>WOVY01003638.1:0-299670 GCA_013436015.1 Rhipicephalus annulatus | reverse complement strand
AAGAATTTGGTGCGGCAAACCGGAATGGCAACCTTATGCTGGTGATCAATTGCGCGATGAGTGGTATGACGGTTGATGAATTGACGGTCTCGCTTCATTGATGGATTGTGAAAAAATATCTTATGAAAAAAATGCAGTCGCGCCAGTTCCTCCAGACAGTTAAATTGGGTAGGTCAAGGTTAGATTTCATTTCTGATATGCTAGCAGCACGGGAATAATTAGAACAAATGAACCGAACTGAGCGGTTCTGAACAGATTTTAACGCGTTGATTAAATTTCGCTGCACGGGATCCCATATAGCGGACGCGTACTCAAGCTTTGGGCGAATTAGTGATCGGTATAATAGGATTTTGAGGGACAGCGGAGCGCGAGAAAAGTTGCGGCGTAAGTATCCTAGCGTTCGGTTAGCGTTATTACAGATGTAGGTAACATGCGTGTGCCAAGATAGATTATTGGTAATGTAAACGCCGAGGTACTTATATGAAGAGACATGCTGGAGGGGAAACGGCAGTTAATTCTGTAGGTACAGGGGGAGAAATAGATCGCCGGGTTATTGACATGCATTTAAATTTGTAGAGTTGAGAGTCATAAGCCATTATTGCACCAGGTTGAGACAGTGTCAAGGTCTGACTGTAGAAATTGGTTATGAGATTCATTGTTTATTTCGCGCTAAATTACACAATTATCTGCAAATAACCTTATAGCGGAGTTAATGCTGTCTGGCAGATCATTAATATATATAAGGAAAAGTAAAGGGCCTAATACGGAACCTTGGGGTACGCCGGATGTTACTATAGAAAGAGGTGAGTTATAGCCATTCGTTGTTACAAACTGAGTGAGATTAGTCAGAAAGCATTCAATCCATTTAAGAATGTTCGGGTCAATGTTTAAGGCACTAATTTTCAGGAGGGAGTAATTGGTGAGGAACTTTATCGAAAGCTTTTTGAAAGTCAAGAAAAATGCAATGCACACGTGAGCCGCGATCTAAACCCGATGCTATGTCATTAGTAAAATAAAGAAGTTGGGTTTCACATGAGTAACTTTTTCGGAATCCGTGCTGGTAGGGAGTAAAAAAAGAATTTGATTTTAGGAATGAGACAAGGTTGGAGTAAATTATATGTTCTAACATTTTGAAAGGAACACTGGTTAGGGAAATTGGTCTGTAATTGAGAGGAGACTGTGTGTTACCAGATTTGTGCAGAGGGACCACCTTCCCCACTTTCCAGTCAAGCGGCAAAGTGGAGGTCTGAATAGATTGCGAAAAGATTAAGGACAACTAAATTGATGAATACAATGCAGTGTTTTTTAGAAACTTTGAGTTGATTTTATCTACGCCACAAGGTGAGGATAACTTAAGCTTGTGAATTAAATTTTGCACTCCAACGGCATCAACGGTAACAGGATACATGGGTAAAAAATCACGACTAGGCATTTGCGGCAACGCAGAAGCAGAACAACTTGAAAAAGAAGTAACAAAAAAATTATTTAATGCAATGCAACACTCTTCACAGTGAACTGGCTGCCCGTCTGAGTTCGTAAGCGAAATGTTTTTCTTTTCCCTAGGTTTAACAGTTTTCCAAAACTTAGAAGGGTTGGTCACAAGAATTGAGGGAAGGGTATTATTAAGAAAAACGCGCTTTATGACTCCATCAACAGTGAACTCGAATCGAATTTTGAGAGCTTTGCTAATGGCTTCTTTGATCGCAGCGTTCAACAAAACTGGAACTTGTTCAAATTGAGTTAGACAATAAATTTCCAAGCTGTCTCAGGAAATGAAGTATCTCATTAAGAAGCGTCCAAGCATAAAAACCTTAAGTACAACAGACAAAATAGAGTTGGTAGATCTTTCGAAGATGATTAATACGCGTAAGGTATCTGATGTAGGAAGGTATGGCATGCAAAGACTTGAACATGCTCTGAAAAGTGGAGGAGCGTCACAGCAGTGAAGAGGAAACTTGCGGTAGGCAAAAATCGGGTGTATGCACTAAAAGAGAAAGAAGGCAAAATAACTATCAATATGGATAGGATAGTTAAATTAGCGGAGAAGTTTTACAAAGATCTGTGCAGTAGCCAGAATAACCATGACCCTAATACAAGAACTAGCAGTAGTCCAGGTGACACCCAACCAGTAATGAAAGAAGAAGTCAGAAAAGTCTTGGAGAACATGAAAAGAGGCAAAGCTGCTGGTGAAGATCAGGTAACATCACATCTGCTGAATGATGGAGTACAGATTGTGTTAGAAAAACTAGTGACCCTGTCTACGAGGTGTCTCCTGACGGGAAAAGTATTAGAATCTTGGAAGAAAACTAACGTCATCTTAATACTTGAGAGAAGAGATGACAAGAACTTGAAGAATTACAGGCTGATCAGCTTGCTCTCCGTAGTATACAGGCTATTTACAAAGGTAACTCCTAACAGAATTAAGACAACATTAGAATTCAATCAACCAAAGGAACAAGCAGGATTTCAATCAGGCTACTCAACAATCGACTGCATCCATCATATCAATCAGGTAATCGAGAAATGCTAAGAATATGCGAACCACTATACATAGGGTTCATAGATTACGAGAAGGCGTTTGATTCAGTAGAAATATCAACAGTCATGTAGACACTGCGGAATCAGCGCGCCGACAAAGCATACATAAACACCCTGGAAGAAATTTACAGAGGATCAACTGCTACCATAGTTTTTCGTAAAGAAATCAACAGAACACATATCAAGACGGATGTAAGACAGGGGGATACAATCTCTCCAATACTATTTACCGCGTAATTACAGGAGGTTTTCAGATGTCTATAATAGGAACAGATAGGTACAAGAGTTGATGAAGAGTACTTTTGATACCTTGGTTTTTCCAATGACATTGCACTGCTGAGTAATTCAAGGAACTACTTGCAACTCATGATTACAGAGTTAGGCAAGGAGAGAAGAAAGGTAGGTGTTAAAACTAATCTGCAGAAAACGACAGTAATATACAGCAACCTCGGAAGAGAACAGCGCTTCGAGATAGGTAATAGTATAATTGAAGTGTTAAAAGACTACGGCTACTTAGGGCAGCTAATAACCGCGGAGTCGAATCACGATATTGAAGTAACTAGAATAACAAGAATGAGGTCGAGTACATTTGGCAAGCACTCTCAAATCATGACAGGTAGATTGCCACTCTGCCTCAAAAAGAAGGTATATAACAGCTGAATCCTGCCGGTACTTAGCTATGGAGCAGAAACCTGAAAACTTACATAGAGGGTTCAGCTTAAATTGAAGACAATGCAGTGAGCAATGGAAAGAAAAATGGTAGATGTAACCTTAAGAGACAAGAAGAGAGCAGAGTGTATTAGGGAACAAAGTGGGGTTAAGAATATCCTAGTTGAAATCAAAAGAGCAAATGGACATGGGCCTGGCATGGAGCACGTAGACAGCATAACCGCTAGTAATTAAGGGTAAATAACTTGATACCTAGAGAATACAAGCACGTTAGGGGGAGACAGAACTTTAGGTGGGCAGATTAAGAAGTTTGTGGGTGTAAATTGGCAGCAGCAAGCACAGGACCGAGATGAGTGGCGGAACATGGGAGATGCCTTTGTCCTAGTAGATGTAGTAAGGCTGACGATAATGATGATGAATCTGGCTCAATTCGGATGGACTTGCTTCGGCATCCAACAGGCTAGACGATCTCAACTCACTTCATATTGACTCGGTCGTGATTATTTTAATGTAGATTAACCTAATCCGGCGTATTTCACATTGCGCTATCGCGATCATACTATCCTAAACAACTGGCTAGGTAGTATCAATTTATTCAAACCGAAATATTCAAGATGTGAATAACCTTATTCACGCCGGATCGAATTTCGTCGAATTGGCTTAATGTGAAGATACAGAGACATCCGAACAGCTAGTCAACAACTAATCAACAGAATATAGACTTCTAAGGATTATCTCAACTCGACATCGTTTAGTCGCGCTCAATACGAAAGAACGTAGCATAGTCTCGTTTATACTGGCTCATGTCTATGCCATCTTATCCGGAATCGAATTAGAGTATTCAGACATAATCTCCACTAAACTTACCTAACCACACTTGACTAGCATCAATCGGTAAAGATTGACATCAAGTCACAATAAATTAGCTTGGCCCAAGTTAATTAGGCTGCAATATACTGGCTTAACTTGGTTTTTTCTATACGGTGATTTATTCTAGCGGACTAATTGGTATCACAAAGTATCGATGAGTATTGGTCTGTATAGATTACTAATGATACTTGTGACGATGATTATTTAGCATGAGATTAGATTAGGTTGTCTCAATTGACAAACCTGATGGCATTGTGGCCAAGCCACTTCGCATGGCCCAACACAAAGCTTAACATCTTTTTTGTAAAAAGAGCTTCGTGTGGTGATTCTGTGATGTTACAGCCAGACAAGAAAGGATTTTTTGAGCAGCGTCTTCGCTGTCAATCATAAAAAAAATACACGCCTGCATGCTGTAGAAGTCAAAAACTAACCTCACATATTGCCACGTTCCATTTCCCAAGTTTTTGTTATCGTCCCAAAACACCACACGATTCTCAGCGCAAACCGCGCCTGCAGTTTTCTAGAGGGTTCCGGACTGTAGTAGATCATTTCGATAAGATCACGCCCACTGTGCGAATGGTACAGATTGTTCTGGAACGCACGCAGCCGCCAGCGATAGCGCTAGAACATTCGATGGCGGGAGTATAAATGCCGACGCGCTTCGCCGCTTGTCAGTTGTTGATTGAAGGCCGACGCTCCGTTCGCCGCTATCAGTCTGAGACTGCTATCTGTGCGAGACTGCTGCTGTAATTGGACTTTCTGTTTACCGGGCACAGGTTCGCCCAAATAAACAGTTAAATTCCAACAAGAAGTCTCCTGTCTTCGGCCACGTCACGACCCCGTGACATTTGGTGGAGGTGCTGCTTCGTTCATGTACCGGACGCCCCCGTCAAGCCGTGAACCCAGCCCACGTCGCGGAGAAGACACCGACGCCAACCAGGAGCAGCGAACAAGCCGCCGACAGCAAGGGCTACCACCGGAGTACGGGCTTCTACACGACAAGCCGCGGAAGACCAAGGCTATGACCGCGACTGCAGCGACAATGACAACCACAGCGTCTCAGCCCACGATGGTCATGCATCAACCCAGGGAACCACCAATTTTCCATGGGTCATCGTTCGAAGACCCGGAGTCCTGGCTAGAGACATACGACCGTGTGGCTGCCCTCAACCACTGGGACCATGACAAAAGCTGCGTCGTGTGTTGTTCTATTTAGAAGACACCGCAAGGACCTGGCTCGAAAATCGGGAGTCCACGCTCCGAACGTGGAATGTTTTCTGCGGCGCATTCCTGCAAACGTTCGCGAGCGTCGCTCGAAAAGAAAGGGCCGCTGCTTTATTAGAGACCCGGGTTCAGCTACCAAATGAAAATGTCGCCATTTTCACAGAAGAAATGACTCGACTATTCCGTCACGCTGACCCAGACATGCCTGAGGAGAAAAAAGTTCGTTTCCTCATGCGAGGGGTCAAACAGGAGCTCTTCGCGGGGCTGATGAGAAACCCACCGAAAACCGTCCAAGAATTTGTAGCCAAAGCGACCACTATTGAAAAGACCCTGGACATGCGCACCAGACAGTATAATCGTCGCCTGACTGCAGACTGCGCTGCTGCTCAAGCCAGTAACTCCGGAGACCTGCGTGAAACGATCCGAGCGATCGTGCGGGAAGAGCTGCGCAAGCTGTTGCCTTCGGCGCAGCCTCAAGTGGATTCGATCGCCGACATTGTGCGAGAAGAAGTTCGGCAATCGCTTCAAATTCCCCACGCACCGCTGCCCGAGCCGGAAGCTATGACCTACGCCACTGCACTGCGCCACAACGCTACTCCCCGTCCACGCCAAAACGCCGCCCCATCGCACTTCCGTCGACAGACGCCACCGCCGCCACCACCCCCTCCGACGTCATACCGTTCACCAGCGGCCCAGCGCAGTGCACCGAGGAAGACTGACGTCTGGCGCACCCCTGACCATCGCCCGCTCTGCTACCACTGCGGCGAGGCCGGACACATACCGCCGTTGCCAGTACCGACAGATGGGATTGCGTGGCTTCGCCGTCAATGCACCGCGCCCACAGCCAGGAGAACGACCACGTGACATCGCCGACTACCTGACAGGAACTCGGTGGACACCTCGAAGCCCTTCGCGTTCGCCGTCGCCCAGCCGCCGCACGTCACCGCACCACCGACAGTACTCTGGCCCAACGCGGGGCCGGTCTCCTAGCCCGTATCCAGGAAACTAAGGGCAGCAACCGGTGGAGGTGCGGTTGCTGTGCGACGAACTACCGAAGATCCTCCGACGACGACGACGCCGCGACGGAGCTTTCCGAACACAACGCCAACCAGGCAAAGCCCTGATGGCGAAAGCTCACTTACCGAAGGTGGCCTGACGACGCAACATGGAAGTAGCGGAACAAGTCGACGCAGCCGTGACCCGACGCCACGCCCTAACTGTAATGCGAGACGGCGAATTAGCGACCTCGACGTTCTTATCGACGGCCACAGTGTGACCGCTCTCGTCGATACTGGAGCCGACTATTCTGTCATCAGTGGGTCGTTCGCCGCGAAGTTAAAGAAAGTTAGGACAGCTTGGAAAGGCCCTGAAATCCGCACAGCCGGAGGTCATCTCGTAACGCCTGCAGGAATCTGCACAGCGAGAGTCACCATTAACGGCCGTATTTATCCTACAGACTTCGTAGTCCTACAGCGTTGCTCGAGAGATGTCATCCTTGGCATGGACTTCTTATGCCTCCATGGTGCTGTCATCAACCTAAAAACAAAGTCGATAACGTTATTCACAGAAGAAGCACTACCGCCGCGCATGCGGTCTAGACACCATGCCTTGAATGTGCTGGAAGAACAAGTCACCATTCCGCCTCGCTCAAGCGTCATTATTTCAGTCGGCGCTCCTGAATCACCTGACTTCGAAGGCGTCGTTGAAGGCAGTCAGCATCTGTTGGTCACCCGAAATATTTGCGTCGCAAGAGGAATTGCAGAGTTGCGGGGAGGCAAAGCAACGGTTATGTTCACTAATTTCATCAATGAGTACAAACATGTGAACAAAGGAACAACGGTCGCATACATCGAAGAAATTGTCGAAGCCACCAGTGCTTTCGCCCTCGCCGATTCTGCGGAACCTGCTCAGAGGAACCAAACCCCTCCCATAGCTTTCGACATCAATTCCAGACTTCCGAACGATAAGCAAGAACAGCTCAAAGCCCTGCTCCTGCAATACGAAGATTGCTTTTCGTCGTCTTCGAAAATTCGGCAGACCCCAATCACGAAACATCGCATCATAACCGAAGAAAATGCCAGACCACTCCGTCAGAGTCCGTACAGGGTTTCGACGCGAGAACGTGAGGCGATCAAGAGACAAGTTGATGAAATGCTGCGGGATGATATTATCCAGCCGTCCAACAGCCCATGGGCATCCCCCGTGGTGTTAGTGAAGAAAAAGGATGGGACCCTACGTTTCTGCGTCGATTATGGCCGCCTGAACAAAATCACAAGAAAGGACGTGTATCCTCTCCCACGAATAGACGACGCACTTGATCGGCTCCATAACGCCAAGTACTTTTCGTCAATGGACCTCAAGACTGGCTATTGGCAAATCGAAGTCGACGAAAGAGACCGAGAGAAGACGGCGTTTATAACACCGGACGGCCTCTTCGAGTTTAAGGTGATGCCCTTCGGCCTTTGCTCAGCGCCTGCAACTTTTCAACGCGTTATGGATACAGTACTCTCAGGATTGAAGTGGCAGACTTGCCTAGTGCACTTGGACGACGTCGTCGTGTTTTCCTCGAGTTTCGACGAGCATCTTCGGCGCCTTGAAGCTGTACTTCAAGCCATCAAGACTTCCGGACTCACACTGAAGCCAGAAAAGTGCAGATTGCGTATGAAGAGCTCTTGTTTCTGGGGCACGTTATCAGCAAGTCTGGAGTTCGTCCCGATCCACGGAAAACAGCCGCCATCGCCGAATTCCCACCGCCCACTGACAAGAAAGCCGTGCGCCGATTTCTGGGCCTGTGCGCCTATTATAGGCGGTTCGTGAAAAACTTCGCCCGCATCGCCGATCCTCTCACTAACCTTACCAAGGCCGACGTGGAGTTCAAGTGGGAAACGCCACAGGGACACGCTTTCCAGGAGCTTAAACATCGCCTCCAGACGCCTCCGTTACTTGCCCATCTCGACGAATTCGCCGAGACAGAAATACATACTGACGCAAGCAGCGTAGGTCTTGGCGCCGTTCTTGTGCAGAGGGCTGACGGACTTGAAAGGGTTATTAGTTACGCCAGCCGATCGCTATCCAAAGCAGAAGCAAATTATTCCACAACAGAAAAGGAGTGCCTCGCCATCATCTGGGCTACGTCGAAATTTCGCCCATACCTCTACGGCAGGCCCTTCAAAGTTGTGAGCGACCACCACGCCTTGTGTTGCCTAGCCACTTTGAAGGACCCTTCAGGTCGCCTCGCACGATGGAGCCTGAGACTTCAAGAATATGACATTACTGTCATTTACAAGTCCGGCAAAAACACTCCCACGCCGACTGTCTCTCTCGTGCGCCTGTCGACCAACCGCTACCCGACGACCCGGATGACGACTACTTCTTGGGAACGTTAACTACCGACGACTTCGCTGAACGACAGCGGGCCGACCCGGAACTTAAGGCCCTAATAGAATACCTCGAAGGCAGGACCGCCGAAGTCCCGAAGGTATTCAAGCGCGCACTTGCGTCGTTTTTTCTACGAAACGGTCTTCTACAAAAGAAAAACTTTTCACCGCTTCGGGCTAAGTATCTCCTTGTGGTGTCTTCAGCTCTGCGACCAGAACTCCTGCAGGCCCTGCACGACGATCCGACGGCAGGGCACCTCGGCGTTTCTCGCACGCTCGCGAGAATACAAGAAAGGTACTACTGGCCGCGTCTTACAACCGACGTCACTCGTTATGTGAGGACATGCCGGGACTGTCAGCGACGCAAGACACCGCCGACAAGGCCAGCGGGACTTCTGCAGCCAATTGATCCACCTTGCCGACCTTTTCAGCAGATTGGTATGGACCTATTGGGGCCGTTCTCGACGTCGGCTTTCGGAAACAAGTGGATCGTGGTAGCCACCGACTACCTCACCCGCTACGCCGAGACAAAAGCCCTGCCAAAAGGCAGTGCATCCGAGGTAGCTAAGTTCTTCGTCGAAATTATCGTCCTACGTCACGGCGCCCCGGAGGTCCTTATCACCGACAGAGGAACGGCATTCACTGCCGACTTAACTCAAGCGATCTTGGCATACAGCCAAACAAACCACCGCCGGACGACAGCGTACCACCCACAGACCAACGGCCTCACCGAGCGGCTTAACAAGACGATCGCCGACATGCTGTCAATGTACGTCGATGTCGAACACAAGACGTGGGATGCCATCCTTCCGTATGTGACCTTCGCATACAACACGGCGGTGCAGGAGACGACGCAGATATCTCCATACAAATTGGTCTACGGAAGGAGCCCGGCAACGACGCTCGATGCCATGTTACCCAATGTCACCGACGAAGAAAACCTCGATGTGAGCGAGTACCTTCATCGCGCCGAAGAAGCCCGACAACTTGCGCGGCTCCGTATCAAGAATCAACAGACGACCGACAGCCACCGTTACAACCTTCGACGACGCTTCGTGGAATACCAGCCCGGTGAACGTGTTTGGGTGTGGACGCCGATACGCCGACGTGGACTAAGTGAAAAGCTTCTGCGACGGTACTTCGGACCGTACAGGGTGGTTCGACGTCTCGGCCCACTTGATTACGAGGTTGTCCCCGACGGCATCACGAACTCTCAACGACGCCGATCGCGACCTGACGTCGTCCATGTCGCACGCCTCAAGCCGTTTCATGCGCGTTAACAAACTGAAACAGTGTTTTTTTTGTATTATTGTTGTATCGTAATGTATTCATTGTACTTTCATGCATTATTATTGTACCTTCATCTTTAGTTAAAGCATCGAGACGATGCCTTTTTCAGAGGGGGGCAATGCCACGTTTCATTTCCCAAGTTTTTGTTATCGTCCCAAAACACCACACGATTCTCAGCGCAAAACGCGCCTGCAGTTTTCTAGAGGGTTCTGGACTGTAGTAGATCATTTCGATAAGATCACGCCCACTGTGCGAATGGTACAGATTGTTCTGGAACGCACGCCGCCGCCAGCGATAGCGCTAGAACATTCGACGGCGGGAGTATAAATGCCGACGCGCTTCGCCGCTTGTCAGTTGTTGATCGAAGGCCGACGCTCCGTTCGCCGCTATCAGTCTGAGACTGCTATCTGTGCGAGACTGCTGCTGTAATTGGACTTTCTGTTTACCGGGCACAGGTTCGCCCAAATAAACAGTTAAATTCCAACAAGAAGTCTCCTAGCTGTCTTCGGCCACGTCACGACCCCGTGACAATATATATCTTGTAGCTGTTGGTCGGATGCCAGTGGTTGTTGCAGGGCCAAAGAAAATACAATACGTGCTACTCGGTACCCTAAGCAATTTTTTTTCTACTTTTTCGAGTACAAGGCTTCTTTTTGGATTTTGCCGTGCGATTGCGCGCGCACGCGTGGCCAAGTCGTGGCCTCTCGTGGTGATCCCTGTAACGACCGAGCACGCCATGTTCAAATCAGTAAATGGCTGATAGATGGCCTTCTGCGTGTGATTTATTAGCATCTTCTTTCGTTTCGAGAACACAAAGCAATTTTTAGCTGACTTTGATAATTTATTGCAAAATCCTTGCCGTGAAGGCAAGGATTTTGATAACAGCACCGCGATGGAGCGATGCTGTTACAAGTGCGTGAAAAGAAATCACCGTGTCACCGAGTGTCGAACATCAAAGTGGCTCAAGTTTGCGAAGTGTTCAGGACGGCACACTACAGGCGTCTGCGAGCTCAACCAAAGAGTAGCGCCGCCTCCCTCAAGTGAAGGTACAAAGGCAAGAGTACTTCTACAGACGGCGCGAGCATCTGCAGAAGGAGCGAATAAGACTTCTTTGGTTCAAATTCTGCTCGACGGTAGTAGCCCCAGAACATTCGTACGAGAGGAGCTTTCCTGCCGTCTAATGTTCTACGTCATAGAACAGGAGATGCTGACCATTGTGAAGGGTAGGAAGTAGGTGATGGCATCCCAGCACTGCCACTAGTTGTTATCATAGGAAGTTGATGATGGCACGTACGGCGGGTTTCTTCGCGGTAGCTGGCACCCCACCGTCGTCCATATAGCCGATAATCGCCAGTGAAGGAACGTGTTCTGAGGAGACTGGACGAAAGTTTATTTACATGATAGTTGAAAGATAGGAACTGTCCAAGGATTCAGAAGATCCCGCATTATGTACAACAGAGATTGAGTTCATGATTCTGCTCATGATTCTGCTCCTATTAACAAAATGTTCTGGGATTTTATAGCCCATCACATTCTTACACGGAGGTACGAAGAATGCGGTGACCCCTCTTGCCACGAATCAATTGACATGAAGTCTCAGTGGTACACCCAAGAGAAAGGGTGCCAATATTGCACCACTCGGCTCCAATGGTAGCACGAGCGCACCACACAATGACGCACCGAGCCCACGCCTTGAAAGCACCGCAGGGCAAAGAGGTAGAGTCTGGAGAGAGGAAGTTGACCTCCTCCGACGAGATGGCCGCTAACCCGAGTGTGAGCATCGGTTCATGACTGCTTTCAGCTACAAGCTTGCAGAGCTCTCTCGAACATGGCAGCCTGGGGATCCTGGGGACGGCTTATTCAACGTCTTCCGACGCTTCTGGACTGACGGTGCTTTGCGATTGCCTCACTTAGAAGACAATAGCCGAGTCGAGAGGTTGACTTAATGAGCCCAGCCACAGTGGCGCCGTCCCACGCTGTTTGAGCCCGTTCAACAAAAGGTTTGTCTCGCGGAAACTTCGTTGGGACCTGGTCACTACCTGGAGCCTTTACAGGACAGCGTCCTGTAGGCTGGGCGCCGATGGGGTCGAAAGCAACCTCGCAGACTGGCTTACGTACAATGGCGTCTGCCGAGATGCACTGCCGGGCCAAACGTAACACTTTCGGAAGCCAGACGCTGCTGGAGGAAAAACGCTGTCGTCAGGTAGAATGCTGGCTAAAAAACTGTCGCAACAATACCAGAGTACGCATAGAAGCACTCGAGATGCCCGAGATCAACCGAGACCTGCTGCTACCGCTGGACGACTGTGTTACCCACCTCGCACAGGAACAGGTCCTAAAACTTGCCGGCACAGTACCTTAAGGCTATCAGCACGGAGTCGGAATTGAGCTGCTTGTTGAAGCTGGTTTCTACTGGGATGCCACAACGTGCAGTGTCAAGTGCTTCAACTAGAGGCTCTTAGCCACAGAGACAGTGTTTTGATGGAGGCTACAGCTCACAGACAGAACATCGTCTGTCTCAACGCATATGACGAGCGCTGGAGTGACCCGCGTCAACGTGAAACAAGAACCAGATGACGTTTCCTGTAAACTTGAAAAATTCTTGAAGCTGGACCACCTTTACATCCTCGGTGATGCACCGCTTACCACTGAAAATGACGTTTTGGGGGCATTTATTTTATTTACAACATACAGCGGTATTGAAAAAGCCCAAGCAGGAGAGGCACAAAAATTAAGTGGAAAACACACATAAGCGAGATAGATGAATGATGTGCACAAAATACAGAAGATAAGTACATTATACAGAGATATATAGTTGAGCTTAAATACAGGTTAATACGACCTTCAGAACAACGGTGAAGGTCTATCTCCCTATTATACATTCACAATTGCGATAAACAGTAAAGCAAGGGGAGTACACACTACAGTACAGACAATATGGCACGCTTAAAATGGCAAATAGACTGAGATGTGAAAACCACTTCAGGCAGTGAATTACGTTTCGATACTGTACGTGGGAAAAACGAATTCTTGAACATGTTTGTGTGGGCTCGATACGGAAGCAGATTTTGCGTGTGCCGATGTCTCGTGGGGCGTGATTGAAATGGCTGAATGTATACCGATGCATTTACCTTTGTGGAACCAGTATAAAGAGCAAACAGCAGTTTCAGCCTATCAATTTTTCGTCTATCTTCCAGGGTTGAAATGCTATTCGCCAGCATTAGAGCAGTTGGGGAGTCGGTGGTCCTATATTTCTTGAAAATGAAGCGTATAGCGTGTCTTTGCACCATCTCAAGCCAGTGCTTATCTTTTTTAAGGAAGGGGTCCCATACGACCGAAGCGTATTGCAGTTTAGGAAGTATTATCATTTTGAAGGCCAGTAATTTTACATGAGTTGGTGACGCTTTGAGTTTATGCCGTAAAAGGGTTAACTTGCGTGTGGCAGATGCGCAGATATTTTCTATGTGCTTTGACCACGACAGAGTATTGGTGAACATTATCCCGAGGTATTTGTACTGGCTTTCTTCTACCACTGGTGCACCATTTAATGAATGGGAAAACTGAAACGGTTGTTTTTTCTTCGTTACACGAAGTAGAACTGTTTTGTCAGCGTTCAAGCTCATACCCCAGGTAGTGCACCACTTACCGATTCCCGCCAAACTGCTGTTTAACAAGACATGGTCATCGGTGCCCGTGACTTCCATAAAAATAAGACAGTCATCTGCAAACAGTTTTATGGAAACTCTCAGGTCAATAGGAGATGTTATGTCATTGATGTAAATTAAAAAATAAACCGGTCCCAAAACACTGCCCTGTGGAACGCCAGATGTTACACCAAGTCTTTCAGATGCGCACCCGTCGACTTCCACAAACTGTGTTCTGTTTGTTAAATATGATTTGATCCAGTTAATTATAAACGCAGGAAGGCCCAGAGAAGAAAGCTTAGTGAGTAGTTTATCATGGGTTACGCGATCAAAGGCTTACTGAAGTCAAGAAAGACTAAATCTAGTTGGCTGGATGAATCTAAAGCTTGTGCGATTTCATGAGTGGTTGTAACAAGTTGAGTAGTGGTAGAAAGGCCTTTGCGGAACCCATGTTGGAACTCGGAAAGGACGCTGTTTGTTTCCAGAAATTTGTTTTAAAAGAGGCGATTATGCGTTCCAAAATTTTTCAGCAGGTTTATGTAAGTGAGATGGGTCGACAATTTTCCATTTTCAAGCTTTTCTTTTTTAAAGACAGCCACAACGTGAGCTAGGCGCCAATCATCAGGCAATACTGAGTGGCGCAAGCATAAACAAAAGATGGCGGTCAAAATGTGCGATATCGGCTCGGCATAACGGCGCAAAAAAGCATTTGGAATTAGGTCTGGCTCTTCTGACGACTTTTCATTTATATCCAGCAGAAGTGCAAGAACGCCTTCGCAAGATGTAAAACCACGATCAATATCAGTCGCAATCGTGAATAGCCCGTTTGTTTCAGTCTGGGGAGAGAAGACCGAATGGAAATACTCGTTCATTGTATTAGCAATGGTCCTCGGTTGAGTTATAAGGACGTTGTTTTGTTCAATTTGATCGAAGCGTTTTTTACTGCCGCCCAGATAGCGCCAGAACTTTTGTGGTTGTGTTTTTATAAAATTTGGCAACGTGGTCAAAAATTATTTCTTTCTGGCTGTAGATAAACTTGCTGAAAGCTGTGTTTTAAGACTCTGAATGAGTTCAGCTCTAGGTGGTTTTGTTTTCTTGGCCCGTTTCAGTTTCCGCTTTAAATGAATGATATTCCTGTCTACCCAGGGACTAGCTTAGTTTGTTTTGATTTCTTTACAAGGGACATAGGTACGAATACAATCGAGGACCATCCTCTTAAATTCAAGTCATAGTGCGAGGGGATTTTCATTTGATACGTTGTCGGCAAACGCCCAAAGCTCGTCTAAGATTGCCTAATTGTCAGCACGGGCAAAGTTACTAATAACATTTGCCTTGGGATTCGCGTTTTTAGCACAGTTTTCAACGGAACAAGCAATAAAAACGAGCTTATGGTCCGATATACCCTCTTCTATGCAAACATCATGCTGTAACGTAGTTTTGCCGATAAAAACGAGATCCAAAATTGTGCCACCAACACCAGACAGACGGGTGACCTCCTTTACCACTGGGTTTAAGTCACATGCCATCATTATGTCAAGAAGTGGGTTATCATCTGTTTGGGAAAGGTGGTCACTCGTCCAGTTGATAGATGGCATGTTAAAATCACCCGCCATAATAATCTTGCCCAGATTTGTTGCTTTCATATAATCCAAAAGCATCGTTAAAAACTCGGGTGGGGAAGACGGTGGCCTGTATACTGCGCAAATTGTAAACACATGACCCCTGAAAGTTACTTTCAAAAAGAGGCTTTCATGAGAATCAATCTGCGGAAGCAGAGTGACTGAGAACGATTTTTTTTAATATGACAGAAACTCCTCCTCCCAGAGAAGAGCGGTCGTGACGGAATATTTGGTGCGAATCAGGTACAATACAGTCGTCGCTGACACCATCGTGCAACCATGTTTCACTTATGACAGTCAGATGGGGATTATATTTGTACAAGAGACTTTCTAACTCAGCAGTTTTATTTGCTATGCTTCGGGCATTCATATATAGGATCCTTAGTTGTTTTCGTGCACCGCAAGCTTCACGTCAAGGCTCGGCAGGTGTGACTTTGTTTGCAGATGCCATGTGCGCAGTACCGGGAAAGGGTTTAACACGAGTTACACGAGTGCTCAAGGCAATGCGTTGTTGCCTAGTGTCATCCCAGGTATAGCTTACACCATCGATCTTCAGCTTATCATAGATAAGCGAGACGCTTTGCCGTTTGCCTTGTCGGCTTTCGCGGATTGCCATAACAGTTTGCGCTTGCGTAGTGTGGATTTACTGAAATCGTTTTGGATGAATATATTTGTATCTTTGAGTTTGCTGGCACTACGTAAGATAGCTTCGTTCTCTAGGAAATCCTGGAAATATACGATCACTGGTCTATTTCCAACTCGCTTCCCGAGACGGTGAATTCTTGCAACGAATGTGCTGGGTTGTTTGAGTATTTTTGTGAACAAATTATCGATGACTTGCGCACGCAACACTTGATCACTTTCATCAGCCTGGTGCTCAATACCATAGACAACAAGATTGGACCGTCGGCTGCGGTCTTCAAGGTCAGTTATTTTGCTTATCTGTTGCTCAATTACATTCTCAAGGGAAAGCACTTTATCCTGTAGTGTCTGAATTTGCGAAGATTTTTCGCGTACATCGTGTAATACCTTATCCAGTTCGGTCCAACGATTATTTAACAAAGTGACAGAATTTTCGGTGTCTGTCAGCCTACTTCGGATATCAGAAAGCTCTGTTATAATTGATGACTGACCCTTCATTTGTTGCTCAAACATATCTTCGACTGTTGGACCAGGATTTTCTTCTACGTCACCACAGATGGCGAGTTTACAGGCATGAAAACAACTATACGCAATGAGAACAAATGTCTGTGGGCACGGCAGAACAAGGAGTGTACGATCATCACTGCGTACTTTGGAATAGGTTGAACTAACCTGGACAGTGAACAAGAATCGCTTGGTTATCGGCATGTTCCCTGCCGCTTTGCCGTGCCCACTGAAGAAGAAATGCTGTGGGCCGTCCTTTATAGCCAGCAGTGGTGTTGTCCCGGTCGAGAGTAGGTCACGAGGTCCAATCAGATGTAGAACCGTTGGTGACCAGTTTTGGCAGAATACGCTGTCGTATCTTGCGTCATGCACAAGAAACGCTTGACACGTGCTGGTTGAGTTGACTAGCAGGAAAACCTGGACAGTGAACAAGAATCGCTTGGTTATCGGCATGTTCCCTGCCGCTTCGCCGTGCCCACACATTTAAGAACGACATCGTCCACAACGACGGTTGAAATGAAGTCAGGCTTCTATGGAAAGAAAATAGCAGCTGACCGACACCAGGAGAAGGACATCACACAGGCTACTGCAAGATGACGAACTGATCAGCAGCTATGACCAGTCAATCCGGAACTTCAAGCCGGACACGCTAAGGAAACCAAAGACACTCTAAAAACTACGGAGGGTATCGCATGAGTAAAAAGGCAAAGTTACTCTTCAGAATGCTGTTCTACTTTTCGAAAGCACCAGATAGAGTGAACTTATATTGCCCCTGTATGAGAAGAGAGAGTGAAACAGCGTTCTACTCTTGCTCTTTTTGAGAGAGTAGAATGCCCATGTGCAATCAAGGCATAAGAGAGTAAAACGCGGTTATACTGTTGCTCTTGATTACTTTTAGATGCGTAGGCACACCACGAGTGATTAGCACTACCTAATAACCACACATATATGCGGTAAACGTACTGCAATTGTTCAGGCGTTAGAAAATATTAACGAAAATAATAGCAATTCCAGCGCACGCCAGTGAATTTCATTGCACCCGAAGGCACTTGGAACTCTTAACATCAACTAATATTAACAATATCTCAATATATTTTTGGGTATATGTAGTGAAATAAGCGAGTACTATAATATTCAATCGGTCACGATCGAAGCTCAGCGCAAACGGCTATGACATTCTCCTTATATTATATTCATGTTTTGCGCTTCTACTATCGCTTGAGGGCGATGGTGCCGTAGGCCTAACGTACGGTACAGCTATATGTTTATACGGCGTCTCTCATAATCATATAGTGGTTTTGGGACGTTAAACCCCACATATCAATCAATCAAGCTATATGTTTACAGTGAACTATTGTGGCTTTAGCCACAAAACGCAAACAAGAATGACCGAAAAAATGTCCAAGGGGGTGAAAAAAAACTAGGTTGTTTAGTGTTCACTTCAAGGGCGTGATGTTTCGTACGCAGAAATTACTAATCACATAGCGAGTCAGTGCAAATGACGTTCGTGTAATCGGTTGCGCTGATATTCTGTTTTCTACTGGGAAAGCACGTGTCGGGTAGACGTTCTAACCTCCCGAAGCGCAAAACAAACACAGTAAACACGTTAGCTACAGTTTGGCTGGTTTTGAGACACGCCGAGACATTCAAATTTACGCGTCTAAACAAGAAAATGCAGACGTATCACCTACAATACATATGACATATTGAAATAATCACCACGCTACCGGGTTTTAGGGTGGTGTAGTCGTTAGTGAGTCAGGCTCGCAAGCTGTGGTACGCCTCGAGGTGAAAATTTTGAGTCTCACTCGCTGAAGTTTTTGTTTTGCAATTTAGTTTTTTTTTTGTCGTAGTGCTCATATTTAGCGATCCTGACGATCCGCGAGCGCAGAGATGCGTCAAAAACCATTAAAAATCCCAATTTCGGCTCATGTACTGCTATATTTTTGTGAGGTGTATTACTACTCTCTTCATGGGGTTATGCTACTCTGGTTTGGACAGAGTAATGTTAGTGTGTTGAGGGGGGGTGTTGTGACCTGTTCTGGAGGAATCATCGCACTCAGTCTCATAAAGAGGTGATTTACTTTGAAAAAGAGAGTGAAAAATGGGACAAGAAAGTACTCTCTCAAAAAAGTGCCCAGCACTCGCCTAGTTTTTGGAGTGGAACTGGGGCCCGCCGCGGTGGTCTAGTGGCGAAGGTACTCGGCTGCTGACCCGCAGGTCACAGTTTCGATTCCCGGCTGCGGCGGCTGCATTTCTGATGAAGGCGGAAATGTTAGAGGCCCGTGTACTCAGATTTGGGTGCACGTTAAACAACCCCAGGTGGTCAAAATTTCCGGAGCCCTCCACTACGGCGTCTCTCATAATCAAAAGGTGGTTTTGGGACGTTAAACCCCACAAATCAATCAATGAATCAGTGGAACTGGGGAGTCCCCACAGGGCACCACTTATTACATGCCACAGCGAGATGTTGCCTCGCCAGGTAGCAAAACATTCAAGTTGAGGGTTGTTTTTCATGCGTCCTCCAAAACAGGAGGGAAGCTATCATTCAACTACATTTTCTGCGCAGGACCAAACAAAAATCGAATTTTATCAAAATTATATTTCAATTTCAACTGTACAATGTGGCTATAATGTCTGACATTATGCGCTCTTTACATCACATCTGAGTTACTGCAACCTAATTTGGGGTAATGAAACAAAGCAATGTATTAGTAATCTTATTATCATACAAGAAAAAGGTGCTACGATCTGTTGCTAACCTCTCTTTTAATGCCCATACTTCACAATCATTTGCTAAATACAAAATAATCAAATAAACCTGCTCTATGAATATTCTTTAGCAGTCTCTTTTAGATCTGATTCCTTAAAAGGTCACGGCTATATACGTAGTTTAGCTAACTTGCAATTAAATCCTTCAACGCGCCTAAACCAACACTCTCAATTTTGGCTTGTGCCGAGACCGCACACAAATTATGGCTTTCAGACATTGAGTTAATGCTTGCCGAATATACTAAATAAATTAGGAAATAATTATGAAAATGTTCGTATGCTCTCTAATATTTTTATTTTAAATATGCTTTATTAATTTGTGTGTAGTAATATTTTCTGTTTGATTACTTTTTTCTTTCAATGTAGAGCCTGTGCGTTTTTGGTTAGTATAGCTTGTTTGAGATTTTGTTCTGATGCAAAGCCTATGCATTGCTCGTTTAAACTGTCTTGTGTTTAATGTGATTTTGCCGTTTTTCTTGCCACAGATGCCATGGGGATGTGTGGCTTTGTCAAGCTGTTTAATACAGCTTTTTTCCTCTGTCCCAGCCACTTACTGTACAACTGTACGTGGTAAATAAACAAAACTCAAACTCAAACATATAAAAGGTTTTTCTACAAATTGAGCTACCTGAAAGCATCGCGAGGTTCTCCGCTTTCTGTAGTACAAAATTACACCAAAGCAAGGCGAAGTGCTACCCCCAGTTGAAAAATACCAAATTACAAGGCTACCATTCGGTGCTACGAGCAGCCCCTTACTCCTCGCAGACACCTTGCGTCATCATTTGAAAAGTCCTGACGAGAAGTTTCCCCATACCACTTAGATACTGAATGGTAACCTGTATGTCGATGGCTGTGTTACTGTTGTTGGCAGTATAAAGGAAGTGGAGCAGATATGCAAAGAAGCGCAGTTTATACTCGAGAAAGGAAGCATCAAGCTGAGGAACGCTCGATTCAAGAATGCAGTTTTAATAACATCGGCTGCTGAGACTGAGACCACCCTGAAGGCTATACCGGAGTAGGGCCCCACAAAGGTTGTCGCTTTAGAATGGAGGCCTGGCACAGATGAGTTCGTTTTTGAGATGTCCGCTCTGATTGGATTCTTTGCAAGTCGACAGGGCACAAAGCAAATTATACTATGGTCTCTAGCATGCATTTTCGACCCATATGATTTCCTCGCGCTCACTAATTTCACCGCAAAGATGATGTTTCAAAGCCTCTGTGTACTCTGTACAACACGGGACCAAAATATCGCTCTAATTGTGCAAGACAAAAAAAAATGACGCCGGCGGCTTGTAAGCTCCGGAAAATAACAATTCGAGGAACACGGCCTCGCGATCTCGACTACGACAGCCTCTACAAAGTTCTAACACAGGCAGGAGCCTTGGTTAATTTCCATCCTTTGACCTTGATCTGTACGGACGCAGGGGAGCTTACGCCTTTGACGGCTACGCAGTTACTGGTTGCCAAATACTTCTGCCTAATGCAAGGGAACTTTGACGATCTTAGGGCGATTTCACGCGCTTCCCACACAGCCGCAACGCACGTGCCAGGACCCCTACCACATGCAAGTGGTGGACAAATAAGCCAATTGGCGACGCTGCGGAGGGTAAAACAGCGTCGCCCATTGGGTTATCTGTTCCCCGCCTGCGTGTGGTAGGGTTCCTGGCACGTGCGTTCCGGCTGTGTGGGAAGCGCGTGGAACGGCCCTTAGAGAGTCTTGTGTCATTGTAACCGCTAGAGCTCAACGCCTAAGCAGCCACCATGAAACAAAGACGACCAGGAATGAGCGTGTGCTCATCGGAGGGGGGGGGGGAGGTTGCTAATAATGTTGGAAGGTTACTCCTGTCTCTCTGCCGTACAGACGCCGTCGAAAGCGTTCATCTTCGCCGCCTAATTTTAAGGCTCGAGCAGAGGGCCGCAAACACAAATCTGAAGGGTTCGAAGGGGGTTTCACTTGCACCATTCTCACGGTAGCCTTCGTGGGACCGGCTCCAATCTCTTTGTTTTTGCACCTCTCTCTTTTCTTTCCAACTTCCTAGTCAATTTCCAGCCTTGAAACAGTCACCAACGAGTCAAGTCGCTTCTTTTCAATGGTCCTGCACGCGTGGACCAGCCGCCCTGCTATAGTTACCGAGCAGCGACGAATTCACTTTCCTATAAGAGTCAGCCGACAAAGATTAGAGCGCAATTAATCATCTACATTTGTCACATGAGCAACATTAACAATTTTACACTTAATGCTCACATGTGGGGTCACATACATCGCAACCGAGCATACAATATATAGTGCGAGCATTGAGCATATACACCGCCTCTGTAGACAAACGGCGGAAATTTCGTACTCCATTTATTGCTACAATAAAATAGAAAACAACACGTCTTTCTTGGTGACACATGGTTTCAACACCCCAAATGAGGAATAGAAATATGGATATAATACCAAAGCAGACACAAACCTAGCCGAAAGCGCTGTCTAGTCTAACCTGACGCTCATCACGGATCCCCAACTACCTACAAAGAGGGAAAATTTGGTTTGCCGTGACAACACACCACATCTCGCGTTTTTACGGTACAGTGAAAGCACGTGGCACAACCTTCAAGAAGATTTAGACACCGTCTTATCACTGAGAAGGATAATTGACTTTAATTCGAACTGCCGATCAAATGTTAATACAAAAATTGATACCGGCTCCGCATGCGACTTCTAACGCTATTACGTCAATAGCTTCCGTCTCTTGTCGTCCTCCTACACGCTGGAAGCACTTTCTAAATTTTGTTACACTCGACTCGTAAAGTTTCAGCTATTATCGTGCCCTCCGCTGTAATGAACGTCCTTCAACGTCATCGTCGAGGGAAACCACATCCCAGCTTTTTTTGTCGTTTATATAAAAAGTGCTTGTACGTGCAAGACACGCACGAATGATCAAGGAAAAAAATTGTTGCTCTCTCACTCAATCCTAGATGGAAGCAGTATTTTGCCCTTAATTTCTTCGTATTCCACATGCATTATTCGCATCCAAGTGAAAGAAAAATGCGTGTTCTAATTCACCTTACCCGGCCGGATAATTAACCTGTCGGAAGTTTGGGTTTTCGGCTTTACTTTGCAAATCTCTTCTCGTCGGTCTTCGCGTAGTTACGTTCAAAGTCGAACTCTCAAGGAAGCTGTCACGTTGACTTCTGCCTGGCCTCTACTGGCGCTGAATTACTGGAAGGTACGACTACCTACGCTTAGCTTACCTCCTGGTCGTGATGTCTCTGTCGCTTGGGTGCTAACGCGGCATGACTGCTCCGCATATAAATGTTTGATTTTGAAGTCAGCCTTGAGGTGGCGAATCGCTATTAGCGTTGCTTTTTAAAGACGATAATCTTTTTTGGGGACCTTGGACGGAAAAAGTTTGGTCTGTCTGTCTGTCTGTCTGTCTGTCTGTCTGTCTGTCTGTCTGTCTGTCTGTACAGTCTTACTAGCATCAGGTACTTGAAACGGCCGACCCCATCCGCAGTAACCACCACTTTTGCTCATGGTTGAGCGTTCAAGCTTGTGCAATGGTTAATTTAAAAACAATTATTGCGCATGTCTGGAGTTCCATAACAACACGCATATATTCTGCATATGCATTTCTTACTGGAAAACGCCTACATAAGTAATTTTAAGGACAGTAGCGCTTATCACGCTGCGCTTACTTTGCAACGTTTTCACGGAACTGGGAGTTTTTCCAACGCTTCGCTAAGACGAGATGGCGGTGGAACCTACCCGTCGCCTCGCGTTCTACACCTTATCACCTCTGAGACGGGCGCGCACGGCCACGCACTTTGTTTACCAAAAGAAACTGCCAGACGGTGCTCATGTCTCACATGTGACGTGACTTGATGCGCTCCTTCACCTCCGCTGCACGCTCGAGGCACTCTAACGCAGCGCCTCCGGAATATCATTAACCTATTTGTTTTATTTTGGACCGAAGCAAGAAAGAGAAACCCCGTAATACAGGGCCCCCAACAGGCCCTGTAACTTAGGGCAACATTTCTGTACACACAGCACTTAACTACATTAAAACTGGAGACACAAATTTTACAGCGGAATGTCAGAGGACTCCTCAGAAACCTTGACAATGTTCAAGAACTTTTACACAAATATACACCATAAGTGCTGTGTGTACAAGAGACACACTTGAAACCGAAACACATAAACATTCTACGTCATTACGCCATGTTTCGAAAGGATCGGTACGATGCAGTCGCGTCATCCGGTGGTGTTGCCATTGTTGTGGATCCAGGAACTGCCTGTACACATTTACCACTTCAGACGTCTTTTGAGGCAGTAGCCGTTTGAGCCGTTATCTTGAATAAACTGGTCAGAATTTGCTCTATTTATATACCTCCTCAGCACAAGCTATTTGTAACGCCTCTGTATATATGCTGTACATAAACCTTGTTTAACTCACCATTGTCTCGTCCGCTCGTCTTATCAGCTCTGCGCAGAAGCAGTCGCGAGCTGAGAAACATACGCTACCAAACGGCTGGTGACCTTCCCGACGGAATTAGAAGTAGTGGCGCCTTCGGGACCGTGTTGGCGTCGCCGTCTTTCGCAACAGTGGTGGCAGTGGTGGGATTTCGAGGCGCCCTTCGTAACGTCGTCGGAGGTGCGCTTCGAACAGTGGTGGCAGCGGTGGGATTCGAACCCACGCCTCCTGAGTAAACAAGAATTCCAGGCATTAATTGATGAACTTCCAGAACCATACCTTTTTCTTGGAGATTTTAACGCACATAGTAGTCTGTGGGGTGACTCGCGCTGCGATGCACGAGGTCGTTTGATTGAACAGTTTCTTTTCTCCTCTAGCGCGTGTGTCCTCAATAGGAAAGAGGCAACATATTATAGCCTCGCTAACCATACCTACTCGTAAATCGACCTAAGCATTGTAGCTCCATCACTTCTTCCACTACTTCACTGGAAAGTCATTAGTAATCCTCTTGGAAGTGACCACTATGCTGTAGTTCTGAGCTCAGCAGTACCTAGTGAAAGTCCTCCACAGCTTCCGAAAAGGCTGATGGAAAAAGCCGATTGGGACCAGTTTTCAAAGGCTGCTAGCTTAAGTTGGACTGACATATGCGGTTCTAGCTTAGATGCAGCTGTACAATACTTTACTGCTTTTTGTAATTGAACCTGCAGCTAAGTGCATTCCGCAAACATCTGGACTGGCCAGAAAACGACGAGTCCCCTGGTGGAACAGCGAATGCCGAAACGCTTGCAAACAACAAAACAAAGCATGGAGACTGCTTCGAGACACACCGACTGCTCAAAATCTTGTCAATTTTAAAAACATCAAGTCCCAAGGCAGGAGAATTTGTCGACAGGCCAGGAGGGAGAGCTAGCAGAGGTTTATATCAGGAATCAATACACATACACATGAAGCAAGAGTCTGGAAAATGGTCAGTAGGGTAGTGGGACGAGAGCAACATCCTCTTCCTCTAGTAAGCGCACCAGGCCATGGTCTGGAAGACCAAGCGATGTCCCTTGGGGCACATTTTGAACAGGTCTCCAGCTCGTCCCAATACAGACCAGCGTTTCAATGATACAAAGCAAGAATATAAAAACAGAAAATAGAATTCAAATCCAAAAACAATGAGGCATACAATGAACCTTCCGTCATAGCTCAGTTACAAGCATCATTAAACTGCTGTAACGAAACCGCCCCAGGCTCTGACCGTATATTATACGAACAGCTCAAACGTCTGCCTACTGAAACCCAAAAAGTCCTCCTTTTCTTGTATAATGCCGTTTGGTTTTCCGGTGAGATCCCTTTCACCTGGAAAGAAGCTACCATTATTCCAATTCTTAAGCAGGGCAAGGACCCATCTTTAGCATCAAGGTACAGGCCCATAGCATTGACAAGTTGCCTTTGCAAGGTTTTTGAAAAAATGCTGAACAGACGATTGATGCATTTTCTTGAAACAAAGGCTGCTTGAGCCTTACCAGTGCGGCTTCCGAGAGGCTAAGACCACTACTGACCACCTTGTCCGTATCGAGTCACAAATTCGTGATGCTTTCATTCATAAACAATTCTTTTTGTCAGTGTTCCTCAATATGCAGATGGCCTATGACACTACGTGGCGTTTTGGCATACTCCGATACCTGTCACACCTAGGTGTGTGGGACAGAATGTTGAAAATAATCGAAAGTTACCTGTCTCATCAGACATTTCGTGTTCGAGTACGCACTGTGTTGTCCCGTACGTTTGTTCAATAAACTGGAGTGCCGCAAAGAGGGGTATTGAGTTGTACACTTTTCATAGTGAACTCTTTGAGCCTCGTTATCCTACGAAATATGTTTTATTGTACATATGTTGACGACGTGCAAGTCGGCTTTAAGTCCTGTAACCTCTCAGTGTGTGAACGTCCGGTTCAACTAGGTTTGAACAAAGTATCTCAATGGGCAGATGAAAATGGTTTTAAACTGAATGCGCAAAAGAGTACCTGCATCTTGTTCTGCCGATAGAGGGGCGTTCACCCCAATTCCGAGATTGACCTGCAAAGCCAAAGTCTCTCTTTGAAGACAGAGCACAAATTTCTGGGCCTAATATTAGACACAAAACTAACCTTCATGTCATATATCAAGTATTTAAAAGACAGGTGTTTAAAAACCATGAATATTTTGAAGGTGTTATCACAAACTACGTGGGGCAGTGCCAAGAAATGTCTGATGAATCTATATAAAAGCCTCGTACGCACGCGCCTAGATTACGGTGCTATAATCTATCATTCTGCCTATCCGCCTTAAAGATTATCGACCCTGTCCACCATCTAGGCATACGTCTCTCTACGGGTGCTTTTCGAACTAGCCCCGTAGAGAGTCTGTACGTAGAATCAAATGAATGGTCGCTCCATCTGCAGACATGTTACCTGTCTTTTACATACTATTTCAAGGTTAACGATGATGAGGAACATCCCGCTCACTACACAGAAAATAATCTGTTCAACTGTACCTTGTTCAATAACCGTCCTTCGCTGAGACAGTCATACTCACTTCGTGTCAGGAGGCTCGCTGAGGAAACAGCTGTGCCACTTTTAGAACAATGTTTGATGGCTCCAGCAGTACATCTGCCACCATGGAAGTGGCAAGTCATAGACTGTGATCTATCTTTCATGGAAGTCACTAAACACGCACCTACTGTACATATCCGCACGCACTTCCTCGAACTCCAACACAACTACACTTGCCCAGAATTTTTTACTGGTGCTTCGAAGTCCCACACTGGTGTGTCCTATGCAGCTGTTGGCCCATCTTTCTCCAAATCGGTATTTTGCACTCCGAAACAAGCATCTTCACAGCAGAGACTCACGCGGTATCTGTGGCTGCCAAGCTTACTAAGAAATTGCAACTACAACTTGCGGTAATATACACAGATTCGCTGAGCGTAGTGGTGGCTCTGAAAACTCTGCGAAAACATAAAAATCCTGTCCTTGTGTCCTTGTACTCTCTGTTATGCACGATATACGCTCTTAAACGGCATGTTGTAGTCTGCTGGGTGCCGGGGCACTGCGAAATCGCTGGAAACGTGTTGGCGTATCAGCTGGCCGCATGTGCCCAAGACAACACTGGCGCCAATACATCTGTAGCTGTCCCTACGCCTGATCTGAAACCATTTCTAAGACGGAAGCTCAGGTCGTCCTGGCAGCGCCTATGGGATCGGCAGACAGAAAACAAACTGCATGTTGTCAAACCGAGACTTGGAAATTGGCCCACAGTATACAGATCACGCTACACACAAGTCACACTTACAAGACTACAGATAGGACATACACACTCGACACATTCATACCTTCTGTCTGGTGGCGATGCACCATTGTGTGAGAGATGTGGAGAACCGCTCACGGTTCTCCACATCCTTGTCCAATCCAGCGATTTAGATTCTCTTAGAAAAAAGCACTTTTTATATCCCTTCCGACAACAGATACCCTTGCAACCATCAATGTTAATCTGTAGAGAACCCGTTTTTCCTCATAAATCACTGCTGGCGTTTTTAACAGATGTACATACTTTTATTGTCATATATTCAGGCGCTTCGTAGCATGATCTCAGAAGAGAGGTCGCTGCCGCGGTGGCTGCAACTACGTCACTGTCCCACTATCACGACGACACGTCATTTAGTATTCTTGCACATAGTTCACGTCCATCTCATGATTTTAATTCTTCTATGTTTTTACCCGCGTTAGCGCGAAGCATTTTAAGGCCCTTTTACAGCCACGCTTCATAACATTCATTGTTCATATCTCTAGTCTATCGAAATGGCGCTCTTTGGCCATCGGTTGGCCCTTATGCCATTGAAAACCACTCATCATCATCATCATTTTACAACTTGGCTCATTTCGCGTAATCACGGTATGTCCTGGCCTAACTACAAAGTATACCTCCCCCCGCCATATGGCTAATCCCCCCGCTGAACCTGCTCGGGGTGCCAGCAGACGAAAAAGATTAGGAGGGCGCGCACCAGCCGAGCAGCGCTTGAATGTACAGGCCGACCATGATGGCTACGCATGGCCTCGAGTTTAGCTGCCGTCGTGTTATTGTAAAGAACTCGGCCTGAATAAATCTCAGAGGCCTCGAGCTGATTATTCTAAAACAGATATAAAGCAGGGATGGAAAGCTTCAAAATAAATTCAAACGGCCCGTGTCACTAAAAATCAGGAAATGTTTCTCACACATATATTGCATTTCTGCACTTCTGGTCTCAGTGGAACGACAAACAAACAAAAGAAGATGCCTCCGGTTAGAAAACACCGCCCAACTTTGTCAACCATACTTGACGCAAGGCCGGGTTTCATCGTAACCAATGAAACATAGAGCAATGGGAGGTGTATTTGACTTTTTGGTACTGGCAGCTCATTCAAAAAGGGCAAAGCTAATTCAGAAGGGTGTCACTACAGTTGAAAAGACACCCGAGTTTCCAGGCTTGGTAGATCCTGCATTACACCCCATAAGGGCAAGAAAGTTGATATGTTTCCGTTTCTTCAGCAGACTAATTGCCTGGCAAATCATCATAAATCTGAATTAATCAGCTTTATCAAAAGACAAGCTATTGCATGTGTTCATCACACTCTCGGTAACAATACTCCTATTGGCACTATTGATTGAACAGTAGATAATATCCGTTGTTTATTGTAGTACTACTATTGATAGTTTCTATGTCCTGCTAATAGTTAAGAAAACTATCGATATTATCGGTAGTTCGTTTACCAAAAGTTTTCTATCACTGCGAGAAGAGCGATGATGGCGTTCAGTTTTTCATTCTTCGTCTGTGCAACGCTGCGAAATCTACCAAATAGTATGTTCGCGCAAAGCATTTGCAACTGAACCCTGAGGGTACGTGTACGGTACAGTAGCTCATGCGCACATACTGATTGAAATTATACTGCTGAATAAGATGATGATTAGACTTTGTACCCTAAATAACGTAGTAGCGCATTCTAAATGCTACATTTGTTATTAGAATTGAAAATAATGTGTCTAGAAAAAGTGGTTAACAATTTAGAGTACTAGTTACTCTACTATGGGAGAGCTTAAAGCCGTCCCGTTGCGCGATGTCTTCGAATGTTTGCTTCACACGCTACCATTATCGAACATGAAGGGGAAAAATTTGGCTGACACCGCTCAACCGGAGAATTGACGTTATGCGAAGCAAGCGTAGGAAGGTGACAGCGTTGTAGCTTTTTTGTTGAGTGACACGTCAAGAAATTACGTTAAATATTCATACAAATGCAGCACGCACAGATATAGTTTCGAACGTAGCAGATGTTCATATAACCAGTTTGGTACGCCCGTGCAATAATGCCAACAGTAAGATGAGTATCAGCATCATTAGAAACGATAAGGTGATATTACCACGCTCCTTGGTCAAGTTTACTTATCGCCTTATTACACGTGTATAGGCGCTGCCTTGAGGAACCACGCTCATTGACTAAATAACCATTGAGATATTCGTAGAACCTCCCGATGTGAGTACAGGCATAACACGAACATTACGTATGTTTCTGAAACCTACGTGGCCGCTAGTGATAGCACCGGAATATTTGACGGCGCATGTATAAATGCCAACGTGCGTCATCACTTATATTTGATCGACTGCCAACGCTCAGATTAC
Source organism: Rhipicephalus annulatus (assembly GCA_013436015.1). Classification (NCBI taxonomy): domain Eukaryota; kingdom Metazoa; phylum Arthropoda; class Arachnida; order Ixodida; family Ixodidae; genus Rhipicephalus; species Rhipicephalus annulatus. Next base: position 270,388 of record WOVY01003638.1, on the reverse strand, counting down.
TGACATCTGTGCCGGTGTGCACTACTGCAATCTGATTTTTCTATTCATCAGTGACAACTTTGTCCCAATAAATACTGCTTCATCTTTGACACTGTGACCCCTGTTTGCTCAAATTGACATTATCCGGACGGGACGGCCGTCATTGGAGTAAACACGTAATGATAATAAAATTGGATAGCCAGCACTGCAAGTACAATCGAAGTTTCACGAACATTAGGGTCTATTTGAAAAGCAGGTCTGAGACCTGATGAGTCTCTGAGGTAAAATACTTGATTGCCACGAAGAACGCTAGAATGCGACTCCTGATAGTACAATGACATTTATTCTTTGCATTTGTCGGGCCGACGCTGCCGATGTGAGCTTTTTTTTCTTAACGTCCGCATGTTAAACTTATCCATGTGTGTTCTTGCCGTTCTCGGGTAGATACAAAGTGCCAATCACGTGTGCCACATATCCGCATACCAGTGGCATATGTCCACCCGCTGTGCCACAGTCTGTCACGAAGTGTTTGACGACGTACGCGACGGGATGGCGACAATATTCATGGTTGACCAGCGCGTCATATTTGTCAACGTATGTTACCTTCCCTTACTAAATTTTGTTCACGCCAACTTAAGGAAGTGGTCATGAGAACGCCCAGATGTAAGCCCAGATATAAATAGATAGATAGATAGATAGATAGATAGATAGATAGATAGATAGATAGATAGATGGACGGACGGACGGATGGACGGACGGCAAATATGCTTGCAGTGCGCCACGAAACACTGCGCATTTAAAAAACAGTGCTAGAACGAACCAGACGTTCCAGAAAACAAACATTGCTTTTGCTCTCTTACACCATTCCTATCGCGGTAACTTCTTTATTTTACCAGCCAGTTTGATCTCATATTATTCAACCTTTGCAGAAAAAGTTCCAGAGTTTCTTCCATCTTTTAAGCAACATACTTTTGTATTCGTTGCTTCTTTGTTCTCTTTATTTAGGAGCTCCTCACTACTTTCGTTGTTTGCCACTGAAGTAGCCAATCGATGCACACGCTGGTGTCTTTATACCCTGTGTGTGGATGTTTAACATGCTCTCCTTGTCCCATTACTATGTGTACTTGCGACAGTTGCCGTTTCAACCTGTGCTCACCCATTAATACTATTAGCTTCTCCGTCCAACATTCACATTTTCTTGATTTCTTTCTATCCTGTTTTTGCTTACGTAAACACAAAGCGGTAGCTAGTTCTCAAGCGAAACTACCCTTTAACCATAACGTTGGTCCTACGCTTCCCAGCCTCTTTTTTTTGAAACGCGGACAGGACGCAGCCGTTTGACCTTCAGGGTGCTCCGTAATTGTGTAAGCAGCCGTCCAAGCTGCCCAACGATTCCGCGCGAATCACACACGTGGCACGTTCACAATCATTTCTTCTATAAAGGCGGTGATATTAGTGAGCAATTAGAGAGGCGTTTCATATTGAGGCCTAAGCTGGATAGCTGCCAGACTACAGGATTCATTGCGGAAAGGATCATTAGCATAACAGCTGACGTAGTTTGCAGAACGACCGGAGAGGAAGTCATAGCTCGTTTGGTCTGTGTTTGTTGGCATTGCAACCGCCGTTTAATATGATTGAACGCCCGGATTCACATTCTCGCCTTTCTTGCATTAATCTTCTCTCTCTTCTGCACCACACTGCACTAACACACCTCGAAAAAACGGGTCGACGCCGCGGTGCCAGGACAGCAAGTTTGTGAGTTGACCAAGTGGAATAATGAAGCATGTGAAATAATATAACTGTTTTTCAGGTGCTTTTAAGGGTACACAAAAATGAACAGGACAACGTGCATTTCCTTCAAGAACACAAACGGTAGTAAGGACATCAGCAACCATTGTTACTACTATTACACGAATGACACAACGAACCCTGTGTTTAAGTGAAGCTGAAAAATAGCAAAACTGAAATGAAATCCTAAGCAACATACTGAAGCATGATACCTATATATACAGTTGAACCCACTCATAACGATACTGGTTTTAACAATACATTGGTTCTAACAGTTAAGGCTGCTGAACCACCAGCTTTCGTATGCTTTCGACGGTAGAACAACTAGCTTAGATTAATGACGACATGCCGCAATATCGGTTATAACAATGAATTCAGGCTGTGCGTGTCACTGCCGAAAGGCAATGAAACTATAAATCATTGGGAAGAAAAAAGTCAGATTTTTGTCGCAAAGGCGAAGCCATGAATGCGATAGCAACAAATTGAAAGGTCACGCGCAGATTGGCAAGCATATGAAAACGTGCCCCGCATTTCTCACGCACAAAAGACGCTCGAAACGTACTCACACGTAAAAATGAACGCAAATAAACGTCTCAGTTGTTACCTCGCTGTCTCTGAAACGCGCCTTTTTCGCAAATGGAAGCTGTGCAACAATTGCAATGACTTTTGTGCGCCCCGTAACTAACACAGAACTTCTATTGTGTTGCCCAACGCTAGCCAAGACGTATGATTCCCCCACCGGGAGATAAGAGCGCGTGAGAGATCATCCACTCCCGTCCTCGCCGTAGGCCAAAGTATGCGTGAGAGATGAGAGCCGCCGCGGGCCCAATGCGCGATAATGCTGAAAACACGACAGTCCCCCGCCCCCCATGACATGACCGCCCGCAGCAGTAAGTGGTAGATATAAATACCTTGCAGTATGAAGGTTGAAGGAGGTATCGCTCGGTCAGTGAATAAGGGTACACTAAAGTCAAACAACAATTTACGTTAGAGTGAAAGCTCAATGTATGACATCTAAAATAACAATGGTATATCAACAACAGTGCCCTACTTAACGAGAAATTAAGGTATATGCACAAGAAAAGAAGCGCCAGAGTAGGACATTCTCAAATTGATCCCGATGGCATCAGAAGGACCGCCTACAATTGATCACTAGTAATTGATCTAGCTGCACTAAATAACCTTCCGTGCATTAAGAGACGCAATAAAATTCTACTTGTTCGTTTCTGTTTGATTAATGGAAAATAGAACCACCAGACGTTACTATGGGAATGACGCGACTGGTTCAAAAACTCAATTTTAGCGTAGTTACACTGAACATTTGATTCCATCTAGCGGGGTGCAATTAAACCAAAAACGTCTGCCATGGCATCCGAGGGTGGGCACGCGCACCGAGGGCCATGGTTTTTGCTGCTATGATCCCCGCTGCTTTTGGGCTGCTGCTACTAGCACAGTAAAGCCGGGCAACCTTGTGCACGGCAACAGTGACGTGGGCCGGTCCGGTTGATTTCCTTTTTGAGGCACGTAGTTTGATGTGCGCTAACCCAATGCGAACTGCTAAAACTAGACTTTATTTTAAAATAGGCCCTTCCTTGGCTCAAAAGTTACACCATGAGGTCTCTGGAGCGCTATTTCAACAATCAACGTCGACTTAATAGTTGTCTTTAGTGTCCTTTTAATGCCTCAGATGCACGATGCGAAGGTCCCACGTTCGATTCCGCGCGCTGGAGCCTTTTTTTCTGGCGTTTTTATATATATATATATATATATATATATATATATATATATATATATAAATGTATTGCCACTTGGCCACTAATTACGGCGAGCGCAAGCCATGGCTGCCAGCGAGAATGGAAGACGATGTTCTGGGGCAGCGCGTGGTCTGGCTAGTTGTTTATTATTGAAGCAGCCATCTTGCCAGTTTTCGTTGCGTCTCCCTGCCGGCTAAGTTCTTCCTAGATGAAGACCCTTTGTAGCACGTGACAACTGGAGGAGGTGCGGGGTAACCCCCAGCTGATATTCCAAACGCCTCCTGGTAGCCCTGTACTTGCAGTGACGGCACCTGTCCACTGCTCAAGCCGAAGACTCCGAGGACTACCTCCTGAGCGTGTACCTCTTCCCGAGATGACGTCTGTCACACCCCCGAACACTACGGAATGTGCTGCAGCCTCCAATGCACAGGAAAGCGCTTCAGCCACGCATCATACGCTGTGGAAGCCACGTGTGCCGAAGGTGTTCCACGGTTCCGTCTAGGAGGATGTCGAAGACTCGCTGGCCCAGTTCGAATGAGTTTCAGGTTACAATGATTGGACCGACTTCGACGAAATGAGGAACGTGTATTTGAGCTTGGAGGATGGCGCTCGTACTTGGTACAAAAACCGTGAGCCTTTTCCCTCATGGAGCGTCTTTCTTCGATACCTGCTGGCAAGTTGGGCCAATGCCAATCGCCGCGAACGAGCCGAGCGAACAATTCAGTCGCGCCTCAAAATACCGAATGAAAGCGTCATGATGTACGTCGAGAACACGACGAGCCTCTTTCGTCGAGCCGACCCCGAAATGGCAGAAGAAAAGGTCTGTCATTCAATGCGAGGAGTGAAGGAGCAGCTTTTCGCTGGCCTCGTTCGCTGTCCCCCAAATACCGTGGCGAAATTTTTCACCAAAGCCACAAACATGGAGCAAGTGCTGCAGCAGCGCTCTTTTGTGTACGACCGGCAAGTGAGTGCCGCTTTGTCAATAGGTCAGATCGGAGGTGCGTCAAGCAATATCAATATCGAGTCTCTTTGTGATCTCATTCGATAGGTGGTGCGCGACGAAATACAAAAGATTCAGTGCCAATCCCAACCTACTGCAGGGTCTATTTGCAGCCTTGTCAGAAACGAAGTACGACAGGCTCTCCAAGTGCCGCCTTCCAACTATGTCCCACATGTCCCGGTGGAGCCACATAGTGCATCATACGCAGAAGCTGTAGGTCGAGATATTCCTGCTTCACCGCGCTTTGTTAATCCTATGCCTCAGGATGCACTTCCTTCGCTGCAGCCAATTCAGCACTTAGAAAATCGACAGCCGCTCCCAGAAATATCCGACGTATGGCGCACACCGGACAGACGGCCACTGTGTTACCACTGTGGTGAAGCTGGAGATATGTACCGGGAAATCACGCCTTGCTACGAAGCACAAATTCGTACTGCCGGTGGGCACGTAGTCACCCCAATTGACATGTGCACTATTTGAGTGAGCATTAGGGGACATACGTTTCTCGCCAGCTGCCTCCTACTTCGTGGCCGTTCCCGAGACCTAATCCTCGGAGTCGACTTTTGTGCGGGAGCACAGCGCTGTTATCGATCTTCGAGAGCATACCGTGACGTTTTCGACAGCTGTATCATCCGACAAACCTGACAACATCCTGGACAGCACGCTTCGCGTTTCTGCCGACAGCATCACGTTGCCTCCACGTTCAAGCGCCCTAGTTAGTGTGGTGTCTGACAAGTTACGGGAAGGTGAGGTTGTCGCCGAAAGCAACTTGACGCTTTTTTTTCGCTCTAGGTGTCTGCGCTGCACGCAGCCTCGTCACGCTTCATGATGAACACTCTGCCCTACTTGTGACTAATTTCAGTAACGAGTCCCGGCGCCTGTTTTGTGACACCGCCATCGCTTTCGCCTACCCTATCGCAGACGTTTCTGAATGCTTCGCATCTACATCAGCCAACGACGGGCTTAGACCGACACCAAGCGACGTGACTTCACTATGCGGAAAAGTTGATGTCAACTCAACCCTCTCGAAACAACAACAGACCGAGCTACGTAAACTGCTATATCAATTTAAAGAGTGCTTCGCGTCCACCTCGAAGGTTCGTCAGACACCGATCACCAAACACCAAATAATTACGTGTAACGACGCCTCACCCATAAAACAACCCCCTTACCGCGTTTCGGCAAAGGAACGTGACGTTATAGATGCTCAAGTGAAAGAGATGTTGCAAGATGACATTATCCAACTTTCGAAAAGTGTCTGGTCATCTCCGGTCGAGCTCGTGAAGAAAAAATTGGATCACTGCGCTTCTGCTTGGACTACAGGAAACCTAACAGCATGACTAAAAAAAGACGTCTATCTGCTGCCTCGCATCGACGATTCCCTCGACAGACTGCGGCGGGCCAAGTATTTTTCATTGATAGACTTGAAAAGTGGGTACTGGCTGATCGAAGTTCGAGATCGTGAAAAAACCGCCTTCGTTACACCGGATAGCCTATACGAATTCAAAGTACTTCCCTTCGGCCTCTGTTCTGCACCTGCGACATTCCAGAGAATGATTGACACTGTTGTTACCGGTCTAAAGTGGCTCACGTGCTTAGACTACCTCGATGATGTCGTGTTTTCTGCCACCTTTGAGGAGCACCTGAAGCGTCTGCAAAATGTGCTGGAAGCGCTCCACTCTGCTAACCTGACACTGAAGCCAGAAAAATGCCGCTTCGATTACAAGGAACTTAGGTTTCTTGACCATGTTGTCAGTGCGGATAGCGTTCGACCAGACCCTGACAAAAGTACCGCCGTGGCCTCGTTTCCTGTTCCACGTGATAAAAAGACAGTGCGTCGCTTTCTAGGGCTCTGCGCGTAATATGGCCGCTTTATAGCCAATTTTTCAAGGAATGCTGAACCGCTCACTCGACTCACTCGTGAAGATGTTCCATTCGTCTGGGAGGAAAAACAGGACGCAGCTTTTTTTAACCACGGGAGCGTTTGCAGATACCACCAGTCCTGGCTCACTTTGACCAAGACGCTGATACTGAAATTCATACTGACGCCAGCAACGTGGATCTTGGTGCTGTCCTGGTACAACAACAAGAGGGCACAGAGCGACTGATAGCGTACGCTAGCCGCACTCTTTCCCGCACCGAGGTCAACTACACCACGTCAGAGAAAGAGTGCCTCGCTGTTGTATGGACCACGATGAAATTTAGGCCTTACATTTAGGGACGCCACTTCAAGGTAGTGACCGACCATCATTCGTTCTGCTGGTTAGCCAACCTGCGGGACCCGTGTGGGCAACTGGCACGATGGAGTCTTCGTCTGCAGGAATGCGATTTCACGATCGCTTACAAATTGGGCCGCAAGCACGAAGATGCTGATTCATTATCCCATAAACCTGTCGAAGTTTGTGGCCACGACACCGAGGATGACGATGGTTTCCTTGGGACCCTTACTACAACAGATCTGATTACGCGAGAGCGTGCGGACGATGAAATTCGCGCAGTTATCGAAACCCTTGAAAGACGGAACTCGTCCATACCTCAATGTATTTCTCGAAGTCTGTCGTCGTTCTGTCTGCAATACGGGGTCCTGTATAAGAAAAACTCCAACGGCAATGAGAGAACCTATCTTCGAATTGTGCCGACTGACATGCATGATGACATTCTTCTTGCCTGCCACGATGAGCCTACACCTGGTCACTTAGGTTCCTCTCAAACTCTCGCTCGAGTTCGAGACACATACTACTGGCCTAAGCTTTCTGCATCCGTTAAGCGATACTTGAAATTCTGCCGGGAATGTCAACGCCGCAAATCCCTGCCACTAAAGCCCGCGGGGCTTCTTCAACCAAAAGAACCACCCAGAGCGCCATTTGATCAAATAGGAATGGATTTGCTGGGGCCCTTTTCTCTATCATCTGCCGGCAACAAGTGGATCGTAGTAGCCACCCACTATTTGACGAAGTACGCCGAAACAAAGGCACTACAACGCGCAACGACTTCCGACGTCGCCCAATTCTTTATGGACCAGATTGTTCTTCAACATGGCGCCCCGTATGGCGTAATCAAAGACAGAGGAACAGCATTCACGGCCCAGCTCATTCATGACGTATTTAAGCTCAGCTACACGAGCCTTCGCAAGACCACGGCATATCATACGCAGAGCAACGGCTTGACAGAGCGACTCAACAAGACCATCGCTGACATGTTATCTATGTACGTAGATGTTCAACATAAGACCTGGCACTAGGTGCTACCGTACGTCACAATAGCGTACAATACTGCCGTCCAGGAAACTACGCGATTCACGCCTTTGCGTCTTGTCTACGGACGTGAGGTCCAGACCATGCTGGATGCGATGCTTCCACACAATTGCGATGCTTTGATGACTCCTGATGCTGTGCAGCTTGCCCAGTACGCCGAAGAAGCACGCCAGTTAGATCACCTACGCATTACGCACCAGCAGGGTACAGACGCATGCCGCTACAACGCTCGCCATCGACAAGTTCAATACCATCCAGGCAATCAAGCTGGGGTGCGGACTCCAGTCCGATGCCAGGGATTGTCAGAAAAGCTGCTCAGTTGCTACTTCAGACCATACAAAGTCTTGCGACGCGTGAGCGATGTGAGCTACGAAGTAGTCCCTGATGGCGCCTTCTCGCCATGACGGCGAAGACACTCCTCGGAGATTGTTCACGTGGTGCGCCTGAAGCCATACTTAACGCAGTAGTGCGACTGCGCATTAGCCATATTGCTGTTTTTGTGTATGCTCGTATTTTCTGTTGGCTCGCCCCAACATTGCTTTTGTACTTTCCGAGCACCAGAGTGATGCCTTTTTTTATCAGAGGGGGAATAATTCTACTTGGCCGCTAGTTACGGTGAGCTCAAGCCATGGCTGCCCGCGAGAATGGAAGACGATATTCTGGGGCAGCGCGTGCTCTAGCTTGTTGTTTATTATTGAAGCAGCCATCTTGCCAGTTTTCAGTGCGTCTCCCCGCCGGCTCAGTTCTTCCTAGTTGAAGACGTTTTGTAGCACGTCACAATATATATATATATATATATATATATATATATATATATATAGTTCAGTATATCCTCCGTGAGCCGTCACAACGTGATTTATTTTGACGTTTCAGCCTAGAGTCTGGCCTTCATCAGGATTAAAGGTACAGTTTGTTGTGCTCAGCTTTGTACAATCTCAAATCAGAGGGAAAGGAAAGAGGAAAAAAAGACAGAAAAAAGAAAAAAAGAAAAGAAAAAAAAGAGAAAAAGAATATAAGGTGGACTCCTATCGGGCGCCCCTCTTCCACTCTTCTTTCCACATCCCCATTCATCTCTCTCCCCTTTCTCCCCTTCAGCTTTCTGATGTCAGCGGTCTGTGTATGCTTCCATTCACTAGAGCATTCTTCCCGACCAGACGGCGCCTCCTGGCACTGGCGGTTCGGTGTGGAGCAAAAAAGAACTTTTTAGGAAGTTCTAAGGCTTTAACTACTCAGAGCCCCGTCAAAATTTGGTCGTAGAAAAAGGGGTGCCGCGTATTGCGGCAGAGGCTGGTAAGCAAGTGCATTGCGAATTCCTTGCCCGCTTCTGAATGACACGTGCAGTGGGGGCCTCCCGGCTATGCACAGGGTTGCTGCTGGGCATGTCATGCATGGCACAATTTATTGGGTAGTAAAATAAAACAGAAAACAGAAGACAGCTGCACTTAGGAAGAGTAGTTACACTTGGAATTGTTTGGGTTGTTCAGTGCCCTTTGCAGCTGCAGTGCCGTGAACTCAGTTACTATTTTTGTTATTGCCGTTATTGTTTTCTAATGCTTTATTGCTGCAAGTGTACCAGGATTCTCATTTATTTCTCTAACGAGGGTGTTCAATCGGTGGATAAGGTATGACTCTCGTTGTTCACGTTCTCGATTTGATTTAAATCCCGTCTCTAAGACCGTTACTGATAGTTTGTCGAATGCATGGTCGGGAAGATTGAGATGTTTTGATAGAGGTAGACTTGGGGCTGATTTCGCATGGGTTCTGTGATTATTTAAGCGAATCCTAAATGGTGCTTCTGTTTGTCCGATGTACTGCATACCACACACGTTGAATTGACTAGGTATACCACATTAGAGGAATCACATGTTAGGTTTCCTCGTAAAACTTGGATTGTGTGCTCGTTGTTTTGTGTGTTTCTCGCATTGCCTTACATACAAGACATCGTGGCTCTAAACAAGGTCAGCATGAATCATTGGGGGTGATGTGTTAAATTGAGAGTGGACAGTGTGTCTTTGAGGTTACGTGGTCGTCGGTAAACGACGCCTGGAGCGGATGGGAATGCGCGTTTCAGACGTTCACTTTGTTCCAGAATGTTGTAATGTCGTTTAAGGATTTTGTTTACATTGGGGAAGATTTTGCTGTAAGTCAAGCAGAGGTTTGTTTGTTGTGGGTATTCTTGCGGTGGTCCCTTCATAAGTAAGTCTTCACGCTTTAGTTTTCTTGCTTTTTGAACAGCGTCATTAATTACATGTGGAGGGTATTTTTGTTTTTCGAGCATAAGTTTTAGCCTCTGTGAGCTCGAGTCAAAGTCAGCGTCTCTAGAGCAGATTCGCTTAAACCGGTGAGCCTGGCTGTATGGAATACTGTCTTTACAGTGGCGGGGGTGTTCGCTTTTGTAATGGAGGTATTGTTGTCGATCTGTTGGTTTGCGATATAGGGTTGTAGAGAGCTTCTGTTCTTCTATCGTTATGGTAACATCAAGGAAATTTACGGTTACTTGCGAGTATGTGTGAGTGAAGTGTATGTTCGGATGTACAGCACTGTAAGTGTCGATAAAGCTGAGAAGTTTGTCCTTGCTGTGGGTCCAAATACGAAAGATGTCATCTATGTATCTTCTGTATAACATTGGTTTCAAGAAACTTTGTGCACGAAATTCAGATTCTAGCTTTCCCATAAATATGTTGGCATAATGAGCTGCCATTTTGGTGCCCATAGTGGTACCGCTGCTTTGTCGAAAATACTCTTGGTTAAACTCGAATGAATTTAATTCGAGGACCATCTTCGTTAAAGTTGCGATGGCAGAGAAATCTGGGGTGATAGATTGTCTATCGTTTGTGTACATGTTTTGTAATGCAGCTATGCCGTCATCGTGAGGAATATTTGTATACAATGAAGAGACATCAAGAGTAACTAAGTACGAGTTTTTCAGCACACACAGACCTGCAATGTCTTGAAGAAAATGTGTGATGTCTTTTATGTATGGTGCGAGGGTGCATGGAATGTGACTTATTAGTTTGTCCACGTACCCTGATATGGGTTCAGTTATGGTACCGATGCATGATATGATTGGTCGACCTGGGTTACCGGGTTAGTAAATTTTTGGGAGGATGTAGAAGCGACCTGGACGAGGGTACGCTGCTAGCATCAGTTTGTGGTAAGTGTTGGTTACCTTTTCTGCATCCAACAGTTTCTTTAGTTCTGTTGATGCGATACGTTTGTATTCGGCTGTCGTAACACCTGGGAGGCGTTCGTAAAATCTTGAGACGTCTAGTTGGCGGTATGTTTCTTGTAAGTAGTTGGTTATATTAGGGACTACAATTGCTCCTCCTTTAATACAACCTTAATTGAAGGATTGAAATGGCACTCTTGCCTTGTGTACTTGGACGACGTCGTCGTGTTTTCCTCGAGTTTCGGTGAACATCTTCGGCGCCTTGAAGCTGTACTTCAAGCCATCAAGACGTCCGAACTCACACTGAAGCCAGAAAAGTGCAGATTTGCGTACGAGGAGCTCTTGTTTCTGGGGCACGGTATTAGCAAGTCTGGAGTTCATCCCGATCCATGGAAAACAGCCGCCATTGCTGCCATCCCGCCGCTCACTGACAAGAAGGCGGTGCGCCGATTTCGGGCCTGTGCGCCTATAATAGGCGGTTTGTGAAAAACTTCGCCCGCATCGCCGATCCACTCACTAACCTTACCAAGGCCGTCGTGGAGTTCACGTGGGAAACGCCGCAGGAACACGCTTTCCAGGAGCTTAAACATCGCCTCCAGACGCCTCCGTTACTTGCTCATTTCGACGAATTCGCCGAGACAGAAATACACACTGACGCAAGCAGCGTAGGTCTTGGCGCCGTTCTTGTGCAGATGGCTGACGGACTCGAAAAGGTTATTAGTTATGCTAGTCGATCGCTATCCAAAGCAGAAGCCAATTATTCCACAACAGAAGAGGAGTGTCTCGCTATCACCTGGGCTATGTCCAAATCTCGACCCTACCTCTACGGCAGGCCCTTCAAAATTGTGATCCACCATGCCTTGTGTTGGCTAGCCGCCTTGAAGGACCCTTCAGGTCTTTTCGCACGGTGGAACATTACCGTCGTTTACAAGTCCGGCGAGAAACACTCAGACGCCGACAGTCTCTCTCGTGCGCCTGTCGACCAACCACCACCCGACGACCCGGATGACGACTACTTCTTAGAACGATAACTACCGAGGACTTCGCCGAACGACAGCGGGCTGACCCGGAACTTAAGGCCCTAATATAATTCCTCGAAGGCAGGACCACCGAAGTCCCGAAGGTATTCATGCGCTCACTTGCGTCGATCTTCCTGCGAAACTGTCTTCTCCAAAAGAAAAACTTTTCACCGCGTCGAGCCAAGTACCTCCTTTTGGTGCCTTCAGCTCTACGGCCAGAACTCCTGCAGGCCCTGCAACACGATACGACACCAGGGCACTTCGGTGTTTCTCGCACGCTTCGCGAGGATACACGAAAGGTACTTATGGCCACGTCTTACGACCGACGTCAATCGTTATGTGAGGACATGCCGGGGACTGTCAACAACGCAAGACACCACGGACAAGACCGGCGTGACTTCTGCAGCCAATTGACCCACCTCGCCGACCTTTCGAGTCGATTGGCATGTACCTACTGTGGCCGTTCCCAACGTCGGCTTTCCAAAACAAATGGACCGTGGTAGCTACCGACTACCTCACCCGCTACGCCGAGACAAAAGCCCTGCCAAAAGACAGTGCATCCGAGGTAGCTAAGTTCTTCGTCGAAAATATCGTCCTACGTCATGGCGCCCCGGAGGTCTTTATCACCGACAAAGGAACGGCATTTAATGGTCACCTAACTAAAGCGATCTTGGCATACAGCCAGACAAACCACCGCCGGACGACAGCGTACAACTCACAGACCAATGGCCTCACCGAGCGGCTAAACAAGACGATCGCCGACATGCTGGCAATGTACGTCGATGTCGAACACAAGACGTGGGACGCCATTCTCCCGTACGTGACCTTCGCACACAACACGACGGTAGAGGAGACGACGTAGATATCTCCATACAAATTGGTGTACGGAAGGAGTCCGGCAACGACGCTCGATGCCATGTTACCCAACGTCACCGGCAAAGAAAACCTCGATGTGAGTGTGTACCTTCAACGTGCCGAAGAAGCTCGACAACTCGCGCGTCTCCGTATCAAGAATCAACAGACGACCGACAGCCGCCGTTATAATCTTCGACGACGCTTCGTGGAATACCAGCCCGGTCAACGTGTTTGGGTGTGGTCGCCGATATGCCGACGTGGACTAAGTGAAAAGCTTCTGTGACGGTACATCGAACCGTACAGGGTGGTTCGACGTCTCGGCCCACTTGATTACGAGGTTGTCCCTGACGGCATCACGAACACTCAACGACGCCGATCGTGACCTGAAGTCGTCCATGTCGCGCGCCTCAAGCCGTTTCATGCGCGTTGACAACTGAAACAGTGTTTTTTCTATTATTATCGTATCGCAATTTATTCATTGTACTTTGTTGCATTATTGTTGTACCTTCAGCTTTAGTTAAAACATCGGGACGTTGCCTTTTTCAGAGGGGGGCAATGCCACGTTCCTTTTCCCCAAGTTTTGTTATCGTCCCAAAACACTACACAATTCTTAGCGTAAACCGCGCCGGCAGTTTTCAAGAAGCTTCCAGGCTGTAGTAGATCATTTCGATAAGATCACGCCTACTCTGCAAACTGTACAGCTAATTCTGGAACCTACGCCACCACCAGCGATAACGCTAGAACTTTCAACGGCATAAGTACAAATGCCGACGCGCTTCGCCGCTTGTCAGTAGTTGATCGACGGCTGACGCTCCGTTCGCCGCTTACCTGGTGCCGGGATTCCCGCGACCAGGCACGCTGCCAGTCGTCGACCCCATCTCATCGAGCATCCAGCGAACCCCTCGACAGCCCCCCGGCTCAGTCCAGGCCTTCATCGTGAGCCAACGCCCGGGCATCAGAGCGCAAGCCGTGGGAGCCAGGGCCAGGACGTAAGTGTGACGGCTTTCGCAGCACCACCACCGAAAGCTCATTGCTTTGACTTCAGCGCTCCTGAGGGGAGCACCGTCGATGACATCACAGATGCCCTCGAAGCAGTAACCGGCCCAGCCGGTATTAAGTCCCTCCAGCACATGGGAGGTGCAAAGTTCGGCGCCGCAGCCGCAAACGTCCATGCAGCCACCAAGCTGAAGAGCCGGGGCGCCATTCTCTTGAACGGCGAATGAGTTCCACTATCAGCGTAGGTCCTGAAATAGTCAATGTCACAGTGTTCCGTGTACCGCTGTGGGTAGGCGACGCAGCCCTAGCGACTGCTCTCTCCGCCTACGGCAACGTGCCACATACCCACGAGCCAGTGTTCAAGGGCCGCCCTGGCGTTGGCACAGGTGTCCGTGTGGCACGAGTGGAAATGAAAAGCCAAATACCAAACTTCCTGACAGCTCAAGGCTAAAATGTCTTGTGTGACTACCGGGGTGTCAAGAAAGTGCGCTCTAAGTGCAGGAATGCTGGCCACATCGCCAAAGATTGTGCCACGCCCCATTGCACGCGCTGCAACGTGTTCGGACATGCCACAGAGGGATGCGCAGAACCGTGCCGCAAGTGCTCGGGCAGCCATGCAACAGCTGACTGCGTACGCCCAAAGTCCTTCGCAGCGGCTGCAGCAGCGGCAACCGAAAAACAAGCGTGCACCGACCTCACGCCTACATTGCAAGATGATTATCCGTCACTCGAGCCTGTGAGTGACACTGACACAAGCGACACTGACGCCCATGCTGAACCACAAGACGTAGGAGACCTGCCTTCCCCGTCTGAGAAAGCCTCGTTAACCCTTCACGCTCCGTCGGAGACCAGCGACTTCTCGCCAGACGCCTATGAAGACCACAGCTCATCCAAAGTCGAAGCCAGTGTGCCCGTACATAGCAGAGACCGCGAGAGCTACAGTTAGGACATAGTTGGCGCCACCAGCAGCATTGAGGCGCCGAGAACTTCGATAGGACGCGGCACCCGAACAACAGGTCGTGCAAAAGCTCCGGTCATCGGCCCAGCCAAGACCACGACGGTGATTATGCCACTGACAACGGCGAGCGCCCGCGCCGGCAAATCCTCTGCCAAGACCCGTAAACTAAGCCTGTCTAACCCCATTTACCAGATCACAGGTGCGGCCGCTGGTGCGAGTGTCGGTGCCAGCGCCATGGAAGTTGACCGTCAAGCCAGGAAACGTGCCCACCCACCGACCACGGACTCTGAGGACTCTACGGACATTAGTAAGCCCCAAAAACTCGCTAATGCTCTGACGACGTCAGAGCATTTCTCTTTTTAGTCATGTTCACTCATTGAGCGCTCGTTCCACCCTTTGCAAGCGGTTTTGCTGAAGTTTGCGCGCACACCCCCTTTTCAAAATGGCTACGGTGCATTTTCTCTCCCTAAACGTCAGGGGTTTCAGACGCCTAGACAAGCAAAGAGAATGATGTGCAATCCTTTTGCAATCCTTATGATGTGCAATCCTTTTGTTCGCAATTTGGAGTCGAAGCCTTTTTTTCGCTGACCGATTCAAACATGTACGGAGTTAGAGCTTTTTTTTACAGCAGTGTTACGTCGAGGAGCACACTGTGTTTAGGGTTTTGACGGTTGCACAATAGCAGTAGACTTTGACCTTCACGGCAGACGAGTGTCGCGAGAGCAATGTCTCGCGGAAAACTTTGTTCTTTTTCAGCTACAGCTGGAGCTTCTTCTTTGCCAGATGCCCTTGTTAGCGGCGCCGTTTAACTTGTCTCGGGGAGCGCGCCTTGAGGAAGATTGAGTGAACAGAAAGGGCCGAGTCTGGTCGGTCACTATGCGCTTCGCGCCAAGGCAGGCACCGCGCCGTGCTTTGGACCAGACTGCAGAAATTAGGTGCCTTTCTCCTTCTTTTAACTACTGAGCCTCCACGCTTCAAACGAAGGAGCCGCCACTTCGGTCCTCCGGGACAAAGGGCACCGAAATTTGAGCAGTCGTTAGCGCGTCAAGGCCGTTTCGGAGAACTCGCCCGTTTACAGAAGCTGCCACAGTTTTATCGCAACATTCGTTTCCTTCGCGCCCCGTGCGCAAACGAATGCAGGCACACAGCGGGGATACTCCGCGGGACGACCAGAGGCCGAAAATTGAGACCATGCGTGCGCGTCGCCTCTGCTTGCCGGAAAGTGGTGTGTACAGTGGGTGAACGGATATTGTCGCGAGGCAGGCTTCAGGCCTCCACAAGTTGATTTGATTATCCTCGGCTTGCCTAGTTGGTCCGCGCAACCGGGGACGCTAAAAGAACCCTATTTAAGCAGTGACTCGGGCTCTTTTGAGGTGAGCGGAGTCGGGGTCAACAGCGCATCTCACCACCGGAAATAAGTCATGCAAGCCGAGGGGTATGCCACCAGTTTATATGTTTTGTCTTTGTGACCTATTGCATTTTATAAGTTGAAGTTGCGTTAGCTAAATAAACCTTCAATGAGTGCTCCCCGAAATCATCGTGTTGACTTCTCGTCGATTGCCTCCACGGAGTTTCACCCACACCTATTTGTTTCCCTGGTCTTCCGATGCGCCTAATTTTGAACAACCCCAACGTTTTGCTACAAAGTGGTGGAGGTGCTGAGTAACAATAGTCCCGCTCTGAAATTATGCCCCGAGTCAACAACAAATATCAGGAACCTACCTCCGACTGCTCTACTATGACGGAACCCCCTACCTTCTTCTCTGCTATGTCTACCCCCAAGCTAAACCATTCGTCGGACCACCAGTCTTTAGAGGCGCGCCGGAGGAATCTATTTTCGAGTGGCTACTTTGCTACGAACATGTATCGTCACCTACTAATTGGGACCAAGCCACGAAGGTGAAATTTATATATCTGGCTTTAGACGGAGATGCGACAAAGTGGCACACTACTCAAATTCTAACCGGTGCCCCTAATACATGGGAAGAATGGGCGACGCTACTAAAAACGTCCTTTACGAGTCGCCACTCAGTCGAGATCGCCCATTTCCGGCTACAAAACCGCACCCAATTGCCGTCCGAAACCCCCGAGCAGTACTACTATGACGTCGTACAGCTGCATGCAAGAGTGAACCCGTCCATGACGAAAAATGATCGGTTGCGGCACATTATGCGTCGTTTGCGTCCGGATATTCTGGAGAAGATGATAATTGCAAACCCGGAGAGCTGCGCTGCATTCCTCCAAATTTTGCAACGCATAAATCTGGCAGCTTTGATAAGCCGTGCGTCGGGGCCACAACCGATTGGCATCCAGTATTCCACCGGATCGCAGTCGTGGATGCAAAACATGGCGCACCCCGTAGGGTTCGCACCCGCCGCAGCGACAGGGCACCCTCCTCCTACGTGTGTCGCCACTTTGCGCGCGGCCGAATTGCGTTGCCCGCGGGAGGCTGCCGAACGCGAAAAAGACCTGAAAACGATTGCGGATTCGATCGCCTCACTGTCTGACCGGCTAAAAGGCATCGAAGACGAGGTGCGTCACCCCTCAATGCCTTGGCCTCAGAGAACTTCCCGTGCCAACGACGGGCGTCCTCGATGCCACATTTGCCGCCGCATAGGTCACGTAGCACAACAGTGCTGGCAGCGGTTCCGAGATGGCAGGAACGATCAGGCAGAGCTCCTAGGCAATCAGAATGTGCAGCCTAATCCTTCGGGAAATGAGAAGGGCTGGGCCTAGGGGGCCAGCCCGGCCGCCCCATCGGCACATTGTCGGAAGGTCAGCTTCTCACAGTCCCCACACGAGCCAGCGGCACAGAAACAAAACTTGTAATTGACACCGACTCGTCCGTAAATGTCATCTCAGAAGAATTAGCTAACAAAAGATGTGCTTCATCCAAATCGAGAAAATGCGATCCGGCATGCGAAGTAGCCATGCAATCCCTCAAAGAGAAGCTGATCACAGCCCCAATTCTGCGTCAGTTTGAGCCGGGAAAGCCGAAAGAGGTGCATACTGATGCCTGTGATTACGACATTGGCGCCGTGCTTCTACAGAAAAGTGGATCTCAAGAGAGAGTCTTCGCCTATGCCAGCCGCCACCTTAACAAGGCTGAGATGAACTACAGTACAACTGAGAAGGAATGTCTCGCCGTTCTATACGCCTGCGGACAGTTTCGGCCATACGTATTTGGTGCTAAGTTCACGGTTATGACTGATCAAGCCAGCCTGGCTTGGCTAATGAAATTATGAAATCCGAACGGTCGTCTTATGCGATGGTCCCTGTTACTTCAGGAATTCGACATAACGTTGCCACACCGCCCTGGCCTCAAGAATGGAAATGCCGACACGCTTTCCCGCCTTCCTTATGATCCCGTGCCTGTAAGCGAAGAAAACTCCTTACCGTTGCTGGTTCTGGATCAGGTGGATGTTGGAAGAAAGAAGAGGGCAGACCCATGGATGAAAGAAATTATGCAGAACCTCGAGCACCCGGATGTGCCCCGTTGTCAGGAGAACTGAAAGAACGGCACGGAGCTTTCGGCTGATCGACTGTGTACTGTATTGAAGGGCAAAAGGGTTTCAGGAGGATCGTGCGGCGCTCGTTGTCCCCAAGTGCTTGAGATCTGAGATTTGAAGGTACTGCCATGACGACCCCACGGCAGGCCACTTAGGTGTCAAGCGCACGTGGGAGAAAGCTCGTTGCCAATATTTTCGGCCGAAGATGTTCTCGTACGTAAGCGAGTACGTTCTCTCCTGCCCCGACTGCCAGACACGAAAGCAACCACCGGGGAGGCCGGTTGGTTTCCTCTAACCGATCCCACCTGCAGGTCGACCTTTTCAGCAGGTAGGCATGTACTTTATTGGGTCTTTCACTAAATCCAAAGCAGGGAACCGCTACATCGTCGTCATTACCGAGTACCATACGAAATGGGTTGAGGGTGTCGCGTGTGCAGCAGCCACTGCCGCAGAAGCAGCAAGAGCTTTCGTCGAACAAATCGTCCTACGTCATGGTGCCCTGGAGAAAGTAATAAGCGATCGTGGGCAGCGCTTTGTCGCCAACTTGACCGAAGAAATATTCCGGCTCGTGGGTAGCGAGCATGCCACCACAACAATACTATCCACAGGCCAACGGCTTGTGCGAGCGTTTTAACCGCACGTTGGCTGACATGCTCAGCATGTACGTTTCCTCACACCACCACGACTGGAATGAATTTCTACCGTACGTTCTTTTTGCATACAAGTCTTCCACCCACGAGACGACCGGTTTCACTCCCTTCTTTCTTCTTCACGGACATGAACCGACACTACCGGTGGATGTAGGGCCGGGTGCGCAACGCGGATTCGAATACACCCTGGATGCAATGAAAGTGGCTCGCAGGCTGCGGCAGGCTCGAAAACTAGTAAACGAACGGGAGAAGCGTCAGCAGGAGAAGAACAAACGCAGCTATGATGCTAGGCGACAAAGTGTTGTTTTTCATCAGGGCGACTTGCTGTACTTGTGAACTCCCTCCCGGGCGAAAGGAAAGACGACGAAGCTTTTTCACAAATATCACGGACCTTTCCGTCTTGTGCGCCGGGTAGCCGAGAAAAACTGGGAGGTGGTAGACCAAACTGGGAAAAACGTGACGTTGTGAATGTGGCGCGTTTAAAGCCCTGCCACGTTCGATTGGGCTCCGATGACGACGACGCGGACGATGAGTCTGATGATAATCAAGAGGTGTGCGACCTAGGTGGTGATGTGCGCGAGTGCAGTGCATGCAGAGATGACCGCGGATTGCATCGAAATTTTGTGTGCGGGAACAGTGCAACGAGTGATGAACAGAGATTCTACCAAAGTGTTGTGCGCGAGCGCGGCTCCAATGGTGATGTGCGCGAGTGCGGTTCGCGAGTGGGTCAAGAACTCCGTTTGCAACATTGTGAGCACGGGACACAGACCAGTGTTCCAGTACAGCAGTGCGAAGTCTACGACACGGACACTGAACTTTACTCCGAATGGAAGACATTTTAGAGTGGTAACAACACACAACAGAATGTCAGCGCTTCCAAGACGGTCACTGAGCTGTATTGCAGTACCGACGAGTGAACCTATATAATTCTGTGCCCAAATATTTGTTTTTTTTCATCTGTTGTTTTTTATGTAATTTTTTAAAGCTTCTCACCTTTCATATACACATGCATAGGTGTCTTTAAATAACTATCTCACATACTTGTTGAATGCAAAACCTTTTTGTATATTTAGTCTATTTCTTGTTGTGTTTTGCAGATAAAACGAGTGGGACACTCTTTTTCGTAAAGGGAGGTGTCGCGAGAGCAATGTCTCGCGGAAAACTTTGTTCTTTTTCAGCTACAGCTGGAGCTTGTTGTTTGCCAGATGCTTTTGTTAGCGGCGCCATTTAACTTGTCTCGGGGAGCGCGCCTTGAGGAAGAATGAGTGAACAGAAAGGGCCGCGTCTGGTCGGTCACTGTGCGCTTCGCGCCAAGGCAGGCACCGCGCCGTGCTTTGGACCAGACTGCAGAAATGAGGTGCCTTTCTCCTTCTTCTAACTACTGAGCCTCCAGGCTTCAAACGAAGGAGCCACCGCTTCGGTCCTCCGGGGACAAAGGGCACCAAAATCTGAGCAATCGTTAGCGCGTCAAGGCCGTTTCGGAGAACTCGCCCTTTTCCAGAAGCTACCACAGTTTTATCGCAGGATTCGTTTCCGTCGCGCCCCGTGCGCAAACGACTGCAGGCACACAGCAAGGGTACTCTGCGGGACGACCAGAGGCCGAACATTGAGACCTTGCGTGCGCGTCGCCTCTGCTTGCCGGAAAGTGGTGTGTACAGAGGGTGAACTGATATTGTCGCGAGGCAGGCTTCAGACAAACACATGTTGATTTGAATATTCTCGGCTTGTCTGGTTGGTCCGCGCAACCAGGGACACTAAAAAAACCCTATTTAGGCAGCGACTCTGGCTCTTTTTGAGGTGAGCGGAGTCGGCGTCAACAGCGCATCTCACCACCGGAGACCAGCCATGCAAGCCGAGGAGTATGCCACCATTTTGTATGTTTTGTCTTTGTGACCTAGTGCATTTTGTAAGTTTAAGTTGCGTTAGCTAAATAAACCCCCATTGAGTGCTCCCCGAAATCATCGTGTTGACTTCTCGTCGATTGCCTGCGCGGAGTTTCACCCACACTTATTCGTCTCTCAGGTCTTCTGATGCGCCTAACTTTGAACAACCCCGACGTTTCGCTACACGAGTAAGGGCGCTCGTAATATATGCCCCAGCTCAACGTGGGGGCACGGCCGATTTTTTCAATTCACTTGACTAATTTATAATAAATATTTGACAGATACACCACTTTTTATTAGGACATTTTAACTGTGTTGAGGACACCGACAGAGGTGCGCGCGGACGCAGAGAAAGCAGACAATATAGCGGAGTTAGAGCATTGCAAGAACTCATCCGCAACTTCAAGCTCAGAGATGCGTGGGTTGACACTCACGGAAATGACTTGTTGCAACATGGCAACGGGGTTCCAACACGACCAGGCTAGATCGCTACTATTTTCCTGAAGTGCTAGCCACACATGTCCGAAGCTGCGAAGTCCTACATTTCCCACCAGACGCTCCATGCATTACAGACCACATTCCAGTGTCTGTAAATCTGTTCTTTCAACAGTCCACTACCTTTAGAAACCGTTCTAAAATGGACACCATACTCGTGCACGACCCGGAAAACGTAGCATTACTGCGCAATGCACTAGAGCAAGCGTGCGATAGGCCGCCTGAACCCCGCAGCTGGGACGCACTGAAACACAGTTGGCACGCCGAGCTTATCAAAGCGGGGCGCGAAAGGAAAGCGCACCTGACGACAGAGATAAACGACCGGCTACGAAAAGCGCGCATTGTACGCAGAGGCAAGACGCTGACGTTCGCAATGCACGACTATATCGATCAGTTAAAGGCGCGGTATGAACTTTTGCTACGTCTTAGTTCGCGCACGGCTGCGCAGTCTTTTATCAACGGACGACCGGTTTTAGATCCAGCGGTTCTTCGAAGTGTTCGCAACGGCTCCTTGGGTGAACGAATGCATGTTCCTTTCGTTCAGTTGCCGAACGGCGAACAGTCTACACTTGCAGAAGACATAATGAGGGTCTTTGAAACACATTTTTCGAATCTTTTCTGGGCGGAGAACGCGAGCGACGTGAACTACACCACCATAGTTAACGAGTTTTGCGCGGGAATTTCCCGCGTACCGGAGGAGCTCCGCGATGGTCTGTGCAGCCCAGTGACGCTGGATGAATTACGCTTTGTGCTTCAGCACACGAACGCAACCAGCGCCGCCGGCCCCGACAGGATACCTTTGAGTTTATACAAAACTTTCCTTGAAACAATACAAGTCCACCTTTTGACAATGCTAAATGGGCTTCTTGCTGACGCAATCAGACCGAATACGTTTCGAGAGAGCAGAGTTATACTCTTACCTAAAAGCGAGGGAGAGCCGTCTGATCCAAAAGCGTTGAGGCTCATTTCCCTACTTAACTCGGATTATAAGATATTGACAGCCATCCTTGCAAACCGCAACACTACCATTTTACCGGAAATAGTAAGCGACATACAAACATGCTTTGTCCCAGGTCGTACGATCTATTCCTCGCTTGCGCTGACTCACGATATTTTTCCGTACGCTACCAGAACACGAATATCTGGCATTTTTGTTTCCATGGATCAGGAAAAAGCTTTTGATCGCGTAAAATATAACTATCTCTTCGCTGTGCTTGAGTGTTATGGCTTCCCAGCGCACTTAATGGACATCCTCCGCTTACTATATATAGACTTAGAAATGCCATTAGTAGTGAATGGCTATACATCTGAACCTAATGCAGTAAGTAGGGGCATTCGACAAGGCTGTCCCCTCTCCGCAATCCTCTTTGTATTATGCATGGATCCATTATTGAAACAAATCCAGAACTGCACTTCGATACGCGGTTTTCCTCTCCCAGGCTTGGGCGAAGTGAAAGTAGCGGCATACGCCGATGGCATCTCGCTGTTTATTCGGAACATAGATAGCTACAGAGCCTTTCTGCGAATATTTCACACGTATAGTTACTTGTCGGGAGCACGTCTTCATTTCGGAAAAAGCAAGGCATTGTGCTTTGAAATTCACATTGAAGAGTTCCCTGATGGCGTCCAAATCGTCCAAGGCGTTAAAGTCTTAGGTGTAACTTTCTTCTCGACTGGCGAGGTAGCCCGCACCACAAGAAAAGAAATCCAACACAAGGTGGACAGACGCATTGAAGTTGCTGGAACGTTCCAACTACCTTTTACTGAAATAGCTTATCTAATTAAATCCAGCATAACAGCACCACTGTTTTATGTAGCCAGAATTGCTCGACCACCTCGTCGGGTTCTGCTGAGAGTGGCTACTGCCTGCGGCTCCTTTTTTTTGGGATGGCCACGCCGAAACTGTTGCCAGAGCCTTGGTCTGCCTTCCAGTAAAATGGGGAGGGCTCAGTGTACCCAACCTTGATGTAATGTGCTGCATGTTTGCTCTCAAAAACATCTAGGCACTCTTAGAGAACTGATCGTATCGAGGCAGGCAACTCCTAGGGTATCTGCTCGGAACCTCTAGAACATTCTTCGGTTTAGCAAACGACACGTGACAAGCTGCCGAACAGCCACCGGTGAATTACACACTCGTTATAAAATCTTTGCAACAATGGCGAAACGACTTTCCAGTTCAAGAACTTATGGAAATGTCCCCCTTCGACATGAGTGAATTAATAGCATTTAAAAGCCTATCTGAAGAACAACGCCGGAAATGCCGGGCGAAAAGACGTTGGACCTTTACAAACACGTCTCTCAACTCCGAGGTCCGTGACCAAAACTGGCTTAGGGAATGGGAGGCTTTACCAACGGCCGACCGCCTTGCGGCGTGGGGCGTGGCGCCCTCCGCCACATGCCCGCAATGCGGTCGCGTCGCAACACTGAACCATGTCTTCCATGAATGTATAGTAGCACGTATCTTTTGGCGCATGGTTACCAAAATGTTCCAAACAAGTATGCAGTGGAAGTCTAGCCACAGGGATAACTTTGTCGTACTCCTAATGGCTATCGGAGCCTTCGTCTTATGGAAATGAAGGGGACTGGCCCATCTGAGGGGACGCCCCCAGAGAGCCGTGTTTCCCCTACTACATCGGTTAAGAAACATAATGCTTATGCATCTTAACACAGAACTAGTCGTACTCGGAGAGGAGGCTTTCCTCCGACGTCGGTCTACACGATTTATTATCGTAAACAACAACAGAGTGTCCGTGCCTCTCCTCCCCTATGGAGGAGGTGGGCTAGAGCTTGTACCACTGTGACATTAGTGTGTATTTTTCTTTTCATCCTTAGAAACATGTCCTTTTGGGCAGTATTGTTCTTTAGCGCGCAAGCGAATTGTCCTCACAGTTGATGCAACACATCACCCTTCACTGTGAATGACCTCCCCTTGTTTGTTGATATAGCCTTACTGTTTTTTAAGTTTAATCATCTCGATGGCAAGAATGTCCTGTCTTTGTTGAACAATTTTTGCATTGTACGTCACTGCATATGCAATAAGGTTTTTCGCTCTATATAACAGCTCGCATTGTACATAGGCATTGTTCACCATTGTCCATTTTTATGTGTACACATAGGCTGTGTATAATATATCCGGAAATAAAATTCTCTTAAACAAGACTGCTACTCTAGTCCGACTTTCCGTTTACTGGTCACAGGTTCGCCCAAATAAACAATTTATTATTCTACTCGCAGTGTGCTCCATTCGTCCCCGTTATGACCCGTGACAGTATATATATATATATATATATATATATATATATATATATATATATATATATATTTATATATATATATATATATATATATATATATATATATTTGTGTGTGTGTGTGTGTGTGTGTGTGTGTGACGCTATGATGACTGGGAGACGTGGCCTGGCTCATACGCCATGTTTATTCTATTCTGACTTCTTCCTCATCCTGTACCATAAGTCACTGCCTTCCTACATCACAGGATTACCCCTCCCCACGAAAGAATACGTGAGCTACAAACTATGTAGCATTCACAAGTGGTGTCTCATCATAGAAAAAACAAATATCACAAAATTGAGTAGTTTTATGTATCACGGCAGTTACATGCGCTTGCACAAAAACGTTCATAGGAAAGGCAGTCCAGTGACATCTAGGAAAGCTCAGGGGGGCGAGGTTGCTCTTGCGTTCAGGGGAGCATAACCTTTTTTTGACGCGAAAAATGATGATAACACAGCCTGGATAGCAGCAAAAAACGAACAAGGTTGGGAGACCTTGTAGCGTTTGAAGGTTGGATGTCTCATGCGTTGGATTGTGAGTCGTGACTGCAACAGATGCATTGTATCTAGAATGCGTGCTTTTTGAGAGATGGTGAAGGCTGAATGCCTGTGTGCTGGCGGCGTGCGAGAAGTGCTTCCGTGTCTTTCTGGGTGTTTTCTGTGGTGCTGTCTGTGTAACCGCAGGCGCAGAGAGCGTCTGTGGCGATGTTCCTTCATCCAAAAACGTCCTACTTCTTGAAATGGCCTTTGGATCAAAGTCCTTAACTTTTTAAGTTGTTCAAGTTGTGAGTGTGCGTCCGTTGAAGTTTTCGTTCGTCGTCGTCTTTCTCGGTTTGGTGATGACGCTGAGAAAATTGCGGGTGGTCATCGTCGTTGAATAAGGAGACACTGCCGGTAGTCCCAGCATTATTTACGAGTGGGATGCAAGCACGATTTGTGTCAAGGAAAGCAGTCGATACATTATCGTTTTTATCAGCGAGACTTATATTCAATGGTGACTTCGTACCGTTTCAACTTTCGGTTTGTCCGGTTCCAGAGGATGACATTGCCGCAAACAAGGCTTGACGTGGTTCCGATTCCGAATGTTTGTTTCTTTGCTGGGAAATTGAGCCAAGCGTTCCTGAAGTACAACCGCTTTCGGAATGGCAGTAGCTTGAAAAGTTCTTTGGCCAATATTTCAGGTGGTCTGTTGCGTATGTGGCGATATCTTGAGGGGTGCGATGAGAGTGATGAGCACCAGACTAGCTACTTGGCTCAAAACTAGGTGGTGGCTTACGTAAGAAAGATGACGAGTCAAGTACATTGGGTGCTTGAATATTGTCTTTATTTGTGCATTGTATTGAAGAGGTTAGTGTTAGCGATATTTGTGCGGATGGGAAACCAGGTGGAAGGTTGGGCCTTGTAGAAAAACGGCTGGGAGGTGTTTTTATGAGCAGATAACTGACTATTCCTGGCGGGAATATGAAACCTCTGCTCGGTGCTCGAATGCATGTAGGCTGTGAATGACTGTGATTACTGAATTTGAATGCATCGATATGGCTGGTTGTAACCGAATCTTCATTATAGTCTTTAAACCAGATGATCATTTCTTTTTTTAACTTTTGCCAAGACTCGTCGTTCTGAAATAAGTGGGTAAAGTAAAATTCAAATGCCTTACCGGCAACGTAGTCGCTGAAGTTCGTAACCGTCTCCCGTTCCGACCAAGATGCAGCGGTAGCGTGGCGCTCGAACAGGTCGAACCAGTCTTGTACGAGTCCATCGTACGCTGCTCTGGTGTACTTGGGGATGGGAAGGTCAGTAGAAGCTTCTGACATGATGCTGGTCGAGGCGTAATGCTAGGCACTTAAACTGTAGTCCATGTATGCTCAGGGTGTCACGCAGAGAACTCCGTAGATGATGAGTGACCGATGAAGGGGCTGGCAGGTCTTCATCCTGTCGACTCATGTGACGCTATGATGACTGGGTGACGTGGCCTGGCTCACACGCCATGTTTATTCCATTCTGACTTCTTCCTCATTCTCTACCATAAGTCACTGCCTTCCTACGTCCCATATATATATATATATATATATATAAATTGTTGAGACGTTTATTGGCGGACGGTTGTCGACGATGCTTGACAGTGACAGTCAATGCGGGTACCGACTCTCTGCACGAGCTGCTCTTCTTCTTGCTAAAAAGGGCAACCCACTAGAAGCCGCTGGAGAGGACGACCCACTGTTCGAAGGCTTCACCACAACTACCCCGGTTACGAAGAGGGAGCCGCCTGGCGACCTAGCAGCTGGTTACTATGAGCGGGTCATGGTAGGCTTTGAGGCGCTCCACGTTGACAATGTCGCGCCCTCGACGGCGCATGTCCGAAGATGGTTCGATGGGTTCGATCAAGTAATTTACAGGGGAAGTGCGTTCGACGACACGGTAGGGGCCTTCGTATTTAGGCAATAGTTTTGAAGATAGGCCAGTTGAAGTGGTAGGGATCGAGAGCCAGACGAGCGCTCCAGGGATGAACATGGGCGCAGTAGTGCTGGTGTCAGCGCGAATGCCTTTTTGCCGCTCTTGATCTTGTGCTGTAAAGGTCCTTGCGAGCTCTCGACACTCTTCAGCAAGCTTGGCTGTAGCAGAAATAGGCGCCCACTCTGACGGATCTGGCTTGTACGGAAGTATAGTGTCGATGGTGTGCGACGGGTGCCTTCCATATAATAAAAAGAAAGGTGAAAAGCCAGTAGTGCTCTGAGGGGCGGTGTTATATGCGTAAGTGACGAAGGGTAGAATCGAATCCCAATTTGTGTGATCGGCGGCGACGTACTTGGAGAGCATGTCGCCGAGCGTACGGTTGAAGCGTTCAGTAAGGCCATTCGTCCGCGGGTGGTAAGCAGCAGTTTTGCGGTGAACAACGTTGCACTCTTTGAGAAAGGCTTCGACGACTTCAGACAGGAAGACGCGGCCTCGATCACTGAGCAGTTCCTGAGGTGGACCGTGTGGCAGCATGAATCGTTGGAGCAGGAAGGAGGCCACATCGCTTTCTGTAGCCGCGGGGAGAGCGGCAGTTTCGGCGTATCGCGTGAGGTGGTCCACAGCAACAATGGCCCAGCGGTTACCGGCCGACGTTAGTGGAAGTGGCCCATACAAATCAATGCCAACGCGCCCAAACGGCCTGGCAGGGCAAGGTAGAGGTTGCAGACCTACCTGCGACAGGTGCGTTGAAGTTTTGCGGCGCTGACATTCTATGCAGGAGCGAACGAATTTCTGCACGTAGCGGTACATGCCGCGCCAAAAGTACCGTTGGCGAATGCGCTGGTAAGTCTTCGATACGCCGGAGTGCGCACATTGCGGATCAGTATGAAATAATTCGCATATGTCAGAGCGCAGACTGCGGGGTATGACTAGTAGCCACTGGCGGCCGTCACCGCTGTAATTGCGTCGGTGGAGAAGGTCGTCGCGAACGGCGAAATGGTGGGCTTGGCGACGCAACGCGCGAGTAGATGGAGTGGATGGATCAGTCAGCAAGTCGATCAGTGAGGCAATCCATTGATCCTTGCGCTGTTCAGTAGCAACGACATGAATGCTAATGGAAGAAACGGCAAGGTGAGACGCTGAGTCGTGGGCATTGTCGTCAGGCAAGGGAGAGCGCGACAGCGCGTCGGCGTCAGCATGTTGCCTTCCGTTGCGGTACAGCACGCGGATGTCGTAGTCTTGCAGGCGAAGTGCCCACCGGGCGAGACGGCCTGAGGGATCTTTCAATGAGCACAACCAGCATAGTGCGTGATGGTCGGTGACTACATCAAATGGGCGACCATATAAATAAGGTCGGAACTTGGTAAGGGCCCACACGATTGCCAGACATTCTTTCTCAGTGACGGTGTAATTAGTCTCGGCTTTTGTAAGCGTACGGCTTGCATATGCCACGACATATTCCGGGAACCCTGGTTTGCGCTGCGCAAGGACAGCGCCGAGACCGACACTACTGGCGTCCGTGTGTACCTCTGTAGGGGCAGTAGGGTCGTAGTGGCGGAGTATGGGAGGCGACGTCAGTAAACGACGGAGCGTTGTGAATGCGTCGTCACACTGTGATGACCACGAATGGAGAGGCCCGTTACTACCGAGGAGTTTTGTCAGCGGCGATGCGATAGACGCGAAGTTTCAGATGAAGCGCCGAAAGTAGGAACACAGTCCTAAGAAACTGCGCAGTTCCTTGATGGATGTCGGCTTGGGGAACTCGGTCACGGCCCGAAGCTTGGCTGGATCGGGGAGAATTCCGTCCTTGGACACGACGTAGCCGAGTATTGTCAACTGCCGAGCTGCAAATCGGCACTTCTTCAGGTTCAGTTGCAGACTGGCGTCACTCAGACGCGTTAAAACATGCCGCAGGCGTTGAAGGTGCGTTGAGAAGTCCGGAGCGAAAACGACGACGTCATCGAGGTAGCACAGGCACGTGTGCCATTTCAGGTCACGCAGGACGGTATCCATCATGCGCTCAAAGGTGGCAGGCGCATTGCACAGCCTAAACGGCATGACGTTGAATTCGTACAAGCCGTCGGGAGTGACGAAAGCGGTCTTCGGTCGAGCGTCCTCAGCCATAGGTACTTGCCAGTACCCTGAGCGCAAATCTAGAGATGAAAAAAATTCGGCTCCTTGCAGGCTGTCAATCGCGTCATCCACACGCGGTAGTGGGTACACGTCCTTACGAGTGATCTTGTTGAGACGTCGGTAGTCCACACAGAACCGCACAGAACCGTCCTTCTTCGCGACGAGAACGACAGGAGATGCCCAGGGGCTGTTAGAGGGTCGAATAACATCGCGGCGTAGCATGTCGTCCACTTGCTCGTTGATTACACGGCGTTCTGTGGGAGATACGCGATATGGACGTTGCCGTAGTGGTGGTTGTGCGCCTGTGTCAATGCGATGCGTAACAGTGGATGTGCGGCCGAGAGAAGGTTGAGAGACATCGAAAGAAGAGCGGAAATCTTCCAACAGGGCCAGAAGCTGGGAGCGCTGGACCGGCGTAAGGTTGTCGGCAATGGAAGGACCAAATACATCAGCGGATGATGAAACAGATGTAGAAACAGCACTAAGCGTATTGGAACTTCGGCAGTGCGTGTCATCAGGTTGATCCATGACTTGTGCGTCTTCGATGGGTTCCACGCTGCCGAGACATTCCCCTCGCACCAACGTAACACTGTACGGGGATGAGTTCAGAACAAAAATAGTGGTGCTGCCGCGAGTTACTTGCACGGTCGCGAAAGGAACCAGCAAACCTTTTCTGGTGAAAACACGATGAAATGGTGAGAGGAGTGCAGCGGTGTCTGAAAGACTTGCACAGTACACCGACACCGCCGCGGACGAGTTTGCAGGCACTTGCGTGTCGTCCCTGACGAGTAATTTGCTTGCAGTAGATGGACTGTCGGCCGGCGTCAAAGAAGAGATTGGTGTTAGTTCTATTTCTGCTGGTGCGCAATGAATGACAGCGTCGTGGCGGGAGAGAAAATCCCATCCTAGGATGACGTCATGAGAGCATGAAGGAATTATGATGAATTCAACGGCATACATCACGCCCTGAATCATGAGGCGGGCTGTACACATCGCTGTAGGGTGAATGCTTTGGGCGCTGGCTGTACGGAGGGAGAGCCCGGAAAGTGGCGTGGTCACTTTGCGCAGTAATCGGCTAAGCTTTGCGTCCATCACGGATACGGCGGCTCAAGTATCTACAAGGGCAGATGCACGAACACCATCCACAAGCGCGTCTATCACGTTCGATGGTCTTTCCTGAGGGCTTCCGCAGTTCGACAGCGTCGCAGCCCTTGCCTCGTGGACTGCGACGACTAGTTTTCCTGGTCACCCTCTAGTGGGCGTGGCCGCATCGGCGACAGTGAGCGACGTCGCGGAGAATGTGAGCGGCGGGTAGATGGAGTGGGGCGGGACGACAGTGACGTAGGTGGCGGTTGGTCATAAAAGCGGCTCGATTGGCTGGGAAAATTGGAGGCGACTTGCGGTCGCTGCACACGATTGCAGTAGCGTGCTACGTGCCCGACGCAACCACAAGCAAAGCAGATGGGGCGATTGTCCGCAGTGCGCCATCGGTTCGCGGGTCCCATCCATGTCGAAGAACGCGATGGGCGAGCTGGCTGCTGATATAACTGCATAGTGGGCGGCACACGGGGCACGTGGATGACGTCGGTATATGTAGGCGGCACAGTTTCTCCGAAGGCCTGGGGTCTGGCGATGGTTTCGGTGTAACCAAGAGGGCCAGTCACAGGAATTGGTGGGGGTGGCCTGGCGACAACTTGGGCGTAACTGAGTGGTGTAGATACAGGAGGCGGCCGGTGATATTCTGGAACGACCTCCGCGATTTTCTGCTGAATGGCTCGGCGGAGGGGAGGCAGAAGTGTGCTTGACGACTGTTCAGCACGTTGCGGGGAAGCAAAGGCCAGTAAATAGACCTGGCGGGCAACTTCTTCACGCTCGAATGACTTGATTTCAGCAAGCAAGGCGGTGTGGTTCGGAAGTGTTGACAAGGCCGAGAGATCAGCGTCACGTGAGGGTGATGGACGGGTCATCGAGCGCTGCCGTCGCAGCTCCTCGTAACTTTGGCAAATTGTAATGATCTCTGCTACAGTGCGAGGGTTCTTGGCCAGGAGCATGGTGAAGGCATCGTCGGCGATGCTTTTTAGAACATGGGTAATTCTGTCGGCCTCTGACATGCTCGCGTCCACTTTCTTGCACAAGTCAAGGATGTCCTCTATGTAGCTTGTGAAGGACTCACCGGTCTGCTGTGCTCGTTCACGTAACCGCTGTTCGGCTTGGAGCTTACGAACGGCAGGACGGCCGAACACGTCGACGACGGCGGTTTTAAAAGCGGACCAAGTGGGGAAATCGGATGCGTGGTTGTTGTACCACATGCCGGCCACACCCGCGAGGTAGAAAACCAGGTTGCCGAGTTTACCTGCCTCGTCCCAATGATTGGGGACGCTGACGCGTTCGTACATAGCAAGCCAGTCCTCGACGTCGGTGCCATCCGCGCCGGTGAAGACAGGAGGGTCCCGGATGCGGGGAACACCGGAAGATGGCGTCGGCGCAGGAGGAAGCGTTTGCTGTGCGGCGTCTTGGTGCATGGTAGAAGGCACGGTGCGGGATCGTAGCTCCAGGGGCATCAAATGCTAACCGAAGGTGTTAGAATGGCACAGCACTTCCACCAAATTGTTGAGACGTTTATTGGCGGACGGTTGTCGACGATGCTTGACAGTGACAGTCAATGCGGGTACCGACTCTCTGCACGAGCTGCTCTTCTTCTTGCTAAAAAGGGCAACCCACTAGAAGGCGCTGGAGAGGACGGCCCACTGTTCGAAGGCTTCACCACAATATATATATATATATATATATATATATATATATAGTGAAACGCGCTAGCGAAGATTCGACGAAGAGGATGAAGAGACTCGACTGGCTCGCGAGCGACGCTGTGGAGCAGTACACCGCACTGGTAGCACACGGGGCGTTCCCGAGGCACATTGAATGCTGCGGTGTGGAGAGGATGCTCAGGGAACTGTTGCCACTCGGACACAAACGGAGGCGGTTGGCTGTCGTAGCTATAACTGCTGCGGGGCGCATAAGACGACTCGACGTAAGTAGCCTGTGGTGGCGGAGCCCTCAGCCGTGGACTGCGGGTGAAGTAACTGCGCTCGTCGAAACTCGCAGCATTGATGCTTGGGGATAGAGTATCACACTGCGGGTCTCCAGCTTGCATGGGAACAGAGACATGGCGACGCAGTTCCTCCCGTACAATCTGACGAATGGTGGAGGAAAGGTCGGCAGGTAGAGAATTCTGGCAGACATCGACGGTGGCAACAGTCGTGACGTTGGCCAGACGTCCGAACTTCGATGTGATGCGACGAGTTTTAAGAGCCTCGAAGGTTCGGCAGTGGTTAATCACGTCGGCCACGCATTCCAGGCTCTCCTTGCCAATGAGGAAGTGGTAGACGTCATCGGCGATGCCCTTGAGTATATGGCCCACTTTGTCTTCTTCCGTCATGTGGGCATCCACCGACTTGCACAACTTCAGAATCTCTTCAATGTAGGTTCTGCATGTCTACCGGTGACTTGAGCCCTCTGCGACAACGTCTGCTCGGCACGTTTCTTCTTCGTTGCTGGGTCTCCAAAGCATTTCTTAATTTCCTCCACAAACTGGTCCCAGGTTGTCAATGTGTCTTCATGGTTCTCAAACCATACCAGCGCCGTGAAATCGAGGAAGAGCCCCACGTGAGACAGCTTGCTAGCCGCATTCCAACCGTTCGAACGGCTCACCCGCTGATAGTGGCTTAGCCATTCGTCCACGTCATCGCCGGGTTTCCCTGTGAAGGTTCGCGGCTCCCTGTAGTGGTAGGGCGACGTCCTTGCGGCTGGTTGCTGGTTGTCTCCGTCCGAGCTCATTTCTTGAGGTAATGGTGCCAAGCCCGCTAGTCGACGGCTGCGGCGAAGCTCGTGTAGCGGTTCCGTCGTTAGGGGACGGTGCCTCTCCGGTATCACTTGGTAGTAGCTAGCTTACCCAGCACCTCCACCACAATTGTGACGATGGAACGCGTTTATTTACAATATGGGTAATGCAGAGGTGTAGCTCAGCCAAGGATCCACAGCGTCGCTCGCGAGCCAGTCGAGTCTCTTCCTCCTCTTCGTCGAATCTTCGCTAGCGCGTTTCAATATATATATATATATATATGTGTGTGTGTGTGTGTGTGTGTATTGCGTGACATCGACCCTACAACGCCAGCGAAATTGAGCCGAGAGTGTCCATATGGTTGTTATCGCAATAAAATAAAACGAGAAATGCGAGCTACAGAACCCCTCTACTCCTCCGTTCCATAGCACCCCTTCGAATTATTAGTCTGCTTCCCTGCCCAAAGCTTTGTCATTGACGTAAAGCTGACTTTTGGAATGCATTTTGGCGCGGAAGGAGTGGTGCCTTTTTAGGGCATTTTCGATAACGCATTTTCAATAAACACTAAGGACTCGTAAGAGTTTCAGCTTACAAAACTTCAGGTTGTATTATACGGTGGCTCTTTAGGGCTTATGCTGGTCCCATGAAAGCATTGGGATTTTCTACCATGTGCAAGACCTTACCTTTATCACTAATGTCTGTTGGTCTATCTATCTATCTATCTATCTATCTATCTATCTATCTATCTATCTATCTATCTATCTATCTATCTATCTATCTATCTATCTATGTATCTATATATCTACGTATCTATCTATCTATCTATCAGTCTGTCTGTCTATCTATCTATCAGTCTATCTATCTATCTATCTATCAGTCTATCTATCTATCTATCTATCTATCCATCCAGCTGGCTACGACCATTTGCTCTTCTTGTCGTTAGGATAATGGTATTCATTGCAATATTGTTGTGCATACCTAAACTTCATGACGAACCTAAGTAACAAGTCGTAACATGAAAATGATGACCTGCATGTCGTGATGTACATATCATGGTCTTGCCCCTCCTGTGATGGTTTGTTTCACATGATGTATCACGAGAAAGGAAGCATAGTCATAGCACCCGTCAAGTAGCTGGCAACGGCACAACTGAAGGCGCACCTGTACTTCCGAAAAATGGTACAGTCAGAGCGAATCTAAACAACGAAGGGAGGCACAATTTCAGCATTTCGGCAACATCGTGGCGCGCGCTATCATCAAAGCCGTCAGACACAACCTCCTCAAACGTCACGCCTCATAAAGTTTTGGAGCCAGCTTCCGCCATGTCCATGTCTTCAATAGAAAATACTGTGAACAGGGCACAGAAACGGTTCCAGCCAACAATGATGGCCAACTTGTAACCATGCTTAAGATGCTTGTTAACTTCGTCAGATCTCTCATAGCCGGTCGTCAAACGCCAGCAGCATTAGCCGCACAGCAGCTCTTGGAGGCTCTAATTCCAGTTCTCGACAGTCTTCACTAAAAACAACATGAACACCTGTCGCAAGCCCCGTCCCTATGTGCTGCCATAGAACATCAGGTCTCTGCGACCTCGCTATTCTGATCTCGTTCTAAGCCTCCTTGCAATGAAGAATCCGCCAAATGTGATAGCTCTCCAACAAACCAATTCGAGAAATGACGAGCTCAGACTTCCGGGTTACGGAGGCATTCAGAGCAATAGCCGATACAGGGTAATGACGTACGCAGTTTTCCAGTGTACAGACACCACGCATCCACGAAATGCTTCGTAAGCGTCTTTGTACATACGATCTGATGTTCATTTTGCAATGATCGACACAAGTGACCTCTGCGACGCCGACTTTGAATGTGTAGCAGTTGCTATATTCTCAGCAACACAACCGCGACTGTGGCAAGCATATTATATCGGCCAACGTGATTACCAGGCATCACATTGCTGGAGTGCCTGCTATCTCGGTGTGGCTCATAATTTCTGTTGTGTTGAGATTTCAATGCCCATCAACCTCGTTGGTGTTGTCGCCCAGAAGACAATTGTGTGGTGTAAATCAATGAGCTTATTGTTAAAGATGATCTGCAGACCCTTAATTAAGGCACCTCCACATTTGTCGGCAGAGGAAAAGAACAATCCGCCATTTCTCTTGCCATATCAACGAGAGATGTGTGTCTTACTTGGTCAAGCAAAGCTGACCCATGGGGTTCAGAACATCTGCCCATTTGGCTGGACAGTAGCCGGACAGTACAGCAGCCGGACAGTAGCCGGACAGTACAGCAGTGTCGACCAGCGGTAGTGTCGTGGTGCAAGGACGTTATGGACATGCGATGTCATTTGTTTTTGTTAAAGCTTGGGTAGCTGATCTCTTTGTTTTCGGGACATGGTTTGATTTAGGGTTTGGGGGATGTGGGGTTGCTGACACCCCCTGTAAAGTTGTTTGTGCCGTGTGGCGCACGTGCCTCGCCCAAAAGCCACAATTCGGGTTAAAACAACCGTGCGGTAAGTGGTGGTGATTACCACTGTCATCATCATCATGGTTGTGACAGTGGTAGCGCCAGTAGTGACCCCTGGTGGAAGGCAAGCCTTGGGGGCGGGTGAGAATTGAGCGAGCCTCTTCTGCGCGTGGCGGTTGGCGTGAACGGTTGTCTCGAGCGTGGGTCCTCGGTGCGTGGCACCGCATGCTGCGACGCCGGGGGCCCGTGTGGTAAGTCAAGCGTTGGCGACGCCGCCTTGGGTGTGTTAGTGTGTTTGTCGTGTTATTGTGTGAGGATGTCCTAGCGTATTACTTACGATTTATGTATCATTCGGTGGACGATATTGTCGTTTTACATTAGGTAAATAAATGTGTATTGCTCTTGGTTAGTACCCACTGGGTCTACTGAGTCCATTCAATTCAAGAGGGTGGCGCGCGCTCGCCAATTCGGGACCCCACAACGTGACCCGGCGCACGTCGCGCCGATGTTCGTTTCGTCGCGTAACGCCGGCGATGCCACGCCAGGCGCCGTTCTCCCTGCCGTATACTACAAGGCGCTGGCTGCGCTGCGTCGCATTGAAGCATGCACGTTAGAGCGCGCCCAGCATCCCTCCAAGAGAGGCACCAAGAGAGGCAA
This sequence comes from Rhipicephalus annulatus, assembly GCA_013436015.1. Lineage (NCBI taxonomy): Eukaryota > Metazoa > Arthropoda > Arachnida > Ixodida > Ixodidae > Rhipicephalus > Rhipicephalus annulatus. Next base: position 234,241 of record WOVY01003638.1, on the reverse strand, counting down.
ACGCTGGGCTGTCTGGTGCAGTGCTCTAGTATACTCCACTGACCTATAGTAGAGATCAATGGTACACTTTAGTCTGGGTAACGTCATCGGCGCGAAATGCAGCATGTCTCATCTCGCGCCGGTTGCCGCTGGATTGCACTGACAGACACTGGTCGCGCCGGTCGCGCCTGGCGTCTAAATATAGTGTTCGTGTTTTAGTGAGATAGCGTTGCTGCGGCAAGCGTGCGTGCGTCAACGTTCCATCGGAGTTAGTTGGCCCTTCATGATGCACTCGCGGCCGTTTCGCTAGCTCCACATATACTAAATTTGGTGTTAATGACCTGAATGGATCACGAAGGTATATGACTGGTGCAAACACGATAATCATGTCACGCGTGTCATGTGAAAAATGAACACATACCACGCTCAATTTGGTATCACGTGACGTGAATAGACGATGAACGTAAATGACTCATCTAAACATAATAATCATGATGAGCGTGTCAGGTAAAGCATCACTACAAGATATGCTCATAGCGTGCTAGCGGCCGTTTCAGTAGTTTCACATATACCAAATTTCGTTTCAGGTGACATGATAAGATTACGAAGGTAAATGAGACGTCCAAACATAATAATAAAGACATGGAAGCCATGCATGGCCTAATTTACCTCTGCCTCGTAATGTAGCACTAACTTTAAAGTGACATATTAACCTTTCTCATTCGAGATTTGGATATCATTGATTCTCACTGAACGTGTTATCTGCCAACTTTTTTAGTACCTTTGACTAGTATGCTTCCAAATTAAAAACGACGTTCAATGACGTGCAAACAACGTTTGCAAATTGAACATGACGTGATTCTATACCTAGAAATGCATCTAGGCGCTCTTGAAAATGCTATGACAGTGAAGCAGTCAATTATTGTGGTCGTTCGTGATTCATATGATTAACTCTGCCACCGTTTCTTTAGCATTGCCTATTCTTTGATCGTGTGACATGATATTCGTGATGAACAAGAAGTGAACTACGAAGTGACTACTCTGTGACAAAGGCGTGATTTTGATGAGTAAATGGTGCTCTTTTCCGAAGTCCAGCTGTTTTAGTATATTATACCGGGGCATGGATATTACAGTCAGCACTTTGTGTGGTGGTCACATATCTCATTAAAACAAGCTTTTGTATTTGTTTTCAAATGTCTTCGCAACATTGCACTGTTTCCTACACAGGATTGTGCCATGGTATCGTGACCTGAGGTCACTCAACTGCATAAACCATCTTACGAGCTTTATTCGCAACCACTGCAATAACATCACAGCTAAACAGTAAAGAAAGAAACGGTATCACTTACTCGGTGAATTGATGTGTAGGAGCTGATAATTAAGCATCTGACACAAACATGAAATCGCCAAGGCATCGCGGACATTCGCATTTGAAGTCCGCCAGTCGCTTTATCTTGCGTTATTGCATGTCTCAAAGTAGACGACAATCGTAGCGCTGGTTCGAGAATATGCAACAGTACCAATTAACCTATACTCGGCTTTGGATAATATTTATATTCAGCTATATAGGTATACAGGCCAGCACAACCTTATGAATATTTCGCTACAGCAGTCAAACCCGCTACTGTGGTCTAGTGGCTAAGCTACTCGGCTGCTGACCCAGCTGTCATGGGATGAAATCCCGTCCACGGTGCTGGTATTTTCGATAGAGGTGAAAATTTTTTAAGCCTCCGTGATTACATTTATGGTGAACATTAGAAAACCCCGTGTAATCGAAATTGCCGGAGCCCTCCACTACGGTGTCTCTCATAATCATATCATAGTTTTAAGACATCAAACCCCACCAGTCTTTTTATTGTATAATGTTATCGGTGCAGCACTCATGAAAACAACACAGCGAATAAAGAAACACACATTTTGCGATGTACGAAAAGATACTGGCCTACAAGCTATGTATGTAAAGACTCTGAGAAATACATTTTACATTCTAAAATTACATATACTTATGCATCCTCGTACTTTTTAACATTAGGGCTAACTTGCACTCACTCCAATTGCTGCACATGTTAGATCATGCAATAATGTACTGGAACCTTCTTGTGCACATATTAATGTTCTAATCGTAGTTCTAATGTTCCAACAAGACAGACCGTTATACAAAGATGTGGAGAGAATAGACCACCTCAGGAGGACCGACTAAAAACGCAGTTTTTTTCCAAGTATTGCAAATAAGTTTTGCGTAAACCAGCAAGGTGGCACGCAGCAGGTCACGTGTGTAACGCCGTACTAACGTGCGTCCGTGTGAATGTTCCGCTGCGCATTCCCATCACCGCAGGTGTTCCCCTCGTTACAGGTGTTCTCCGCAATCCCCTCGCCACAGAGGGGAATGCGTAGCGGAACATTCATACGGCGTTACACACGTGAGCCCGAGAGCTGCTTAGCATCTTGTAAACTGATATTGTACCAAGCACCTCTAGCAAGTATGAAGTTTCGGTTAGGACGGCGTTTATTCGAGGTAAGACCTCGCAAAACGTATGGGCAGAGTCTGCACCAGACCATCACGATGATGATGACACACAGGGGCGACGAGGACAAAGAGACAAGCGGATGATGGTGACTATGATGATTCAGGGATGAGGATGAAGTTACTGAAACTGTCCACAAAAGCGGCGCCCAGTAGGTCACACCGGCCTTGCGCGTTGACGTCACGCTCTCCTCCTCGCACGCTTTTATAGCAGGTGCACGCTCACGTAAACCTCCCTCACCCGCCGCGCACTCGCCGCAGCGCCCGCAGCTTCCGGCACCTCCGCCCGCTCGCATCACACTCTAGCTTCACCCTATCCAGCACCCACAACGCTCAACTGCACGTTGAGTGGAAACACAATTCTGGCTCGTTTATCTGCGATGAAATTTACACGAAACCCGACCCACCTCCAGTGTCTTTGCGTTTCAAATAAAGGTTTACCCGAGTAAATACAACACCGAGTTCCTCTTCTAACCTTTCTTGCAGCACTCACTTCAACACTCGTTTAAACCGGGTCAACGGCATGCGCACCGCTGTTGCTTCGTATGCCACCAGGGTTCCCTTCGGGGAGATAATCCGCAGTTTTTTTAGGGGCGAAGCTCCTTATAGCAACACCCGTTCAACCCTCGTAGACATTGCAGTATATAACAAGTATAACATTTGGCCTCCAAGGTGGAGCCGGTGAGAGATTTCCTCTGTGCGTTGTTGAACAATAAAAAATAGTGCTCAGTGTACATACCAATTGATGCTAATGGGGAATGAGAAACAGGAGCATTCAGATTTTAGTTAACGCGCACGCTGCGATCACCATTAGCAGCCTTTGGCATGTACATTGAGCACTATCTTACAAAAAAAGGTTGCTACGTTATACTATCTTGGCGATACCCTTGGTTTTAGAAAGGTTTAGCGAGCGTTGGGTCGCAGTGCCATGAACACAGTGAACTAGTATATACCATGAACTCGAGGTGGTTAAAGGTGGGAAGTAGACACGAAGCGCAAGCCGTAAAAAAGTGTGCGTGTGCCACCTCTCGTTTAGTCCTTGGAATCTGCGCTCGATGGCGCTGCTTCTATATGGGAAATATATGGTGAAAAGATGCGAGAATGGGGTACTTGGAGTGTTGAATAGATGGACGAATGGACACACAGACAGATGCATGGATGGACGCATGAACGGACGCAGGGGCGGATGCATTGACGAACGCAGGGACGGACGCACGAACAGACGCACGCACGGCCAGGTGGATGGACGCATGGACGGTCACACAGACGAACGCATGGATAGACGGAAGCAAGAACGAATGGACGGACGAATGCTTCGCCCCACTCTCCATCATTCACTCCGTGAATATGCTGCCATTTTTTTATTGTCATAAGTGCCATAAGGACGACTTGTTATCAAAAACTTGTTTTTGGACAGGGATGTACGCGCTAGACCATGCAAGGTCGCAGATTTCTGGGATGCACTGGCGCCTACGCGCCTGCTGTCGGATGTTGTAAGCCTCGGTGCCTACAAGGTTAATTACTTGTTGGCAGTGACATTCAGTGATGCGGCTCGCACTAAACGTCTGCTCTCCTTGAGGAGCTCCAGGTGAAAGGGCAGTGCTGCGTCGTCGCTGACCCACAGGACCACAGGATGCGCCTTCGAATACACTAGCTGCGGCATGGGCTGAGCGTCAAAGAAGTGCGGATGGCGCTTGCCGCATTTGGCTAGGTGGTGAAAGAGAGCCGTGAGTGGAGGTGTGCGATGGGCATGTCCGTTAAAAGCTTAACCACAAATACAGCCCTTTTGAAGCTGGAAAGTGGCGTCAATGCCAAAGGCCTTCCACATGAGATCAGAATTGATGGAGAACCGGCCTTGCTGGTTGTACGTCGTCGACCGATGCAATGCTTGCGCGGCCAAGGCACAGGGTACGTGCCCCGAAAGTGCAAAGTCCCCCGTTGCTAGCTATCACTGCAAACACTTTGGACATGTCGAAGCCGACTGTGTCAAACTGACCTTAAGGCCAGCGATGGACGAGGCGATCGCTAAGCAGATCATGGTCGTGGCTGAGACAGAGGACGCCGCCAGAGGAATTAAAAGCCCAGTGGTACCAGTGGCTACTACAGGGGTGGTGCCAGCAGGCACGCAAGGTCCCAGAGGCTCTTTAGCGTTTCAATACTCAGGCCAGCGCCCCGTCAGCAGCCGAGCATGAGCGGCTCGATATCAACGTTGTTTCTGTGGGGGCAGCCGACACCACGAGAGGCCAGGGACGGACGGCGTTGGACAGCGAAGACAAGATGTGCATTACCAGCGCCACGCTAAAGCATTCACATGACGACTCGGGGGAGCTGGGCAAAGCGTCATCCTCCAATAGCCAGAAGCCACACGCAAAGACGCCGCAAGGTTGGTGGCTTAGTCTTAACACCAAGCCAAAAAGTCCCTACCGAAAAGAGACCTGCAGACAAGCAGAAAAAAAACAGTACCGGGAAGCAGGATGGTCCTGGTGGCGGCTGGCCGAGGGCTGGTCGTGAGAGGTTGTAACACGTGGTCGTGAAAGCACCATGCTTCGAGCCTACTCCTTTTAGCAAATGAGTCACCATGACATTGACTTCGCCTTTCAGCCTAGTTACGCTCAATGTCCGACGATTGGCGTCTAGACATAGGGAAAGTCAGTTCATGCGGCTGCTCACAAACTAAGATACAGACATCCTAGCTGTTGAAAAACACTAAAGTAGATGAATAGAAGGACAATAGGAGCATGTTGTGCCATCTCACTGACCGATATTTAGCGGCTGTAAGCCATGCGATAGAAACGTCTGCGAGTTGTGTTCTATTTGTGAAAAAATTGCAAGGCCATGTACTGCAATAACCATAATAATTTTTAAGGTTAGACTTCTCAAAACGACTATTTACGAATATGAGTCATGCCGTAGTGATGGTCTCCGAAAATTTCAGCCAGCTGAGGTTCTTTAACGGACACCTTATTTAGGCACATGAGCCCCAAGCGTTATCACCTTCATCATAAATGCGGCCATCGTGGCCGCACTTTCTACTTTTAGCCATATGTTAGGTAACATCGTGTTAGTTCGCGGAACCTACTCTCGGACGCCGCGGCCATATTTCAATGGACGCAATCAGCGAAGAGCCCGCGCGCTCAGATTTAGAAGCACGTTAACCCCACATCGTCAAGCTATTGGGCCCTCGCGGCATCTCTCACATTCATATCACGTTTTTGGGCGCAAAACCACCAACAAATATAAGACGCGTAGACCGCTTTCTGTACAGCCAGAGAAAGCTAAGCGGAAGAAAAAGCTTGAAAACCACGCAGACGACGAAATAATGTACGCTACGAGCTAAGTAACTTAAAACTCAACATAGCGACATGCTACGAATATTAGACTGTTAAGCCAATTAATGTACGCCCACCGCTTCCATATCTGCCATCAACCGAGCCTTTCAACACGGTGAAAAACTTGCTCAGCTCTCGCCGAGTCAAGCAAGGCTGGGGCAGGCCATAGCTATAGTTTACACTGGCTGGTCCAGGCTTGATTACGCACTCGTTCACTCACTTGCCTATTCACAAATTGTTCACGAGTATTCGCTAGGTATTTATTGCGTTTCAATGAGAATCTCTTAGAAATTGTAGCACGAAGTACCTTACTCATCTAAATAAGAAATCGACCTGATTCGCACATTCGAAGCTCAGTCTCTAGTCGGTTGCATCTCATGGTAACGTAAGCTTAGTTAGCTAATAAATTATGTTAGCATCAGTTAGGCTCAGTCTGAATTATTAATAGACAAAGCTCCAGACATCTTACCTTTTTCAGCATGACTAAACAATGCGTTCATGTTCCGCATAGGAATGACCGAAACTGCTGCATGTGACCACTGTGGCAGTGACGAAACAACCAGGCACATTGTGTGCCAACGCCCTCAGTACCATTTGCGGAGACAGTCACTCTGTGGTGCGCTAGACGAACTGGTACAACAGACTCCTTCGGAAGCACTAATTGTTGCAGAAGAAGGCTATGAAGGCGCTTCTGCGCTTCTTGCGTTCAACCGCCCGCTCAAAACGACGGTGATCGGAACGCCCTACATGTGTGTGCATGTGTAGTTTTTCCCTCATTCCTTTTATCTCTCTATCTCTCTCTATTTTCTTTATAGGACCATTATTTCTCCACCCCTGTACAGGGTAGCCCTCAGTTTTTCTTGGTTACCCTCCATGTCTCTTTCTTTCATTTATTTCTCTCTAAGTTCGCCCTAATAGAGTTTTTAGGGCACGGCGGCACGGCCAGGATAGGGCACGGCGGCACTGCCAGGATGCAACACCTCAACCCGTTTGTTTATCTACCGCAGATATTTGGCGTCCTGCTGCTCGCACAAGCAGGGGGCGAAGAACCGGCTCTGCTATCTGGATACGACGGTGCACCACTTCCAAGCCATCAAGCGCATCATGTGTGCATTGCGCACTTGGAATCTACGCTCGGCAATTTGCCTGGAAACAGGCCTGCCTCGGTGACTTCATGCGCCGACGCGGATCGCCACAATGTTAAGACGGCGCTGCTGGCAGACTGGAGAGGTATAAAGACTGGACACCCCTCGACTCAAGCCATAGGGCACGGCAGCACTGCCAGGATGAAACACCTAAACCCGCTTGTTTATCTACCGCAGATATTTGGCGTCCTGCTGCTCGCACAAGCAGGAGGCAAAAAAAAGTGCCGCCATATCCACGAAGTGAATGATGATGAGTTGGCGAAGCTCCGGAGGTAAACCTGGTAAACCATCAATCCTCTGTACATTTTGCCCACTCTATTTTATTACAACGCTCCCCCTAGCGTACGTCACCGCACTAAATCGAACGATTGCCTTCAACCAATGACACACGCCATATGCGACATCATTCCTATTTCATAAGATCTCGCGTCTTTCATCAACTACAAGTACCGCTTTCTAGTTTATAACATCTTGCATCTTTTCATCATCAGCTACAAGTGCCACCATCTAGTAAACACTACAAGAACTAAACGAGAGGTGGCTACATACAGGAGACGGTACCGCCATCTAGTGAACACTGCAAGAACTAAACTAGAGGTGGCTACATACAGGGGACGGTACCGCCATCTTGGGAACACTGCAAGAACTAAACTAGAGGTGGCTACATACAGGGGACGGTACCGCTATCTAGTGAACACTGCAAGAACTAAACTAGAGGTGGCTACATACAGCCTACAGGGGACGCACAGCCCACGCCCTAAGGAGCTTCGCCCCTAAAAACAGGCTCTGCTATCTGGATACGGCGGTGCACCACTTCCAAGCCATCAAGCGCATCATGTGTGCATTGCGCACTCGGAATCTACGCTCGGCGATTTGCCTGGACACAGGCCTGCCTCGGTGACTTCATGCGCCGACGTGGATCGCCACAATGTGAAGAAAGCGCTGCCGGAAGACTGGAGTGGTATAAAGACTGGACACCCCTCGACTCAAGCCATAGGGCACAGCGGCACTGCCAGGATGCAACACACCTCAACCCGTTTATCTACCGCAGGTGAGCAGGCGTTATGACAAATGTATTCGTTCAAATTACCTATGCCTAATTGTGCTGCCGTGCCCTAGGCAGATTTGTGCCCTATGGAGTGACATGTGTACCTGTATCAAGGAATTACTTTTGCTCAGTGGTGACATTGAAACAAACCCGGGACCCGATATGAACAAGATCATGAAACAGCTTCAAGTAAGTGCAGATGACATAAAAGAAATAAAAGAAGAACGTTTGAAATATATTGAAGCAAAACTTGAACAAGTAACGTTACTGGAAAACAAGATCACGTCCTGTGTCTCCCAAGTAACTAATCTTCAAAAAACCGTTCAATACTTGAAGTTAAAAATAGACGACTAAGAAAACTGGTCTAGAACGTCAAACTTACTTGTGTATGGCGTACCGGAGGAGGCCAACGAACACCCCGAAACCGTTGAACAAACCATAAGTGAGCAGATACTTAAGAGCATACTAAAGATCAAACCCGTTCCAATAGAAAGAATCCACAGAATAGGAAAACAAAACGCTCAAAAACCTAGACCAGTGATGCTGAAACTCCTCGACTTCCGAGACAAAGTAACCATTCTTAGAAACTGCACGAAACTAAAGAGCACTACTTGATTGATATGTGGGGTTTAACGTCCGAAAACCACTATATGATTATGAGAGACGCCGTAGTGGAGGGCTCCGGAAATTTATACCACCTGGGGTTCTTTAACGTGCTCCCAAATCTGAGCACACGGGCCTACAACATTTCCGCCTCCATCAGAAATGCAGCCGCCGCAGCCGAAAAAGAGCACTACTTTCTCTGTTGGAGAGTACTTCTGAAATAGAGTAAGATACATCAGAAAAATGCTTTGGCAAATTGCAAAAACCAAAAAAAGAAGCCGGAGACAAAGTATTTCAGGTCTATGACAAGTTAAAAGTGAAGATCTGTACCGATGGGATAACGATACAAATGATATTGTGCTCGTAAGCGCTGGCCGTAACACCATTAACCATGAAAAAAACGACGAAGCGCAAGCACAGGCGAGCCACAACGCCGCAGCCAACGAAAAAAATAACATTTCTTACCATAAACACCCGCAGCATGCTTCAAAAATTAGTACCACTTGAATCCTTACTTCTTGGAATTGAACCTCACTTCGTAGCTTTGACAGAAACATGGCTGACAAATGAGATAAAGGATTTTGAGGTAACACCCCCCAACTACGTCATCATTCGTAAAGATAGGCAGACACGCGGGGGAGGTGTGGCCATCCTACTTAAAAAATAACTTTCCTATGAAATACTTCCTGAGGTTATCGGAGTAGGGGCAATATTTTGCAAGCATCTCTTCACTTCTCGCCCAGTATAAGTTGGCTGCGTTTATCGCAGCCCATCTTCAGACAAGAATAGCTTGCAGGCATTGCACACGTATATGCATCGGTATGTTCTCGGAGCCAGGCTAATTTTGCTCGGCGACTTTAGCTTACCCGATATAAACTGGCGAACAATGCAACACAACAGCGCATGCACGGATGCGCTCATTGACATCATGTTGACATTTACTCTGTCCCAAATCGTAAAACAGCCTACCCGTATCCAAGGGTGCTGCTCTAATATACTCGACTTGGTGTTCTTAAGCGATCATTTTCCTGCAGATAATGCACAGGTTGAAATTCTTGAGGGCATATCAGACCATGAAGTTATTCAGGGCTCCGTTTCTATAGTTGACATCCCTATACCTTCCAACTCCTTTTCTGCCTATCTTGACTTTAACCATGCCGATGACACCAGTATACTTGATCACCTTTTCCATGAACTTGCTTCATTTGAACTACTTGCGAATGATTCAAACACAAATGTGGAAATACTATGGGCAAGCTTCAAATCAGTCGTAACACAATGCGTTCTTAACTATGTGCCATCTAAAAAAAGAAAACACGAAAACATAATTTCTGGATAACGCGTGAAATTATTTATTGCAAGCGTAAAGTAAAGCGCCTCAGAAAAACTTTGAAGGCAAAACCTACTCCACAATTTCGGAACAACTTGAGTCCAGCTATTAATAAGATGAAATCCCAAATAAAAACGTCCAAAGCAAACTATTTTACAAGTACGCTACCCAACTTTTGGAAAAGAAGTTCTGGAACTACCTTAATTAAGAAGTTCAACAGAAGTTCTGGAACTACCTTAATTCCAAAAACCGTACCCACGGCTCCTGAGGAAAGCAAAGATAAAGCAAACTCGCTAAATAACTATTTCCAATCTGTTTTCACGATTGATGATGGAAATATGCCTGATGTTGACATTTGCAACACCCGACATATTGAAGCACTTGTTTTGACAGAGCCCCGAGTGCCTAATTTGTTGTTAAAATTAAATACTAAGAAGGGTGCCGGTCCCGATAACTTGCCAAATGAATTTCATTGGCGATATGCTGAATGGGTAGCCAAATACTTGTGTATACTTTTCAATAAGTACCTATCAACCTGTTTCCTCCCCCAAGAATGGAAAATCGCAAAAGTAACTGCTGTTCATAAATCTGGTAGCGAAGCTGACCCTTTGAATTTCAGACCCATTTCGCTAACCAGCACAACTTGCAAACTACTGGAACACATTATTTTTAAACATCTAACGTTGTACCTTGACCAGAATCACATCTTATCGCCACTACAACACGGTTTTCGCAAAGGACTATCTACAGTTACCCAACTGGTTGAACTAATTCATGACATCTCCCTCAATGTAGACAGTACAAAACAAACTGATTTATTTCTATTAGATTTCTCGAAGGCGTTTGATCGGGTGCCACACAAAAAACTTATAAAAAATTAGAAGCAACGATAGGCGCAGGCCCACTTACTGACTGGATCGACAATTATCTGATTAACCGAACACAATATGTGCAAGTCAATCGCGAAAGTTCTACCATAGCCAACGTTACGTCAGGTGTACCGCAGGGCAGTGTTTTGGCCCCCATTTTATTTTTGATATTCATTAATGATTTACCTGCTGGCATTGGTGTTATTGTGAGGCTTTTCGACGATGACTGTATACTTTACCAGGAAATAAATGCCCCAAAAGATCATGTAAAACTGAACAATGCATTGCAGTTCATATCTAAGTGGTGTGCTCTTTGGCAAATGAACCTGAATGTTAAAAAATCTGCTCTCTTGAGGATAACAAGAAAAAAGCAAGTATCTGAATTTGTTGACGTTATAAATAACTCTCCACTTTCGGTAGTGACTGAACACAAATATCTAGGTTTAACTTTAACGCAAGATTTTAGATGGGATATCCACGTTAGTCATGTCACATCAGCTGCATTAAAACGGCTGTTTTTCCTTCGTAGAAGTCTCGCTTCCGCGCCACCTGAAACGAGACTTCTAGCCTACAAAGCATTCGTCAGACATGTCTTAGAATATGCAAATGTGGCGTGGTTTCCCTTTACAAACAACCATAAATGCCCTAGAACGAATACAACAAAAAGGGATAAGATTTGTCTATAACAAGTACAGAATAACTGACTCACCCACAGAACTTTTAAAAAAAAGCAGGTCTCTTAACAATAAAAACCACGCTAAACTGGCACGTCAGAAATTCCTATATCAGTTAGTTCACCAACAGCTAAACATGGACAGTTCAAAGCACATGTCATTTAAAGAAACAAGGCCAACACGACAAAAGCATTCTCAGACACCGAATGAATATCAGTGCCGGACGGACTGTCTGAAATATTCTTTTTTTCCACTAGCAATTCGCGAGTGGAATAACTTGCCAATCAGTAAAACAAACAGTCAATCATTGGAAACTTTTTCATCTCTGCTCTAATGTTATTTATTGTCTTCAGAACTGACGAACTCTGTTTTTTTCTTGTCCACTGTTTGAAGTGCTCACTTTTCTTTTTTTTTCAACTGATTTCCTATGCTACTGAATGTATTTTAGTGGTACAGATGTAGTCATCAAATGTATTTCTGTCGGCTTTGTCTCACTCGTTCTTATAATAATTCAGTGAGTACCCTCTGTATAAATCTTGCCCTTTCACAATGTATGTGCCCTTCCTGCAATAATCCCAAATTGGGATTGGCAGTATATGTAAATAAATAAATAAATAAACATTACGGTGTAAATTCCTCAGATTCATTAGACGTAGCTAATCAAATTTTATAATGTTCAACATGGCTTTATAAGGCTTGCCTAAGAGAACACAGGTTTAGCTAGACACAGCTGTTCTTAATTTCACTTGACGCCGCCGTTGCGCCAGCGTAATAATGGTTTCTTCTGTGCGTTGCGAACACGACGAACGGTGGGCACATTACCGATGCTGTTAGAAAGAAAAAAATTATGTTTGGCTGCTCTTTAAAAAGCGCTGGTGCAGTATGGCAGCGTTTTTTTTTTTTTGATAAGTTGAACGGTTCGTTGCCGTTGAATCAAGGAACGACTATCCTATTTTATAGTAAGGTAAACCTCACAAAAATAGAATTCGCAATTTCTACACCCAAAAATTTAATATACTCTGAGAAACAAACCTTTCGAAGCCCAAAGTCGAGCGACCGCTCCAAGCGGTTCAAGTGCCACACGAAAGTGCGCCGTGCGTCCTCTAGCGTAAGCAGTATGATCACGCAAAACTTCGTTTGTCTCAAATTGCAGTTTCTATGAATTCTTCACTTAAATATATCTAATCTCAAAAAGTGTTGAATAGATTTCTATAAAACTTTGTATGCGTGAGCTACGAAATGTTAGAAATAATTTGGACAAAAAATGCAGATTTTATAAATAAAAAGTGAAGATGTAACAGGATTACACAACAATACCTCCGTGGTGTTGTGCATGGAGTATTTTTATTCTCTTACAACAGCTTCATAAAAATGTTATAGCTGTTTAGTTCAAATGTAACCAATGAGCCTCTACAATAAAAGGTGATTATCATCACATTACTTTCAGTATTTGCAGAGAAAAAGAGCTTTAGGTGAACAAGCTCTAAAGTTTGGGAGTAAGCCATAGGAAGGATAACCAACCTAGGCATATTAAAAGGGTGTAACTTGATACTCAATGCCATTTTTTTTTTGTGAGCACGTAAATTTTATCGGAATATTTGCAGCCATTCCCAAGGTATTACGCTGAAACCTGCTTATACCACTTACCCTACCTAACCTCCACAAATTTACAACTCGTCGGTCTTATCTCTGTCGCCGTTCACGACGAATGGCGGGAAAGCAAGTGCAGTGTTGAAAGCTTTTTTTGTATTTTTTCTTGCCACGACGCGTTTCTTGCCTTCGCGCGAGACTCAAAAATATACAAGTAATGTGGCACGTGATGGAAAAACAGGCGAACTTAACGCCAATGTCCGTGAAAGCTGCATCTGAAGGATAATCTGAAGAAGGGTGCCAGGAAAAGGTCAAAAGCTGTGGTCTCCTGACGTCGCCAACCTTGGTGCAGTCTTGAAGCCCAATGTCAAATTTGCATGTCGGAGGTCGACTGCTACAAGATCCTGAAACGAAGCAGTGTTGTCAATAATAAATATATTACCTAGATACTGCTCTATGTACGTGCTTTTGATGCTATACCATCATGCGTTAAAAAAATTACGCCCAGTGAATTCCACATAAAATTAATTTTGCTTTGAAACATATTCGTCAGAAACGTTTTAGCGCAAATGAATGACGAGCAAAAAGCTCACTTGCCATTGCAAAAAAAAACTTTGCAAAAATAATCACACTACGAATGCGATTAATAGTGTGACTGAAACTAAAACAAGGTAGCATAATACCCTCAGCCAAAGTTTCTCACTTATGCAGGATGGAAAGCGTTTCTATCAGTGCCCTAAGCCAGGGGCTCTAAAACTTGCTCACGTTAGAGAACTGAACTTTAAATAGTTTTATTGTGTTTATATTGATTTTCTTTTTGTTTGCAATGAGGAAATGGCGCCGTATATAAATCACACATCGAAATGGCTGTCCACATATAATCTTAAAGCTAAGCCTAAATGTACGTAGATGTCGCCGAGAGCCGGCGCGAAGTGGCGTGTCTTACGCATATCCAAGCACTCGTTGCACATTTTGATTACAAAACCGGCATAGAGTTATGGCAAATTACTGTGTAGAAAACTGTGCCCCATGACTTCGACGTGCCATGAGCCAAGAATAAAGCGCCAAGATACCCGTTAATATTATTTGAACTGATTTGAACGCGCGAGTATGAAATACCAGCGCTCAGCGCGTTGTCACCACGGGTCCACAGATCGTGCAAGCTTCACCGCACGCACTAAACGAAGCCTTTAGTGCAGCTACTACGTGGGTACATTTGCAGACACCCCATGTTCGGTTGTGGCATGTGGTTGCTTCGCTAAATGCAAAATTCACTGCAAGTTTACTTGTCTCAATAAATCAACTAGTTACTGAGCGGGAGGGGATAGATTCGTCGAGGCGGCTCGTGTAACCTTAATATCTTCACGGAACCCCTATTTCGATCGAACCCTGTTTTATGAGCCCATTAGTTCAGTCACTATGCATCGCCGCCATGAACTCTGCTCGTAGCGCGTGCGCAAATTCAGGCATCTGACTCCGATGGCTAGTTTACTGTCATTTCCTGAATTATCCTCTTGCCATGCTCTGCACAATCCACAACCTTACTGGCAGGCCCTGGATTGTCCCCTTGCACGCTGTTTTGTAGTGAGGCATAATCCAGCTTCGTCAGCTCCAAGGCCGAGATCCGCTAATCCTATCGGAAACTTTACGCTGCATCGGAGTGGGCCTTTTTGAAATTAGCAAAAAATAAATCACGGTGGAACACGGTTACAGAGCTCCACTTTAACTATTTACCATGAATCGGCATTCTCAGACGATACAGGAGCATGCCTCGAAGTCCGTGTGGAAAATGAGCTGATTCTCTTTCGTGACATGGCTGAGGGCGAACCCGGCTCACCAAGCTGAGGCGTGCTTAAGGATGCTATACTACAAAGTCATCCACGTCATGGAATTAGGCTCTTCTGGACAGTGCCAACGCGTGAGGCAGTCAAGATTCGTAGTCAAGCCCTGAAGCCACTGTATTCGTGGTGCCTCGCCAAGCTCATCATGCTACCCCCCCCCCCCCCCCGCAATCTAATTATTCTTAGCCTATTCTAACGCGAAGCGGAGACGCCGTGAGGCCACGACGCGTAATCACCGATGGGGAAGTGCATGCGCAGCGAAATATGCGAATTATATGCGAAGACCACGGCCAACGCCTCTCGGCGCATCGCCACCGCGAAACGGTAAAAGCGCACACGAAACCGTTCAGAAGCACAGTCGCCTCGGCCGGCGCGTGGCAGGTTAACCGGCCACAGTTTAAAACCGGTGCAGCACGGCACATTCGGCAAGAAATAAGGGCTGTTAACGGGAACGTCCTATTCGCGCGTCGGCCGATTTTACAAGACATGCCGAGTACGTAAAGCATCTGTAGTGGCCGCAGGACCCACATGTTTGCTTAATCTTTACGTTCTGTTTCTGTATGAACCAGCATGTTTTGCGTCAAATTAGCATAAATTCGTGTCGCTCGTGGCAGTGCGACTTGACTGTGCGTTAACCGGGCACAAAACATTTCGGGGGAGGGGAGGGCACGTGCCCTGTGTGTCCCCCCTTATAGCTACACCCCTGATATTGAACACCTTGCCAAGTGCACCAAATCGCTTCCTGGAGCACTCGTGTGGTATGGGAATAAAAATATTTGAATTTGTACTAAGGAACAACGCAGCAGCGCTAAAAAACACTCTACGAACAATAGGTCGGTAAAAATAGTAAAACTCACTTAGACTCACTCAATAAATATATCTTGCACTTCAAACTCACTCGTACTGAGCCTCATCAAAGTAATATGCTCACCCGGACTTACTGAGACTCACGGCTCGATATAAGTTTGAATGAGAGGACTGATGAGGCCAGTAGTCTATTATTAGCCTTTTCGACCATAGTAATAATGTTCTTAAAAACTGGTATCTCACATAAGCGGTGCTCTTAACTAATATAGTTTCTTAAAATAAAAGTTGTGAGTGCTTGCAAACCAGTAGGGGCATTTTTATTGAAAGGGATGACAACAGAACATATAGTTACGAGTCTGGAAGCGTTTATTGAGAACACTCGGCGTCGGAGAAGTGGTCGTAGTGAGGCTAGGAAAGATGATAACAAAGTGCTCGTCCTCTTTTTTTTCGGCAGATTCTTTTTCTCATTGAATAGGTGCTGTTACATTTCTTCTCGCACAGGTGAAGCCTGTTGTGCGAGTTAGGCGTTCTCTCGCTATGTGCATGAATTTAACTGGGGCGACGTGTGTGGCTTGAGTTCTTGCATAACGTCGGCCACTGGGTGTGAGGCACGTGATTGTATAGTTCAGTAACCTTTAACGATCGATGATCACATACGGGCGATCGTAACATGCTAAGAACTTTGTGCATAAACCACGCTGCCATATTAGCGTTCACAAACCCACAAAATCACCAGGGACATAGCTCACAGGACTGTGCTTACTGGCGTATCGGGCCTTTGACGTGGTCTGGGAAGCCAGCGTGCATAGCCACGCTAGTCGACGAAGTTCCTCCGCCGACAGACACCCTCCGCTACTGATAGGTTGTCAGCGGTCGTCAAAGGAAGGATGGTATCCAAAGTATCCTTATAAATGTAAGGTTGTTTCTTTTTCTCACCACCTCAACCCCTTTGAGTTCACCTATTCCATTGCTAATGTTCCATACATTCATTTCAATCATTCAAATATGTCGACATCACCTTGGCTTATGACCTGAATTGGCATCATCCCACTACTATCATAATCTTGTCTGCTAATAAATCAATCGGGTTTCTCAGACGACACTAACGCCATACTGCACCTCACGTCAAGACACTTGCATACAAATCATTTCTCAGGTCCAAATCCGGGTACGCATCTTCCATCTAGAGCCCTAATCAATCATACATCATAAGAAAACTTGAATCACTTCAAAATCAGGCTACCAAATTCATTCATTCTTCATATTCGTACAATATCAGCATCTCATCCCTAACGGCGGAATCAGGTCTAGAAACCCTTGATTCACGCCGACAGTGTGCCACCCTCTCTCTTCTTCATATGCTTTATTATACAGTTCACTGAAACATCCACTTTACATCACGCCCCCTCCGCACATATCCCATCGCTCTGATCATCCGTGACAAAACGCAATACAACGTAGCCGGACCACTGCATAACAAGCGTCTTTTTAGTGAGAGCAGCAAAAGAATGGAATGGCCTTCCTCACGCCATCTGTGCAATCACTAACACATTCATGTTTGCAGAAGCCATTAAAACACGGTTGAATAGCTATCTTTTTTTATACACTACCATTTATGTAATACCCCTACAGGGGGTCTTCAAGGAAATAAAAGGGAAGTGAAGTGAGGTATAGTAAGGAGGACGTGCGTAGAACAGAAAGAATGGACCTTAGCGTGTCGATTTTTCTGTCTTGCCGTGTTGGTGGCCTATGTTACGAACGGAAAAATGTTGTCCTAGTTCTTATCATTGGACGCCACATACATTGAAATCATGTTTGTAAGTGTCCTGGCAACAGTGACAGCAGCCACGGCGGAGGCCGGTCCCTGCCCTCGCGAGGTGGTGGCAGCAGCAATTGGCCTCGGATTTCGTCCCTGCCCAACATGCGTCACGAAGGGAACGGCGGCAGTGACGTTAACTTTTTCAGCACACTCCCAAAGCATGTGCTGCAGTGTGGCCACTTCCTCGCACGCTTTACACGCGTTCGTCGGGTACAGATGAGGGTAACACAGGCGTAGGATCACAGGGCTGGGATACGTATTTGTTTGTAATAACCTCAGAGCTACTGCCTGTTATTTGTCCAATTTGTTGTGTGGTGGTGGGTATTTGCGCCTGTTTAGTCTGTAATGTTGTGTAATTTAACACTCGGTAAGTTCATTTTTTTAGGATGGTAAGGTGTTCAATGCCAAAAGGTAGAATGGCACAAGCTAGCGACACAAGAGCTACGTAAATAACGTAGGCTCTGATCAATAATTATTGAATAGGTGCGTGAACGACACTGCTTTAAAATACGTGCGATAGTAAAAACGTGAACCAAGGTGAGGCTCATAGTAATGCTGAAGTAAATAGATGTGACCACAGTTCGACAAAGAAATGTGGAGCTGACTCAGACTCGCTTTAAGAAATATACCTTGTGCTTTGGACCCACTCGGACTCCCACTCACCGAAGTTTTTCTGAGTCAAACTCAGTCTACACTCAAACTACCATAGTTATACTTCGGTCGAACGGACTTCGACTCAAATTATCTAAAATATTACTCATCTGGACTCATTCAGACTAAGACTCACGGCCAAATCTGAGTCTGAGTAAGTCTGAGTAAGTCGGCTTATGAGAACGACCAAACAAGATACACAATCAGACAGCTCGAAAAAAGGGTGTGTTAAAGCGGCTATCAGAACAGAT
This sequence comes from Rhipicephalus annulatus, assembly GCA_013436015.1. Classification (NCBI taxonomy): domain Eukaryota; kingdom Metazoa; phylum Arthropoda; class Arachnida; order Ixodida; family Ixodidae; genus Rhipicephalus; species Rhipicephalus annulatus. The sequence continues at coordinate 215,781 of WOVY01003638.1, read as the reverse complement.
ATAGACTACAAAGAAAAGGCCACAAAGGCTTCGAAATTGTTTGACGGAATTCACGAAACAATGATGGGGAGGAGCTGCTCTGAACTTCGCGGTGTACGGGTGAGTACGTAAACACGACGTTGAGCCGAATACGTGGGCGGTAAAATGTCTGTAGAACATATGCTGTAGACTTACAATATAGTCATATTTTATGGAAAAAAGGATTAGCGCTGCTTCTCTTAAATGGCGTAGGCGTGTCTGCCGAGGGGGCCCAGAGAGTGCTAGCCCCTCAACTGAGAATATCCAGAGGTGGACCATCCGGCTTTCAGCAGTGGTCCCCGTCACCTGGGCACAGAGAAAGAAAGAAATCCGTGAGATTTTTCATTCCACACGCCAATCACATATTTATATAATAAATTAGTTTTACGCATCTCCTTATGATTATGGTCCTCCGTGTCTCACGACCAAGCATTCTACAATATTTATGATGCTGGCTACCTAGGTGATGGTTTCGCGCCTTCATCTCCGATGCGCTGATGCAATAAAAGAGAGGGCAAGAAGTGACAAGAGGGATTCCGTTGGGGCGTTCTCAGGAGATGAGCTGGAAGCACTGATGAGGCAAACGAGCGCAAAAATCACAACTGATGCTAATGAACGAAACCTCGTGATAACTGCGGGTGGTCTAAACGATGTCTTGAATGAAGAATTGGCAGGAATAGCGACCACATCGGCGAAGGGGTCGATGAACATACGCGCCGTTTCCCCTCAGGTGCAGGTAGTGACAAGCACGATATCGGAGGTACCGGTGTCTGATAGCAACCTGCAAAGAGCGGTTGTCGACGCAAACAATAAGATATGGCAGATGAGTCGAGACAAAGGCTTTAAGGTAGTCAAAATAAGCATAAAGGGGCATAGTGGGGGGGGTGGGAGGGTCAAAGAGACAGAATTCACTTCGATAGGTTGCTAGGTCATGAGGTGGGTTGGCGACTTTCTGGACGTGCAGTAGCTTTTTTATGGGGCAGGGGAGCCATTCGGGGTTCATGGTAGCTGGTAACAAGGAAAACAACCAGGGGGAATCCTTGACAGTTGGTAATGGAAAAAAATCGCAGCATATCCATGGAGTGAATGATGGAGAGTGGGGCGAAGCATTCGTCCGTCCATGCGTCCGTCTGTGTGACCGTCCATACGTCTGTTTGTGCGCCCGTCCCTGCGTTCTTTCGTGCATCCGCCCCTGCGTCCGTTCATGCGTCCATCCATGCATCTGTTTGTGTGTCCGTTCGTTCATCTATTCAACACTCCAAGTCCCACCATCTCGCATCTTTTTATCATATATTCCCCATATAGAAGCACCGCCATCCAGCGGACATTCCAAGGACTAAACGAGAGTTGGCACACGCACACTTTCTTACGGCCTGCGCTTTGGGTCCACTTCCCACCTTTAACCACCTCGAGTTCATGGTATATTCTAGTTCACTGTATTCATGGCACTGCGACCAAACGCTCGCTAAACCTTTCGAAAACCAAGGAGGTTACGCCCAGCGAGTATAACGTAGCAACCTTTCCCTGTCAGATAGGGCTCAATTTACATGCCATTGGCTGCTAATGAGAAATGAGAGACAGGAGAATGCGGCTTTTACTTTCTTACGGCTTGCGCTTCGTATCTACTTCTCATTTTTAACCACCTTGAGTTCATCCATGGTATATACAAGTTCATTGCATTCATGGCACTGCGGCTCAACGCTCGCTAAACCTTTCTAAAGCTAAGGAGGTTACACCCAGCGAGTATAATGTAGCATCCCTTTCTTGTCCGATAGTGCTCAATGTACATGCCAATGGCTGCTAATGGGGATCGCAGCGTGCGCGTTGACTAAAAGCCGAATGCTCATGTCTCTCATTCCCCATTAGCAGCCATTGGCATGTACATTGAGCCCTATTTTTTATTGTTAAACAACGCACAGAAGAAATATCTCACTGGCACTACCTTGGAGGTCAAGTGTTATACCTATTTCGGGTATGTGCCACTGGTGGTTACATACGAGGGACGCCCAAGTCACGCCATAAGGAGCTTCGCCCCTAAAACCATAAAAAAAGCTAAAAGAATGGAGAAGGCACGTGTTCAAATTAGTTACATTAGTATGCCGCGAGGCAGAAAGAAGGCAAAATGGTTAGAGAGTGAAAAGCAGCTAAACAAGGAACAGATAGGTGGGCATACGGTTACAAAAAACAACCTTAGAGATTTGTAAGTGTCACCACAGATTCTGAATTATACTTGAGAAGGATGCAACAGGAGCATATCAGAAAGGAAAGGTAGGGTGTGGAATGCTAATCCGCACCAAAGCCAAATAGGATAGAGTGAAGCAAACGTGTTCAGAGTACCTCTGAGTTTCGGGCACAGTATAGGAGGAAAGTAAACATGGCTAGGTGTAGCTTACTTATGGATAGGGATTAACTGCAAGGGAAAGAATTTGGAGAGGGGGAATTGCATACGCACCGATATCAAAGTATTTGATCATGGCGCCGAAATAATCCTTCTAAGGGATATGAATGCTCGCATACAGGACCTTGATGGATAATCAGAAACCAATAGCAAGTTCTTGCTAGATCTCTGCGAGCAACATAGTCTTGAGATAGTCAACGCGGGGCCTAAGTGTGAGGAGCAGATTACGTGGAAAGTCTGACACAGACAATCGAGCATTGATTGTTGTCGTATGACAGAGGGAATCTATGGAAACCTTAGAGAGGTGAGAATAGACGAGGAAGACATTCACAGCTTGGGTATTGATCTTAAATGCATAGCATTACAAATGGGATATAAAACTGAAAATAAAAACACAGTTAAAGTTTGGAAGCTTCTATTTAAATATCACACAAATAACAAATATAGCCGTAAAAGTCGAGGACAAAGTAGGTAAACTACTGGGAAAATACTGGGAGTATAGTGAGCTGTTACATGCTATGACAAGAGAGATATAAAACAAGAAGAGAACTACTCGTTGAAAAAGAAAGAGAAAGCCTAAATGTTGGTGGAGAAGCGAAATCCGGGAAGTGATCGAAAAGCGACGTGAGGCATCACGGATGCACAGGCAGGCAAAAAGAGAGAAGCGGCCACAGAAAGAAGTCAACTAAATATGGAAAATATATCTAAACATAATATCATTGTTAAGAAATGGGTCGAGGCGAAAATAAAGGTGAAAGTGAATGCTAGATGATAAATATTCGCTAAGAGAAGAAGTCCGCGCCTAGAATAATTCGGAGCCACTTAGAAGTGCTAGGTAGTGTCTGTCACAATGCAACAACATATAGTATATGAAGGAAAGAATAAATTGGCTACTTGGGGACATGAGAGTGGCATGGCTGCGGCGGTACCCTTCACGCTGTTTCTACTGCTTACGCAGGTTAGTCAGAGGGAATCCGTTTTTGTTTCCCTTTCTCTTGCCAGTTTCACCCTATAAGTCGTTTAACTGTGTTATGTCCCATTCATGCACGCAATACCATTCGCGGAAGCAGTTTCGCTTGTTACGTCGCTTCTCTTTTAATTTGTTACTTGTGATATTTTGTGGCGAACTAAGTATAATTCCGGGACCGTCCATCGAGGCGACACTGCCGCACCTTTTAGCAGCTTAAAGCGTAATAAGAATAAGCTAAGTGCTATTGAAACCGTTCAAGCTGCAAACAAGCTCGATATAAATTATCTGGGTAATTGAATTAAATCTCTTGAATCTACATTCATAACCCTTGATGAAATAAAATAATCTGATGCTGAGTACGTTGTACAATGTGAAGCTCAATCACGAGCGATAAAGTCCTCAATGTCAAAGGTTGACGACCTTGAAAACTGCAGCAGAAGGCGCAACCTCATCTGACGAAAGTGCTAACGATACGAAAATGCAGAGTGTGAGAAACAAATTTTAGATGTCTGCTCTTCGACCTTAGGAATTCTCACTATTTGAATAGAAAGGGCTCACCTATTAGGACGTTTTCGCGCTGGGAGAAGCAGGCCCATGATTGCAAAATGTTCAATTTATATAAAAAAACATCTCTTAAGCAACGCAAAAAAGCTAAAGCACACTGCGACTAGCATTCCCGAAGTTTTTTTCCGAAGCAGTACGAAAGAAAAAAAAACAATTGTGAAAACATGCAAAAACATAAAAACAGGATGGTGCGAAAGCTACGCCTAAGTTTGACTATCTTCTTTTGAACGGGAAGAACAGGCGTTGTGATGATGCAACAATGCAATTGACCTCACAGATGTGACCATGCCAGTCTAGTTCTGTGAACATTAGTATTCTTGTGCTGAATTGCAGGAGCATAGAAATAAAAAAGCTGAATTTTCAGCCTTAATAAAAACTGTTAGAACTTTCATGATTCTCGGTATGAAATCCCGGTTAAATCCTGAGATTGATGACCACGAGACGTTTCCCCCATAACTCTCCTGCTACATAAAATACAGGAGTGGTCTTGCAGGTGGGGTGTTCAATTTCAATAATAGCGGCAATAGGTCATTCCAGATTCGCATTCATGCTGGCGGGAGTGAACTAGTGTTGTGCAAATTAGAACTTCTGAACCCCATCCCCTTATCAGTCTGTAGCTTCTATTGTCCCCCCAAAGCATCACCGGACGTTCTCACTCGATTTTAAAGTGTGATTGATGAAGTTCACTCAGATACTATGGCCATAAGGGGATACCTAGAATTTGAAATGGGATGCACTGTCACGGTTATACTAGAATGCGCCTTATGAAAATAATGAACAGGGTAAACCTGCATGCTCAGTCCTCACCCCAGCGCAGGGAAGTAGCATTTTATACTTTCTGTTTACTAATCGACCAGAACTTGTTCAGTCAACACTTGTGAATACTGGTATGAGCGAATATCACGCTGTCGTGTCGACAATGTCACTCTCCTATGTTAAAACCAAAAACCATGTTAACAGAAGACTGTACAGTTACAAAAAAGCCATTCTTGATTCTATAAATGAAGCATTAGAGGCTTATTTATAGTGTTCGAAACGCAAGCTGAGTGCAGGAGTGTGGACGGGCTGTGGCGATTACTTATACAGAAAATACTTGAATTACGGGAGCTGTTCGCCCTAACTTAGGTGTTAACGGCGAGACCAGACACGGTAGAAGCAAATCGTGGTTCACGAGAAGCTTGCGCCAGCTTTATCTCTCTCTCTCTCTCTCACACACACACACACACAAAAAAAAAAACAGCGAACATATCGTGCCTCTTACAGAAAACCTTAATAAACAGAAAAAAAACTGAAAGAAATAACTCGTGAAGTTAATGAAGCAACACGCATTGCTAAAGACAGTTATTCGGGAACTATTCGATCAAAGCTAAAGGATAAACCAAAAGTGTTGTGGAAGCACTTGAAACAGAACGGCAAAGATGTTGTCACTATCCCTCCACTTGTGTCTGGTGTCGTCATTGTTCGCGAAGAAGCTGTCAAAGCAGGATGCTTTAACGCCTACTTCTGTTCAGCCTTCACTCTTGACGTAACTACTTCGGATGACGGCCCAAAGGTAATTGAATCGATAAGTGACATGGGTGGTGGTGTTATATGTACAAACGGCAGCGAATCATTGCTTCGAATGCTAGACTCTTCTAAAGCATGTGGTCCTGGCGACTGACCCAATTTCATGCCTAAAACATGCGCTAAATTGATAGCAAACTACTCAAAAATTGTATTCGATGAATCAATACTTGAACCTTCTTTTCCTGATTGATAGAAAGCAAGTATTGTGGCACCTGTTCATAAGTCTAATCCATCAAGCGCCGTTTCAAACTACCGCCCGATACTGCTGACATCCATTGCATGCAATGTAATGAAGCACATTGTATTCACAAGTATTGTAGCCAACACTATTACCCATTCTGCGATTGCGTCATCCCAACATGGATATCGTAAAGGTTACTCTAGTGTTGCCGAATTATTGGAATTCCCAAAAGATATTGCCTCTGCATTAGATAAACGGCTTGCGGTTGAATGTATGGTTGAATGGTTTCAGTCAAGCTTTCGACACAGTAACCCACTCATTGCTCATAAAAAAGATGCTCACATATTAAATTAATACAGCGGTTGTCTCATGACTTAAACAATGTCTCGCGTTATGACGGCCATTCGTGGTTGTAATTGGGGTTCGGTCGCCCACACAAAAAGTTTCATCTTGAGTAGCCCAGGGCTCCGTCCTGGGGCCTTCACTGTTCTTATTGTACATCAATGACATCGGTGACAGTTTGACATCGCAGTTGAGGCTGTTTGAAGATGACTGTGTGTTCTATAAAATCACTAATGTTATGAAAGACCACACTCTGATTCAGCAAGACCTTGATAGAATCAGCACTTTGTGCACCAGAGGACGCATGCAGCTAAACCACACAAAAGCTGTCAATATGACATTCGCTTGAAAGAAGAACCCTATAAATTACTGCTACTGCCTGAAAAACATTGTAATTGATAAAGCAAGTGAAATAAATGGTTAAATGTTTGCTATACCCCTGAATTATCTTGGCAGAGGCAGGTTGACTGACTACGCAACCGGAAAGGCGGGAAATATATTGAGCTTCATTCGAAGGACCTCTGGTGCATTTCATTAGTCCACACGTGAGCCACTCTTCAAAACACACGTGAGGTCCATCCTCGATTACGGTTGTGTAGTGTGGGACCCTCTAACGGCGAGCGATGCTAATAGATTTGAAGGGGTCAGAATCTTGGTGCGAGCTACGTATACCGCCAATACACCAATAATTTCAGTGCAACAACAACCAAAGAACTTAAGTAGGATACCCTGATGAAACAACGCAGAAATATGCGCCTGAAGATTTTTCACTCCTTATATTATGATTTGATTATTATACACAGAAACATGTATATAATGGCACCTCAGGATAGGTCACAACGGATTGAGCGAAAAGTACGTGAGGTTATATGCCAGCCAAAACTTTTGAAAAGGTCATTTTTTGCTAAAATATTTAAAAAAATATAGGTTACTTGCTGAAACCATCAACGTAGTTTGAAACAAATATTTTCCCTGCTGAAATAATTGTTTCTTTACCTTGTTTTAGACATACTGCATTCAGTAAAGTTATATCCAATAATATTGTATGTTCTTTTTTTCTCTTTTCTCCTTGCACATGATGCAGAAGAGAGCCATGACAGTATTCCGGTAAAAAAATCACTTATTTTTACCGCTGTTCAAGTGACTCAACCTGGAAGTGTTTGTGAGAGTGTGTCTTTTTTACATTTACGATATACGGCTTCGAATTACGTATGTTGTCAATCTGCTGTAGCTATTCTTTTTATTGCAACCATTTTCCACGCTTTATGTATGATAAATATTGAACTCTCCCGACCTATTGTAAGCATCTTCCCCACTGTAATGTGTCAGGCGCTGTGGGCATCAACTAAATAATATTAATAAGGGTACGAAGACCTAGGTATTCAAGAGGTAACACTATATTTGATTAAAAATGTTGCCCAGGGGACCTCCCCAGAAAACAAAAGTATAGAACAGAGTGGAACCAAGGAAGAGGATATATTTGAGAATTTCGGTTGGAAGAAGGCCAATGAAAAAATTCCTAATGGTGCATTCAGACGACGGATCGAATCCCGATGTGGCGGGACGGACGGCGCGTCACGTGACCTCACATCAGCGATTCCCCTCGTCCGCGACTCGTCCGCGCGGCTCGCGGACGGATGAACCCAACCTGTTTCTCACATCGGGATTCTGGCGGGGGAGAGCCGGTACTTCAGCGGAATAGCTTGGGGTCGGTGGCAACCAGTACATTTTTCGTCTGCTCGCGGCATGTCCTCCATGGCTCGCGGACAGCTGCATGACTGGTCGGCATCATCTACGCTTGAGCATGGTTTACTTAGTTTCCGGAGACTTTGTTCTCAGGTGATTAAATATGCAGAAATTACTTTTGGTGGTTCGGGAAATGTCGCCACCGACGCTTAACACGCGAGATTCTTAGCCGTCATGGTGGTGAAATATTCCAACTTCTGCAACCGGCGACGTGCCGCTTCTAAAAAAAAAGGCAGGAGACACGTTTAGAAGTTCTACAAGTGGGGAATAATGTAGTTGAAAGAATATCCTGCTAGCAACTCCCTTTTCTCCTGAAAGAATAACACTACTCGTTCATTTGTCACAACACGACAGACATCGCAGCCAAGCTTCGCTTCTTGCGGGCATCCATGTTGAATACTCTCAAACCGGTCTGCTACCAGCGGGCGCAGGTGAGCGCCGAATCTGCTGTCGAGGGTAATCCGGCTGTTTTCCCCTAGGGCACCGTCCATCGTGTGGATGCGCCTGCAGGCGGACCATCCGAGGATTAGCTGTCCGCGTCCAGGACAAATCCGGATTCGGTCCGTCGTCTGAATGCACCATAAGCGCTTTACACTGAGCTTGATGGGGTTCCCGTCCACCTCATTACGAACTGGAGCATAGCACTAACGACGTAGTGCTGAAATCCGTTGAAGAGTGCTTACAGGGAAAGGAATACCGGTTGATTGATTGATAAGTGAAGTTTAACGTCCCAAAACCACGATATGATTATGAGAGACACCGTAGTGGAGGGCTCCGGAAATTTCGACCACAAGGGGGTTTTTAACATGCACCCAAATATGAGCACACGAGCCTGCAACAATTTCGCCTCCATTGGAAATGCAGCCGTCGCCACCAGGATATGATCCCGTGACGTGCGGGTCAGCAGCCGAGTACCTTAGCCACTAGACTACCACGGCGGGGCAAAGAAAATACCGAACACTTGGCAGAAAAGTAGAACAAACTTAATGTTTAAAGGCAAGGAAAAAAAGGTGTACATTAGCTGGTATAGGCCACTAAAACCATGAGCCTTTACTTAAAGATCCTGCCGCTGGGTTCTTGGCCGATTCCCCTTCGTGGGTGTGCGCCATAATAACAAGGTTCATATTTACCATCATCATCATCATCATAACCATCTGTGCTATACGGGTTGGTGATGCAGGCAGTAAAATGGAAATAGAAATGTGGGCCGAGTGAAATGATATTTCGGAAAAACTTCAGAATGGATTCCGAATCGACAGGTGATTAGACTATAAACTGTTTGTTCTTAATCACTGCAAAAAATATCTAAAATAGAAAACAGGCCCTTATACGTAGATTATCTGGACATCATTGGGGCGTATGACAACGTGAATCAGGAAATTTTGTGGAACATATTGAAAAAAAGTGGGCACGAGCGACGACTGTATAAAGATTTTGAGATAAATGTACTGAGAAAATACAGGCTGAATAAAATGGGAAGACATAGGTAGCAGTGACAGCCTTGAAATTAACAAGAGGCTGAGACAACGATTTCGTTTGTCGCCGCTATTATTCATGCTGTACATTGTGAAGAGAGAAAAAAGCGTTAAATGTAGCAACATTGCGTTTATTCTGTCACGTAAGAAGACTGGCGCGATGGTTGAGCAGGAGCTTCCAGGTCTTCTTTATGCAGGCAATTCTGTCCTATTTGTGGACCGTCAAGACGATATACAGTGGCTGGTGGATATATGCGGAAGGGAAGATGAGGTTCTAGGACTAAGGTTTAGTGTGACAAAATGTGGATTGATAGAATTTATTGATCACGAAGACCAGGCTGTCTCTATACAGGGCCAAGAAATACTGAAGGTAAGCGAGTAGAAAACTTTGGAGTATATGTAAATGAGGAAGATAGATATATGGAGATACAGGAAAAAACCACGGCAGTGAAGGGAAAGAGGAACGCTGGACTAATAAAGCACCGAGTGTTATGGGGATACTAAAGGTACGAAGTGCTCCGAGGTCTGTGGAAAGGCGTAATGGTTCAAGGGCTTACAATTGGCAACTCAGTGGTGTGCATGAAATCAGAGGTGCAATCAGGAATGGATGTAAATCAAAGGACTGTGGGACACCTTGCATCGGGCACTCACGGAAAGACGACAAAAGTGGCTGTAAAGGAGGATATGGGATGGACAGGCTTTGAAGTAAAAGAAGCTCAAAGAAAAGTGAGATTTTAAGAGAAGTTAAGGACAATGAAGAAGAGTAGACGGGCAGAGAAAGTGTTTATGTACTTGTACAGAAAGTGCGTGGACACTAAGTGTAGAAAATGAACTAGGAGGCGCACCAGTAATTAAACTGCTGTAATGGTGGGTGATACGGCAACAAGGAGCATCAAGCGAAAAGTCAGACAAATGGAGCACCTATCCTGTGCTCCATGTGTGCACCCGCCGTAGTGATTTTGGGTGGCATGAAGTGCACGTGGCTCTGTTGAGAAACTGGCGGCTGCAAGCGGAGAAATTGATTTCGGACCTGTAGCATACCGCTATGAAGGTGGCTTTTTAGCGAGATCAAGAACATTACATGCCTGTTTGAAATTTGTGTTTTATCTTAGCACCAGATGTCGCACAAGCGAATAGTGTTAGGGAACCCAAACACTTCCTTGCAACCATTCGATGCTTCTATGGGTTCTCGTGGTAATATTGACCAACAATGAATGCCGCTTTTCTATGTCGCTCAATAAAACCAGCCAACTCCACTGACGGCGGTAAGGTGGCATTCGGCGCGTGCGTTTCGCATTTTACTGCCGCCGGAGTGCCCGATTGATCAGTCAACGATCTCCATTAACGAATCTATTACGGTCGAGAAGCTGAGCCACACCTTGTTGGATGGAAGGGGGGATAGTTCTTTGTTCGCGTGTCTCGCGCGTTCATTGCGACACGGTAATTACCCCACTAGTATTCCCCTGTCTTGATCGATAACCATTCGCACCTTTAAAACAGTTAGGGTGGCAGTTGAGCGATTCCAGAACACGGTGTTGCGCCCAGTGCAGTTTCTACAAAGGGAGAATTTCCAATTTGGTGTAATGCTCTTACCTGCCTGCAAGGGCACCTCACACGTTCTTGTTGTTGTCTTCTGATTGTTTTTTTTTTCTCAAAGGGCTGAAATATCCGCGATACGCCTGCGAGATTCAACGAAAGCGGAGAACAGATGTTCTGAAGGGTCACAGTTAGTTCGCAGCCGGCGATCTAGCATGAGTACGTCGATAAAAACGCAGGAAACAGCAACATATTTAGTTGCAACAGACTTAACACTCTGATGCTATAGTCGCTCGTTTTGCTGCTCAAATGTTTTATTATCCAATCAACATACAAAACTTCTGCCACATGGTGTCTATAAAGGGTGCCTTTATATAACTGGTATAATGTGGTGTTTCAAAACTGCATAAATTTAGAGGTTTCGTCAGCATATGCGTGACCTTGTGGTCACGCTAGTAAATAATAGGTTGATTAAATTTTTACCGAGCGTTAGAAAGTGAATAGATGTTATTGCATAATTCAAATAGTCTGCAAAAAAAGCACTCACCGGATCCCCTGGTTCTACTGGATTTTTGGAAGAGTAGCAAGTAGTACGGCATAACGTCGACATTCATGTTCGAGCGTGTAGGTCAATAACAATGCAACAAAGTGAAAATTCGGCGTACTGACGTGCGTATCATAATGAGTGTTCGTCGGCCTATACTATAGGGTCAGCAAACACTGCAGAAGTTTCAAATTCAGAGTAAAGTGGAAACATCTGTAAACAGGCGCTGGTACTCGTGTCCAGAATTCAACAAGTGGTGATATATTTTACAATGAGGAACGTTAAACTCAAAAATACAAGGCATAGTGTCGAAACGTTCGCCGCACTTCTTGTTTTAGGGCTTTTCGTAGTCTGAAGCTTCCAGGTTCCTCTCGACTTCTGCCTGCATTGTAGTACAGCATAGCATATGTGGCACTTTTCAAAAAATATCTGAATCTCACTGAGAAAAACAGAGTTTTTGATAGTGACAGTACGTTAAGGCCTGCTCCAACACTTTTTTAGTGTGGTCATGTCACCTAAACAACTCCATGCTCTAACGCGGCTCAATTCTATATAGCCGACTATCGTCGGTATTCCGGTGAAAATGTTGTATTTGTCTCTAAAGCATTAGAACTCTTCATTTTGGCTTCAATTAGACCGTAAATGGAGTGTAATTCGCACAGAATGAATTACGTAGAAGTATTTCACGGTAAAGGTAACACTATTCTTGGAATTCCATCGATGCCGTTCTTTGTTGAATCAGCATGATGGCAGTGACTAGACTTCTAGTTTTATTTTGCCTTCTAGGCAAAAAAGTATTGTTATACGAAATGCCAGGAGCATTTTCTTGCTAAGCCCTTCGAGAAATTGCGAGAAGCCTGTAGGAAGTCGTGCAAAGCTTGTAACAGCAAAGCACTAGCTCATCAAATCTCGCTGCGCAATTTCTACTGATCCATTTCTGTACGTTTCTCCATAGAGCTGGACAGCTTTCTGCGTTTCTAATTATTTTTCTTTTTTCTTAGTTATTTTCTGTCCGTTCATTTATTTTTTATCCCTCTCTTCTTCTTCTTTGATTCTCTTTATTTATATTTCTGCATTGATTTCTCTCTACTTATCTCTTTCTGAATATTTGCTTTACTCTCTCTCCTCTTCTCTGCCATCGTCGTCATCGTCACTTCTCTCCTCCTCCTCACCCCCACTGGCTATTTTAGACTCCTTGCTACATCTTACCATACAAGGCGTTCTTACCATACCTACGTTCTGCAGGCGTGTCTGAATAGCCGAGTGGTTAATACGCACACCTTTGGATCATGGGTACAATGTTTCGATCCCTACGCTTCCCTTACACCCTTATTTCTCTCTCTCTCTTTTATTATTCACCCTCCTCCTCACCCTCACACCTTTCCTTTTACTTCTTATATAATGATTCCGTAATGTTGGCGCTTTTTAGATTCTGACATTATCCCGGTTCTACAACAACAACGTCGGCGTGCGTCCCAACGTGCCGTGAGGGTTCCCTTATCACGACGATAGAGGCTACCTACTAAACGACAAACTGCAACGTGTTATCTTTGTGTGTGCATGTGTAATTTATCTGTCAGTCTCATCCCACGTCCAGATTAAAACCTCTATGCTTCCAGTAGTCAATACTAGTATGTAAGAAACCTGATCCTACGTCACAACGAGTTAGACAGGTAGCGCCTCATTTCGATTACTGTTGCTATAAAGATTAGCAGATCCAGCTTTTTAGGACACGAGTGGTTTAGTTCATCTAAATGACACCATGTGGCGTATCTACCTTAAAGGATTCAAAAGTCCCGCCAACACGTATGCAGTGACGTACCACAAAGTAAAAAAAATAAAATCAAAGGAACTGTTGCACACACTCTGAAACGTTCGCTTCACCTCGGTGCGCAGATAAGCGCGCGGTGTGTCAGCGTTATCTCGACAGCAACGACTCGCAGTGGATTGACAGTTTTTCTATACATACCGGTGCCAGACAGCTCAAAACATTCCGTACGAAATGTCTGGCCGTCGTAGGCACACCCTTGGTATGTCAAAAGAAGCGTGTTTTTTAGTTGTTTCTTTTTAGTTTCTTCATTGAAGCATTGCTGTGTATATTTTAGGGAAGCATGCTGCTTTCAGGGTTTCATGTGCACCGAGCGTCAAACATTATGCTTGGGTACGAACAGGACATCGCGGTTGTAAAATAAGCATTTTTTAGGGGCGAAGCTTCTTGAAGCGGCACCCGTTCATCCCTCGTAGTCGTAGTCGTAAAGTGTAACAATTGTGACATTTTGACCTGCAAGGTGGTGCCGGTGGGAGATTTCTCCTATGCTTTGTTTAACAAAAAAGTTCGCAGCGTGCGCGTTAACTAAAAGCCAAATGCTCCTGTCACTCATTCCCCATTAGCAGCCATTGGCATGTACACTGAGCACTATCTGACAAGAAAGGGTTCCTACGTTATACTCGCTAGGTATAACCTCCTTAGTTTTAGAAGGGTTTAGTGAGCGTTGAGCCGCAGTGTCATGAATACAATAACTAGTATATACCATGGATTGATTGATTGATATGTGGGGTTTAACGTCCCAAAACCACTATATGATTATGAGAGACGCCGTAGTGCAGGGCTCCGGAAATTTTGACCACCTGGGGTTCTTTAACGTGCGCCCAAATCTGAGCACACGGGCCTACAACATTTCCGCCTCCATCGGAAATGCAGCCGCCACAGCCGGGAATCGAACCCGCGACGTGCGGGTCAGCAGCTGAGTACCTTAGCCACTAGACCACCGTGGCGGGGCAGTATATACCATGGACTCGAGGAGGTTAAAGGTGGGCAGTAGATACGAAGCGCAAGCCGTAAGAAATTGAAAGCCGAATTCTCCTGTCTCTCATTTCACATTAACAGTCATTGGCATGTACATTGAGCACTATCTGAAAAAGATTGCTGCGTTATACACGGTGGGCGTAACCTTTTTGGTTTTAGAAAGGTTTAGCGAGCGTTCGGCCGCAGTGCCACGAATACAGTGAACTAGTATATACCACGAACTCGAGGTGGTCAAAGAGGGAAGTAGAACCGAAGCGCAAGCCGTAAGAAAGTGTGCGTGTGCCACCTCTCGTTTAGTCTTTGGAATGTTCGCTGGATGGCGGTGCTTCTATATGGGGAAGATATGATGAAAGGATGCGAGATGGTGGTACTTGGAGTGTTGAATAGATGGACGAACGGACACACAGACATATGCATGGATGGACGCATGAACGGACGCAGGGGCGGATGCATGTACGAACGCAGGGACGAACGCACGAACAGACGCACGCAGGGACGGGCGCAGGGACGCATAGACGGTCACACAGATGGACGCATGGACGGACGGAAGCAAGAACGAATGGACGGATGAAAGCTTCGCCCCACTCTCCATCATTCACTCCGTGGATATGCTGCCAATTTTGTGTGTGTGTGTGTGTGCAGGTGCTACCTACGTAATGCTCGCTTGCTTCTTGCGTTACGTCTAAGTAAAACTGATTGACTTTTAGAACGCTAAAATGAGATTGTTAAGAAGAAGCTAGATATCTGGTTTTGTTTTTTTTTAGTTCTTGTCAAAATGTGGCTGCCACCCCCAGCTTGCTGCCGTCGAAGCGGCTGTGGGTCGAACGTACGCACGCAGTAAGGCTTGCTTTAATACCGCACCATGATCTCGGTATCCCATGGACATTTTTGCTCACGATCAAACCCAGTACCGATAGAGATTGGTACTCAAGGCCGGTACAGTTCGAGGCTAGAAACTCCTTCTTAATAATATTGCAGCACGCATTTCACTGTGTTCGCGCCGAAATGTTACCATCTCCTCAAACGAACTCGTACAGCATTCTATACTATTACAAGATACAACAGTTAGCGTCACTTTGATATACACGTTGGAGTATCCCCGGTGGTTGAAAGTTTCCGGAACCCTCTGTTACACAGCGTCCGTTCCTAATTCCAGCATTTCAAGGCGTTACTCTCCAAGTATTATTATTACTGTTAAGACAGCTGCAGCGCGTGAAAGTCGTGAGTGTCACCCCTGTGTCATTAGATACCTATGTTGTTTTAGTCAGGTCTCTCTCTCTCTGTCTATATATATATATATATATATATATATATATATATATATATATATATATATATACATATATATATATATATATATATATATATATATATATATATGTATATGTATTGTAATGTAATAACGGGATATAACAGACAATAATGCCAAGGAAAGTATAGGGGAAGTTATTAGGCCAATTGTTATGTAAATCTCAAGAAAGAAAAGTGGGTAAAAGATAACTTGCCGTGGGCCGGATCCGAACATGCGACCTTGGAATAACGCGTTCGATGCTCTATCGCTGTGCTTTCACGATAGCTATCCCCCCAGCCACTTTATTGGGTATTTATGTGAATTTAAACGTGGGAGTGTCAGTCAGCGCCATCTGTAGCCATGGCGGCGAGTGTGGCACACCCTTTATGAGCCTGTTTGGCGTCGCTTAACACGTGAACCTATTACGAGCTGGCAGCTCACCAATAGTCCCTCGTATATCACCTAAAGGCACTAAGTCTGCCGGTACGAGACCCTCGGTAATGAATAAAGGAAACAAGTGTACACTTAGGCTCGTTTTTTCGCCTTTAGACACAATTTTAATGGGATATAACAGACAACAATGCCAAAGAAAATATAGGGGAAGTCGTAATTCCAATTGTAATGTAGATGTAAAGAAAGAAAAGTGGGTGAAAAGACAACTTGCCGTGGGCAGGATCCAAACCTGCGACCTTGAAATAACGCATTAGATGCTCTGCCACTGAGCTACCACAACAGATATTTAAAACCAGCTGTGCACCCACAGGGTGCACAGCTGGTTCTAAAAGGTTTCAAGTTATAAGTATGTGAAGTACGCACTAGGAATAGAAGATCGCTATCGTGTTGAGCTCCTAAAGGCGAAGCTTTCAGGTACCCTAAATTTTTCACGGCCATTATGACCTTGTTCAGATTTTATCAAACGAACACGATTCAAGCAGTCATGTGCACGTCGGCCACAAGGGCATAGGCCGATTGTTTATGGAGAGTGGTCACCTCTTTTGCATGGACCTTTTTGTAGAGTAAGCAATAGCAAAAAAAAATTGCCCGCAGCTTCCCTCGGGGGAACACTGAGGAGGATGCGGAGCATATAATTGGTTAACGGGGTGTTAAAGTGCGACTTACTTGGGTCGATGGCTAAATTGGTTAACGTGGTTGTGAAATGGGGTGTTAAATTGCGACTTACTTGGGTCGATGGCTAAATTGGTTAACGTGGTTGTAGGAGGGGGTGTTAAATGAGTGAACACGTACACACGTATGCGAAAAGGTGGCACTGGTCGAAGGAACGTCGATCATTGTGTTTGTGGATTCGTTGGAATTCATTTCACCGCGACCTTGGACGTCGACGCGCCGTACAAACCAACCGACGAGCGGCAACTGAGCGAGCGAGCGCCGACCTTGAGTATATATACAGCGCGACGGCGCATGCACTGTCAGCTGTCGAATGTTCGAGAAGGGGGAAAAGCGCAACGGCGCATGCGCGCGCGTCAGCTGCCGATGTTCTCGAAGCGCGACGGCGCATGCGCGCGCGTCTGCTGCCGATGTTCTCGAAGCGTGACGGCGCATGCGCGCTACATTATACAGCTAGCGAATGTTCGTGAAGAGGAGAAGCGCACGCGGTGTGTAGAGGAGGAAGGGTGCACAGATGGTGGAAGAAGGAGGAGGAAGCTTGCGGACGGCGCCGCACTACAAGCCTCGAGTATTAGATGCTCCGCATCTAAAAGGAAGGAGAAGGACGCTCGGCCTGGTGTGGTGCGCGACATGGCCATGAAATAGGTAAACCCGTTTGGCTATTATAAATTTCACCTTAGTTTTCCTGTGATTTTATGGCATTTGGCTGATGAACCTCTTTCGAATAATGTGTCCGGTACCACGTACGATGCCAAGTATAGAACAAGTATATCAGAAATACAAAAAAAGTCATAGCTATGCCGCAAAGGCGAAGCAATGAACGCCATAGCAACAAATTGAAAGGATGCGCTCAGAAGCACAAGAAGATCGAAGCGTGCCCCGCGTTTCTCACGCACAAATGACACACGAAACTTAGTCACAGGTACAGATGAACGCGAATAAGCGTCTCAGTTGTTACTTCACTGTGTCTGAATAGTACGCCCTTTTCGCAAGCGGAGGCTGTGCTATAATTGCAGTGACCTTTGTGCACCCGGTAACTACAACAGAGTCGTTCCCATGAAACCCAAAGGCTAGCAAAGACGTACGATTCTTCCCACTGCAAGGTTTGGCCGTGCGATTGAGCATACACCCCCTTATTCTCTACGCGGGCCACAGTACGCGTGAGAGACGAAAGCCGCCACGTGCTCCTTGCGCCATCTTGCTGATAATGCTGAAAACACGATAGCTCAACACCCTCCCCCCCCCCCCCCCCCCACCGGATTGCCTGCGAACAGCAGTAAGTGGTAGATATGAATGAATAGCTTGCCGTTTGAATGTTGAAGGAGGTACTCTACGAATGCCCAAGTATTGATCAATAGTCAGTTAAGAGCTGACGGTACCTCAATGAATTCTCTGAGTGTACTTTGTGACACACTTGTGTTTTGACCAATATGTAAATATGTGAAATGGGAGCAGTCTTTATATGCAAGGCAATAAAGAAAAGAATAATTACTCGTGATAATTTCATTCATTAAAGAGAAAAAAAAGTTCTTCGGTAGCTTAGTTGTTAACGCATCGCATTCATGACGCGGAGGTCCCACGTTCGATTCCCCGCGTCACTGTGTTTTTTCAGATTTTTTTTCTTTCTGGCGTTCTCATATGTATAGGTACGTATACATATATGACGCATGACATCGACGCCGGTGGTGAAATCCAGCCGAGAGTGTCCATACGATTGCTATCACATTAAAAAAAAAAGATAGAATGGAGAAGATGGAAGTTTGCGATAAACAATTCGTAAGCAGGTGTCGTGTCGAGACTTGTCTTCCTGAGGGCTAGAACAGAACTGATTTCTTTGGCCCAAACGTGTCTACGCTCCATGCCCTCTCCTCAATGCAGAAATAACTATATGAAGGTAATGCTAAAGACATTGCGTCGACAGACCAATTTATAAAAAAAAAACTGCCCCGTTTTCATCACCACGACGATTCACCGGAAATTCGTGGATGACAGGCAGTGACAGTTTTTGCAACCATCTGTGATGAGGAGCTTACTAGGCGTAAGATTTCCATGATATACTAACAAGTGTTTCAGCAGTACAGCGAAATATCACTAGACATGTTCATATGTCCCCTTCTTCAGGGACCGGGAATCACCACTCAAAAAGACGGCGCTTTCATCAGTGAGAACAACTTCGTAAAACATTCTTGCATTTATTACAAGTATACACTTTTGTATACTACCGCAACCTTTGCTATTGTTATGCGTAAAGAGATGGAAGGTATGAATTTTAGCATTTCGATGTAATCATATTTCGATGTAATCATAATTTCGATGTAATCATAAGCATTTCGATGTAATCATAAGGCCCGTGTGCTCAGATTTGGGTGCACGTTAAAGAACCCCAGGTGGTCAAAATTTCCGGAGCCCTCCAATACGGCGTCTATCATAATCATATCGTGGTTTTGGGACGTTAAAACCCCACAAATCAAATCATATTTACAGCTTTTATGGACATCGGCGTTTACAGTGACCGTATTCTGGCACGTGCCACGTGATCTTTCTCTTATTTGTTATCGCGCGTACTGAAGTGTTGCGTCATGTAAAAAAAAAACGAGAAAAACTTCACTTGGCCTCGTCTTGCCGCCATTCACCGTCAACAGCGACATAGACAAGAACGACAAGTTGTAGCATTAAACAGGCTAGTCGTTCCCCTATTTATGGCAACGAATCGTTCAAGGCATCAGAAAAAAAATGCTGCCCGACTGGACTGGACATTTGAAAATGCAGCCAAACGTTTTTAAATGCGAAGCCTTTCCTAGCGAACTTCAGCGACTTTGAGCGTATCTATCTATCTATCTATCTATCTATCTATCTATCTATCTATCTATCTATCTATCTATCTATCTATCTATCTATCTATCTATCTATCTATCTATCTATCCATCTATCTATCTAGCCATCCACGACTTTTAGCTCTTCTAGCCATTTTGATAATGGTATAAATACTAAACTTGGTATGGCATAACATGACTGTATGAAGAACATATTTGACTAGTCATAAATTATGACATGTATGTCATGAATGTCACGATTTACGTTTCATGGTCCTGCAGCTTTTGCGGGGGTTTCGTTCACATGGCATGTTGCAAAACTGGTATGGCATGACATGATTGCATGGCGAACACATGTGACATACCTTAACATGAAAATTATGACATGCATGTCATGTAACAACAGGACTACATGCCACGCTCATGATGCTCTGGCGGCCGTTTCGCTGGCTTCACTTATACCTAACTTGGTATTACGAGACGTGAATGGATGACGAAGGTATGATACTGGTGCAATCATGATAAACATGAGATGCGTGTCATGTAACAACATGACTACATGCTACGGCCATGATGCGCTCACGGCCGTTTCGCTAGCTTCACATGTACCAAACTCGGTATTACGTGACGCGAACCGACGACACAGGTAAATGACACATCCAAACATGATAATCATCAAATGCGTGTCATGGGACAACATGACTACATGCCACACTCGTGATGCGCACGCGGCCGTTTCGCGAGCTTCACACATGCTAAATTTGGTACTGCGTGACATCAATGGATGACGAAGGTATGTGACTGGTGCAAACAAGATAATCATGAGATGCGTGTCATGTGAGAACATGTTTACATGCCCCAGCCAAGGCGCCAATAAATTTCGACGTGATGCGGTGCGTGTGCTCTCCGGCATTCATTTCGTTGCATCACGCTGGCGTTGCCACGCCAGGCGCCGGTCCTGCCATATACTCCCAGGCACGCGCTGCGCTACGTTGCTTTGACGCATGCGCGTTTCAGCGCGTCCGGCGCCTCTCCGTCACGAAAAAAGGGAGACGCAGCGTTGTCTGGGTAACGCATTGGCACGACATACAGCATGTCGCATTTTGCGCTGGTTGCCGTCGGGCGGCGACGACGAACGCTGGTCGCGTCAGTCGCACCTGGCGTCAGACTATAGAGTGCTCACGTATTGCTAACGTAGCGTCGGTGTGCCAGAGTGCTCGCGCGTCAATGCTACATTGGAGTATATTGGGACCTTCATGATGCGCTCGTGACCGCTTTGTTAGCTCCACATATACCAAAGGTTATGTTACGTGCCGTAAATGGATAACGAAATATGACTGGTGCAAGCATGATAATCCTGACATGCGTGTCATGTAAGAACATGACAACATAACAAGCTCGTAGCCTGTTCACGGGAGTTTCGCTAGCTCCACCTATACTAAATTTGGTACCACGTGACGTGAATAGATGACGAAGGTAAACGACGCATCCAAACATGATAGTAATGACACGTAAGTCATGTACGGCATCATTTACCTCCACTTCGTAACGTTGTGCTGATTTTGAAGTGACATATCAATCTTTCTCATTCGTGCTTCGCATATTATTGATTCCCACTGTACGTGGGATCTGCCTTTTTTTCTTCTTGTGATTGCCGGCGGTTTGTCCGGCTCGCGACGTAGAGAAGGAACCATGAATATGTTGGCACAGCGATGGCGTTATACAAAATTAGGAACAGCTGTGCCTATATATTGTCATGACAAAAGCAATGTGACCATAGGCAAGCATTATAAAGCCACGTCGATGTGAAACCAAATTACCTACGCACATCTGAGCTTATTAAACCACACTGTAATAAATACTAATTAAGCTAAGGTGAAATTTTGCATGCCAATGGTCATGCTGAGCAAAATATGGTAAGATGTGTGGAGCTTAGTCTAACATTAATTAAGACTGTGCCTAACTACGCTAACTTGGTTATATAGCTATTTACGTAGATTAACATAATATGCAACCTAATAGAGACCTTACCTGGGCAAAATTAAGACCGATGGTTCATTTATAAAAATGAGGTACTTGGTGCTGCGATTGCGAATTGATTTTCAATGAAACAAGATCAATACCTAGCCAATACTAAAACCGCAATGGGATCGCCTGAGCATTTTGTGCATGAGCGTGTGAGAGAACGTGTGTCTAGTGAAGCCTGGACCAGTCAGTGCCGACTACATTTGCTCTGCCCCAGCCTTGCACGAATCAGTGAAAACAGAGCGAATATTTTACCATGGCGAAAGGCTCGGCCGATGGAGGATCTCAAAGGGGTAGGCAAACATTTTATCACTAATTACCTACCTATTTCACTCACTTCTATACCATGTAAACTTTTGACGCACATAATCTTCTCTAACCTCGTCATCTTTCTAAAATCAAATTCGTTCTTCAGCACGCCACAGCATGGTTTTAGGAAGTCATTCTCATGTTGAACGCAGTTGCTTTGTTTTGCCCATTCGTTACATGTTTTCTAGATCGGATCATTAGTGGATTGAATTTTTTAAAAATTTTCGAAGGCTTTAGACAACATTAATCTTACCTAGTACTATATAAGCTTAGGAGCCTTAATATTGAAGGTAGCATTCTTGCTTGGATCAAGTTTTCCTGAATTATTCAGTCGCAAGTCATTGTTGCCAACAACTACAGCTCACCCTCTTCTCCCGTTAGCTCTGGTGTGCCCCAGGGTTCGATGTTGAGCCCTTCACTATTCCTTATTAATAATAACGATGGGCCCGATGTTGTAACTTCTTTGATTCACTTTTTCGCAGACGACTGCACTGTTTACCAAGAAATTTCATCTAACTCTGACGCTAGTTCTTTGCAAGGTGACATTAATAATATTGCTAGCTGGTACAGAACTTGGCACATGGACCTCAACACATGTAAAGATTTACGCATCTCGCGAACTACCGAACCTCCGGCTAACTACATCTTAAATTACACTGCCCTAGAGTCTGTTACTTCGTATAAATACTTGGGGATTAATATAACATCTGACTTGATCTGGAAGCATCACATCATTTACATTATCAACAATAGCAACCGTATGCTATGTACCTACGACGCAACTTTAGCCGTGCCCCTCAAACCATGAAACTAACAATGTATAAAACACTAGTTCATCCAAAACCCGAATATGCATGCTCCATTTGGGACCCTTTTCAACTGGACTGAACTCACTCGCTTGAAATGGTACAGAATAACGCAGCACGCTTCATTCTATCTAACTATCATCGCACTAGCAGTGTTATGTCAATGAAACACATCCTTTCGCTACAGTCACTTGAATCACGTCGCCAAGTATCTCGTCTCATGCTTTTTCACAAGATTTTCAAGCATCCACTTTTGAAAGCTCAGTTCATTACCACTCCATCATATTACTCAGCCAGTTTATATCTTCAAAATATGGTACACGTCATTAGTTGCCGCACTAACACCTTCCATCATTCCTTCGTCCCACGCACATCCAATAACTGGAACCACCATCCCTCGGACATGGTTTCCATCTCAAATCGCGACTTGTTTTCATCTACAATACAGAATCAGGTGATGACCCGTGAATTGTATATTGCACATATATATATTTTGCACTTTCTTTCCCCCATGTGTTTGCTGATTCTTACACGTATACATTGAGTTGTTTGCCTAACATCAAATTTTCATGTCTTGCAATCTTTATTATTTTGATGTTACTATGTTTGCACTTGGTTATAGTTCTTTTGTGTACCCCACTCCCCTCTTTAGAGCTATCTATGTACGAGTGAAGGTAAAATAAATGCAAATACAAAAGACATATAATGAGTGAACAGTTAAATAGTAGAATTTTCGCAATTTGGAGATCTAGGTTATTTTTAACTTGTAGCATAGGCTAACTTGTCATCGCCGTGTTTTTAGAGATTTTTCTACTACATGGCCTTCTTCGGCTGCACAGAAAGCGGTTATACTTTTTATAATAATTATTGGTGGTTTGGCGTCCAAAAGGAGCTATATGAATGTGAGAGAAGTCGTAGTGGAGGGCCCGATAGTACGACATTGTGGTGTTATCGTACTTCTAAATCTGAGCGCACGGGATTCTAGCAGATTGCGTCAGTCGAAAATGTGGCTGCCGCGTCTCAGAATCGGTCCCACGAGCTAACATGGCGTTACCTAACATATGGTTCAAAATATAAAGTACGGCTTTGGCGGTCACATTTTCCACGATGACAAAAATTCTTATGACCCGTTTGCCAGATTTTAGGTGCGCATTAAAAAACCTGAGGTGGTTGAAATAGTTGGAGCACTCGACTACAGTGTCTCTCATAATTATATCGTGGGTTGGGACGCTAGACTGCACTATTAATATTATTATTTGAAGAAATTTCTGACTTCAAAATGAAAAGAATAAAACATTGCAGGAAAGCCTATACATTACCTTTTTAATTTTATCCTTTCCTCCCCACGTTGGCCCATAAAAGCTCGCCGTAAGCACAGAGACTTACGTGTCTGATGAGTTGGTACAGAGATTTCAAAGACGATAGTTTTTCTTGGGGACCTTAAACGCCAAAAACTTTGTTCTGTCTGTCTGTACATTTGCCTGTTTGTCCACCGTTACCACTAACCAGGTACTCTGAACAGCACCAGTCGATATCTTAAACTGCCGACCCCATCCGCCGTGCCTACCAGTGTTGCTCAAGAATAAGCGTTCATACGTGTGCGATTGTCAATTAAAAAGCAATTATTTTTCACATATGAGCCACCATAACAACACATATATATTCTTCATGTTTGTCCTTTACTAGAAAAAAACATACATAAGTAATTCTAACGACCGTAGCACTTCTCACGCTGCGCTGACTATACTACGCTTGCTCGAAAAAGCGAGTGTTTCCAACGCTTTGCTAAGACGACACGGTAGTGGCACCTACCTGTCACCTTGCGTTCTACACCTTATCACCTCTGAGATGGGCGCGCACACCACGCGCTTTGTTTTCAAAAAAAAAACTGCCAGATGGCCCTCATGTCTCACGTGTGACGTGACTTGATACGCTCGTTCGCCTCCGCTGCACACTCAAGGCACTCTGACACATCGCCTCCGGAATACCACTCACAGAATTTCTTTCACAGAACATCAAATAAATGTTTTGTTCACTCTCTCCACACACAAGACTATCGTCTGTCGACGACGTTAGCAGATTACATGAAGATACGGGGCCAATTTTTTCATCGCAACTCTTCAGCAAGAGGAACATGAACAGCGCTTTTCATTTCTAATTTTCACCGGAGTTATATACGTGTAGATGAACCAAAGAAGCTTTGACCAGACAAGAAGAAAACGAACATTTCAAGTGATAAGTTCAGAGGTGAAGCTAAAAGGAGGTTAGGGAGGTTCAACCTCTCACCGCAGCAATATCATTTAATTTCTACGTGTGTATATATGCGTACATAAGCAAACACATGCCAGACCACAATGAATTGATTTGTGGAGTTTAACGTCCCAAAACCACTATATGATTATGAGAGACGCCGTAGTAGAGGGCTCCGGAAATTTTGACCACCTGGGGTTCTTTAACGTGCACCCAAATCTCAGTACACGGGCCTACAACATTTCCGCCTCCATCGTAAATGCAGCCGCCACAGCCGGGATTTGATCCCGCGACCTGCGGGTCGGTAGCCGAGTACCTTAGCCATTAGACCACCGTGGCGGGGCTGCCAGACCACAATTAAAGCGAAGACAGAATCCCAAAAGGGAGATCTTGTCTACGACTATAGACACTTATACGTCCATGGTCAAAATGGTGCATTGGAGGAAACAGGCTTACGTCGACCTATTTATCTTGTTGATGTTCATAGGTTTGAATATGAGCAAGGAGTCACGGGCTCCTTGCCCATATGAGCCACAGGTTCCTAGGAGCCCCAGGCTCTAAGAATATTTTGCTTCGTTTGCTGAAGGAAAGCAGCTATGTTTAACTAGTAAAAGGAGTCTCAAGCCTCACGAAGGGTACCAGGGAAAAAGAGTAAGGAAGGGAATTGAAAGAGCGTGGTGGCATGCCTCCACTGATTTTAACCTGTAGGGGCGACCTTTCCACGGGACGAGGGGTGCTATAATGCTCCGCTAGGGTCCTCAGGAAGCAACTGAGCACTCGTTGGGGGGGGGGCTTGGTTTGACGCCCCCGTCCAAGTGACATCCTGGGCACTTGTACCCTATTTGTCCCTGCCTAGTTACGTCACTGTGTACGTGCATTTAAATCTAAGTAGTTTAGAATTCTCGCCTACTTTGAGATACTCTAGCCACAGTCATAATCAAAATGTCTCATTCAGATCGGCAGCCGAGTACAGTAACCGCCAACAGAAATTCAGGAAAATAGAAAAGAAAGAAATCAGAGAAAATATTCTTCTTGGAATTCAAACCCGAGCCACGCCTAATTAACCACGCGCAAGCTACCAGCTCGGTCTACAACCATCTCGACCGTAACGCCAGCCGGATGAGCGACTACAAGATTTGCTTATCAAAATACGTATTTTTCGTCACGCATAAACTTTATTGCGTGCTCAAATCAAAGCTTAGTCTTCGTTCTACTCAGTTCTCTGACCAATTCGCAGAATTCTACATGATTTTTAAAAACGGCCTTTTTTTTTGTCCCGAAAAACAAGGTGTGATTTGGTGGCTTCCATATGATCCCGTTGTTTATTCTTTATTCGTCATGGGAACAAAATCGGAAGCCCCGACAACCATGCTGCATTTGTGAACTGCAGTATAATACCTAGAACTTCTCCCTTTAAGAACTTTTCGAATTTCCGCATCTAAACTTTTTATCGCCCAAAACTGACACTGTCCCACTGAAAAAGTGCGAGCTTCCAGCCCGTGGCTGCTAGGAGCGCTGATCAGGCAGTGTCCCTGACTGATCGTTATGAATACGTTATGGCATAATGAATACGTTATGGATACGTTATGGCGTTTGGCGCAAACGGTGGTGTGGGCAAGGTCATGCAAGGTCATGCAAGGTCGGTTGGTGCAGAAGCAGCGCGCGACGAGAGATAAGTTTTCGTATATTTCTTTGTGTTTGTGAACACCATTGTTATTTTTAGGGGCGAAGCTCCTTATGGCGTGACTTGGGCGTCCCTCGTATGTAACCACCAGTGGCACATACCCGAAATAGGTATAACACTTGACCTCCAAGGTGGTGCCAGTGAGAGATTTCTTCTGTGCGTTGTTTAACAATAAAATTGTGCTCAATGTACATGCCAATGGCTGCTAATGGGGAATGAGAGACATGAGCATTCGGCTTTTAGTCAACGCGCACGCTGCGATCCCCATAGCAGCCGTTGGCATGTACATTGAGCACTATCGGACAAGAAAGGGATGCTACATTATACTCGCTGGGTGTGACCTCCTTAGCTTTAGAAAGGTTTAGCGAGCGTTGAGCCGCAGTGCCATGAATACAATAAACTTGTATACCATGAATGAACTCAAGGTGGTTAAAAATGAGAAGTAGATACGAAGCGCAAGCCGTAAGAAAGTAAAAGCCGAATTCTCCTGTCTCTCATTTCTAATTAGCAGCCATTGGCATGTAAATTGAGCCCTATCTGACAGGGAAAGGTTGCTGCGTTATACTCGCTGGGCGTAACCTCCTTGGTTTTTGAAAGGTTTAGCGAGCGTTTGGTCGCAGCGCCATGAATACAGTGAACTAGAATATACCGTGAACTCGAGGTGGTTAAAGGTGGGAAGTGAACCCAAAGCGCAGGCCGTAAGAAAGTGTGCGTGTGCCACCTCTCGTTTAGTCCTTGGAATGTCCGCTGGATGGCGGTGCTTCTATATGGGGAATATATGATAAAAAGATGCGAGATGGTGGGACTTGGAGTGTTGAATAGATGAACGAACGGAAACACAAACAGATGCATGGATGGACGCATGAACGGACGCAGGGGCTGATGCACGGAAGCACGCAGGGACGGGCGCACAAACAGACGCATGGACGGTCACACAGACTGACGCATGGACGGACGAATGCTTCGCCCCACTCTCCATTATTCATTCCGTGGATATGCTGCCATTTTTTTCTCCTAATCAATAACGTGCCTACGAGTACTGTAGGTGTGGGACACGGGCAACGTTGCAGTGACGTTGACCACGGGAACGGGGTAGGCGGCTGTTTTGAAGAAGTTCGGGGCGGCCAGTTAGTTGTTAAACAGCTAGAGCCGAACACGAAGGGGACCTAGTGAGAGGCTACTAGCGAAATCGAACACGTGTGTGTGCGGTGTAGGCGGCAGCTTCTGACAGTCGTTGAGGTAGGAGAGTTAGTGGAGGCTGCTGGATAGCAGGATTAGAGTTGAACTTAGGGCTGTGGGGCGGTCGGTCCGATGGTCGGGCGGGTGATGGCTACAGATGCTAGGAAAATCATGGGCGAGAGTGAGTTGGTGCAGTGCGAAGAATGCAAGCGCTGGTGCTACTTGGACGATAGAGAATTTTCGAATTTGGCCGACGCACAGAAGGCGAACTTCGTGTGCAGGCTCTGCGAGGCACTGAAGGCGGCCGTACAGCGCATGGAAGCTAGCATCGAGGTGCTTCAGGGGAAGCTTAGGGCGGAACGGGAGCAGAAGATAGAACTCCAAAACAGCACGGAGCGTCACGTGAGCGGAGGAGGGTACCGCCAGCCTATTTGAGCAAATGAAGGGCGACCTTCGAAAAGAACGGGAAGGGCGGACCGAGCTCGGGCAGCGGGTAAAAGAGCTAATGGCGCTTTGTCCCGGGCCCAAGCGGTGTGAGACAGAAGGCGTGGGTAGCGGAGAAGCGATAGGCGGGAAAGAACAGGCGAGAAGGGAGGTCAGGGGGCCGCAGTGTCTGGCCACAACACGGAGGTTCCGAGAACATACAGCTCGGTGGCGTGGCAGTCTTCGAGAAGGGCAGGGAGATAGAACAGATGGCTGAGAGAGATACAGGTGAAACAAACAGGGGCGCCATCACAAACAGGAAGCCAGCGATTGGAGCGTAGAAGGGACCTAGTGGTGGGGGACTCTAACGTGGCCAGGGTTAACGATGGCGTCTTCACGACAGTGAAGGAAGAAGGGAGAGTGAGGGTGGAGGCCCAGTAAGGGAAGAGCAAGGTGGATGCACTGGCCAAAGCTCAGGAGGTTGTAGCGGACAGCATGGAGGGTGAAAAACTCTTCATTATTCATGCTCGGCTCAATGATGTGTTGATGGGCAAGGATCAGAATCTTCAGAGACAGTTAGAAGATGGGATGCGTAAGCTCCGAGAAGCCTCTAGGAGCTTGCATGTGACCATATGCACAGTCCAAGAGGTCTTGGGGCAGTCACGTGGGATTGAAAAGAGGGTAGTGGAGGCCAACTGTGTGATCCGGGGTATGAGCCGGCAACTCGAATACAGCGTAATGGAAGTGAACCAAGACGTATACGAGCCCGGCGCTCGCCCCTTTGCACAGGATGGCATTCACTACAGTGGTGCGACGGGCAGGAGGGTTGGTAATAGGATGGGTCATCAAGCCACGGCTTTTTTAGGGGGACCCAGAGCCCTGAGGCCAACAGTGTAGCCAAGGACGCTTCTAAAGGGGCACAAATATTCAAGCCGCACGGAGTCCGTATGAGAAGATATCGACGTAAGCACAAGACCCGAGCTAAGTCAGACATAGGCTATATTACCATGCAGGGTGGCAGAAATAGGTTAAATTGGGAAGAGAGAAAAGAGCAGTTGAGGCAGGAGGAGCTAATGGTATATGGGATTGTGGAGACACATCTTCGGGACATGAAGCCACCACCTTGTATTCAAACTACGTATGGGAATATTGCAATAGAACAGAAAACAGCAATAAGGGAAGTGGAATTGGTGCATTCATACATAAAAGTGTGGGTTGGGAAAGAGTCAAGCTGGTATGCATGGAACATTTTTATGGTTAGGAGGGGAAGTAGCTGGGCAGATGACACTCCTTGGTTTGGTGTACTTGTGGACGGCATTAAAGGCCAGAGAGGAAAACCAGGCAATGATGGTTGTATAAGAAAGGACATTGAGGAATAAAAGGCAGAGTGCGAGATAATTATACTAGGAGGTATGAATGCACACATAGAAGATTTAAATGGGTATACTGACTCAACAGGCAAAATGATCATGGATATGTGTGAAAGGCATGATTTGATCATTTGCAACAGTACTGAGAAGTGTGAAGGCAAATATCATGGGAGGTAGGAAGGCTGCAGTCAACGATAGATTATGCACTCATGTCACATAGGTTGTATGATAGGCTCAGGGGAATGCACATAGATGAATGTGACTTCAGAAGCCTGGGTGGTGACCACAAACGTATCAAGCTAAGTTTTGGAAGAGCCGTTAAAGTGGGAAGGAGACAAGATGAGAAACTACAGGAAAAAGTATACTCAGAAAGGCAAATAGAAATAGCTACTAAAAATTGAGAAAGTAATCACTGAGAATAATAAAACAGTGTGGACATACACCAATCTAATTAGATTGTTTGAGCTAGAGCTTGCTAAGGTACGTGACAAGTCACTCCAAAAAAGAAGACACAAACCCAAGAGCTGGTGGGAAGAGGAAGTTAAGAAAGCAATAGAAAAACGCCAGGAAGCCTTTAGGGAACACAGACATGCTAAGCAGCGGGGTGAAACGACAAAAGATGTTGAAAAAAATGTGACATTTTTATAAGCTGTAAAAGAGAAGCATCCCTTTTGATGAATGAAAAGATTAGAAGAAAGGGGTCTCAGTGCGTGGCAGAAGTGCATAAAAAGGATAAAAAGGCAGGTGCGAAATTTTGAAACCATTAAACTCCCTAAGAAATGACACAAGTCTAGAACAGAGGTTTATACCTACAGCTCAAGGTGCTAGGCTAGAAGGGGACGGAGCCAATAAATATATAAGAACAAGGGGGACAGAAAAGTTTCAACAAAGAAGTGCCCTATGCACCACAATAGACAAGGATAGATCAAGTGGCACAATGGCTTCATTTTCACAACGAAAGTGGGAAAGGGATGAGAAGAGAGTTCCTAGTAGTACATCAACATGCCCAGATGGCATTCCAATTATGCTGATAAAGACATTGGGTCCGTAATTTAAACATACTTTGAGAGAGGCTGTGAGCAAAACAATAATCGATTGTGAATTCCCCGATGGATGGAAACTTAGCAGGATGAGCATGATCTATAAAGGAAAGGGGACAAACCTGACATAAACCTTTACCGTCCTATAACAGTGACATCAGTGGTCTACAAGCTGGTGATGCAGATTATAAAGAAAATACTGCAGGCTTGCATAGGGGATGAGGAGGTGCTGGGGGAACTGCAGAATTGGTTTCCGAAACACAAGATGTTAGAAGACAATTTAATCTCACTGACGCAGTGCATCGAAATAGCAGAAAAGGAACACAGGCCCCTGTGGCTAGCAGTTTTGGATATCGAGGGAGCGTACGATAGCGTGGTTCAAGAGGAATTGTGGGGAATACTGGACACACTAGGCGTGGAACATGTAGTCACTAATCTTTTAAAGTGTATCTATAAAGGTAACAAGGTAGTTATAAAGTGGAAAAAACAGGTATTCAAGCCTGTAGAGGTAAAACGGGGGCTTAGGCAGGGGTTCCCCCTGTCACCCTTATTATTCATGATGTATCTACAAGGATTAGAGGCAAAATTAGAGAGAAGTGTACTTGGCTTAAACCTCTTTTTTGTCAAACAAAGAAAACTTATTGATCAGGCACTACCAGCAATAATGTACGCAGATGATATAGTGCTAATGGCCAACAACAAGGAAGATTTGCAGAGATTGATGGACATCTGTGGTAATGAGGGAGATAGGTTAGATTTTAGATTCAATAAGAAAAAATCAGCAGTCATGATTTTCAATGACAACGAAGGTAGTGAGCTTAGAATACAGGAGGTCACGCTAGAGATAACAGATAAATACAAATATCTGGGCGTATGGCTAAGCAATGGGACCGAGTATCTGAGGGAACACGAAATATACGTGACGACTAAAGGTAACAGGAATGCAGCAGTCATGAACAATAGGGCACTGTGGAATTACAATAGGTATGATGTTGTGAGAGGAATATGGAAAGGGGTCATGGTTCCTGGGCTGACGTTCGGCAGTGCGGTCTTGTGCATGAGATCAGAAGTTCAAGCAAGATTAGAAATAAAGCAACGTGGAATAGGTAGGCTTGCTTTAGGAGCTCACGGGAATACACCAAATCAGGGAGTACAAGCTGATATGGGATGGACATCATTTGAGGACAGGGAAGCTAGCAGCAAGATAAAATTTGAGAAGCGATTGAGAGAAATGGGGGAAGAGCGTTGGGCTAGGAAGGTTTTCAGCTACTTGTACATGAAGAATGTCGATACAAAATGGAGGAAGCGAACCAGGAAGTTGACTGGTAAATACTTAGAAAACAGCAGGAAGCCAAACCAAAAAGAACTATCGGTTAAGAAGAGGGTGAAAAAAACGGAGACTGACGTGTGGACAATTGGAATGATTCAGAGTTCCGCACTAGAGATCTATCAAACTTTTAAACAGGAAATTGCAAAGAAAAGGGCCTATGATAATACTCGGGGTAGTTCTCTACTGTTTGAGGTCAGGACAGCAGTATTGCGCACTAAGACATATCGGGCGAAATACCAAGGGGTAAACGCGGAATGCAGTGCGTGTGGAGAGGAAGAGGAAACTGCCGAACGCCTGATAATGTTCTGTAAAGTGCTTCACCTTATAGTTCAGGATAATGGCGCAGAGTTTTTCAAAGCACTGGGGTTTAGAGACAGGGTGAGCAAAATAGATTTTAAGTGGGTAGAATTAACAAAAAGGAGGTTATCTGATTGGTGGCTGAAGTCAAGGCACGAGAGAAAAAAAAAACCCAATCACTGGTGTAACCGAGTTGGCACGGCCGCGATAGCGAGCGCAAGCTGTCGCTCCTACGTAAGCGTGACGTCACCCGCCTGGCCTACTTAAACTCGTCACTATAGGCAATAAAGGGTTGTTCGACTCATGATATCGTCTCGTACACATGGTGGCAGCGGAAAACAGCCAGCATGACGACACCGCCTACGTTGCCGACACCGCCTGCATTGCCGACAACGCTGCTGCTGCCTCCGAAGCCCCTCGACACATCGCGAGACGCTTGGCTTGGGTGGAAGACCTGAAAAAGTGAGTTTGAACTGTTTTCCACGGCAACTCAGCTGAACAAGCAACCAAAAGAAGTGCAGGCGGCGACGCTTTTAGTTACCATTGGGGAAGAGGCTAGAAAAGTGTTCGCTTCGTTCAAGTTTGAGCCAGGAGAGGACACAACCGATGTAACCCTTATAATTAAAAAATTTGAAGACTTCTACCAGCCCGCGAAGAACCTCACTTACCACGAGTTTTGCTTCGGCTCCCGAGACCAAAAAGAGGACGAAAGTTTCAATGACTGGCTTGTCGAATTGCGAACGCTAGCCCAACACTGCGATTTCGGAGACTTAGAAGAGCGCATGCTTCGTAGCCGCATCATACTCGGTATCCGGGACAAGGGACTGCAAAAAAGTTAATTTCTGAAAACCCCTCTTACCAAAGAGTAGTCGAAATCTGTCGCATCCAAGAGAAAGGCGAGGAGCAGTTTCGACAGATACGTGGCACCACTGAAGGCGCTAAACTGCAGCCGTAAATGCGTTGGCTAGAGTAACAAAGCCATGTAACGAATGTGGCTACAAAGTTCACCGCGGCAGCCGCTGCCCAGCAACAGGGAAAGCGTGCAAGAAATGCGGAGGATTGAATCATTTCGCCCAAGCATGCCCGCAGTCATCCTTCTTGCACAGCGAAGATGCAAAGCGCAGGGAAATACGAGAGCTACATGTTGACGAAAGGTCAGATTTTTTTCTGGACGCTTTAACCGTGAACGCACTCGCTAGTGACCAGTGGACCGCGACAGTTTCCATTGAAGGCCGTCCGATGGTCTGCAAACTTGATGATGGGGCAAACTGTTGTGTGATTTCAAAGGAAGATGTTTTGTCGCTTCCGAGAAAGACTCGTGAAGCCTGCCGAGCCACGTTAACGAGTTTTTTCGGCCACAAAACGACTGCGCAGTTTAAAGTAAAGTTGTGGCTATCCGTGAACGATAAACAGCACGATGAAACCTTCTTCGTCATTGAGCAAAACGTGCCGGTGACCCTCAGCGGAGCAGCAGCAGAAAGCCTTGGCTTGATTTATCGCGTTGATAGCGTCCAGACGCAGCAACTCTACGCGGCGGCTCAGCCCTTCACCGATGTTTTCACAGGATTGGGACAGCTGAAGAATTTTGTGTACGAAATGAAGCTCAAACCCGGCGCCGTCGGTGTTGTTGTGCCAGCCAGAAGGGTTCCGGTCGCCATTGAAGAAAAAGTAAAGGCCGAACTTCAACGCATGGAGGAGCACAACGTCATAACCAAGGTAACCGAACCAACAGAATGGCCAAGCTATATGGTAGCCGTAGTTAAAGGTGATAAAGTAAGAATTTGTCTCGCCCAAATGGAGCTTAACAAGGTTATTCTGCGTGAACACTACCCTATGTCTGTTCTAGAAGAGGTCGCGCAACGACTAGCTGGAGCTAAATATTTTTCTACCTTGGACGCAACATCCGGGTTCTGGCAAATAAAACTTTCTGACAGCAGCTCCAGATTGTGCACAATGAGCACGCCCTACGGGCGCTATCGGTTTATCCGCATGCCTTTTGGAATTGCTTCCGCCTCGGAAATATTTCAAGCAGCCATGCACCACCTCTTGGAGGGCCTGTCTGGAGTAGCGGTTGTAATGGACGACATATTAGTCTCGGGCACAACGAAGGAAGAACATGACAACAACTTGACCGGGGTGCTTTCACGCTGCCGTGAGCACAACCTCCGTCTGAACTCACAGAAATGTGTCTTTTTGCAGGAGCAAGTTCGCTACTTGGGACACGTTTTCACCACGCAAGGACTGAGCCTGGGACCCGATCGCGTCCAAGCCATTTTGGACATGCCAGCGCCAAGTAACAGTAAGGAATTGAGTCTTCCTCGGAACGATGAATTAGGTGCAGCGCTTCATTCCTCGAATGTCTGTACTCACCGCACCACTTAGAACATTGCTGCGCAAAGATATTGCCTGGGTCTGGACAGAAAAATTGCCCGCAGCTTCCCTCGCGGGAACACTGAGGAGGATGCGGAGCATGTAATTGGTTAACGGGGTGTTAAAGTGCGACTTACTTGGGTCGATGGCTAAATTGGTTAACGTGGTTGTGAAATGGGGTGTTAAATTGCGACTTACTTGGGTCGATGGCTAAATTGGTTAACGTGGTTGTAGGAGGGGGTGTTAAATAAGTGAACACGTACACACGTATGCGAAAGGGCGGCGCCGGTCGAAGGGACGTCGATCATTGTGTTTGTGGATTCGTTGGAATTCATTTCACCGCGACCTTGGACGTCGACGCGCCGTACAAACCAACGGACGAGCGGCAACTGAGCGAGCGAGCGCCGACGTTCAGTATATATACAGCGCGACGACGCATGCGCTGTCAGCTGTCGAATGTTCTCGAAGGAGAAGCGCGCGCGCGGCACAGATGGCGACGGCGCGACGGCGCATGCGCTGTCAGCTGTGGAATGTTCTCGAAGGAGAAGCGCGCGCGGCACAGATGGTGGGCGACGGCGCGACGGCGCATGCGCGCGCGTCAGCTGTCGAATGTTCGAGAAGCGGTGCGGACAGCGCGGACGGCGCACTACAAGGCGCGAGTATAAGATGCTTCCGCATCTAAAAGAGCAATGCAGCTTCAATGAGCTGCGCCAAGCCTTAGTAACAGCGCCAGTGCTTGCTTACTTCGATCCGAAAAAGCCAGTCACCCTCTCTGTTGACGCCAGCCACATGGGCGTTGGCGCCGTTCTGATACAAGACGGCCGCCCTATCGCTTTCTCGTCTAGATCGCTCAGCGATGCTCAGACGCGGTACGCGCAGATTTAAAAGGAAGCTCTGGCGATTGTGCATGGCTGTGAAAAATTTCACGACTATATTTTCGGCCAATCTGAGGTTACGGTGGAAACCGACCATCGTCCGTTGGTGCCAATTTTCAGTAAACCACTTCACCAGTGCCCACTTAGACTGCAACGAATGCGACTGACATTGCAGCGATACGCCATTAATCTACTGTACAAGCCAGGAAAAGAGCTGTTTTTGGCTGATGCGCTCTCTCGTTTTCCAAGCAAGGCGTTATTGACGGAAGAAACCGAGCGCTTCAATGTTAACGTCATTGCCCTTGTTCCAGCTTCTGAGCGTCGCCTCGAGGAACTACGTGTGGCAACCGCCAAGGATCCTGCTCTGTCGACCATCCGATCCTATGCAGAGACTGACTGGCCGGAAAACAAAGAGGACGTCCCAGCATGTGCCAGGCCATTTTGGGCGTATCGAGAAGAGATGCATACACAAGATGGCCTCGTCTTTCGCAGCAACAAGGTAACCGTACCAAGCGCTAAGAGAGCTGAAATCCTTCGGCTTCTCCATCTGGCCCACTCGGGGGCGGAAAAGATGAAAATTCGGGCTAGGAGTGTCATGTTTTGGTCATCCATGTCGAGTGACATTGACCAGGTTGCAGCATCATGCAAAGTTTGCCAGGCTCACCGAAAGCAAAACACTAAGATGCCTCTACTGTCGCATGATGTCCCCAATCTGCCATGGGAAATGGTTGGCGTGGACTTATTTTATCACGGTGGTAAAGAGTTTGCCTTAATTGTAGACTTCTATTCCTTTTATTTTGAAATAAAGGAGTTTCGATACACAACAGCCCGGCACTTGAAGGAGTGGTGCGCGAAAGTTTTCTCTGTCCACGGCTTACCAGTGAAGCTCTGTAGTGACAACGGGCCCCCTTTTATTAGCCAAGAGTTCAATGAATTTCTGCATGAACTAATAGTCACCCACGTGACGTCAAGCCCTTATCACCCTGGCGCAAATGGCATGGCCGAAAGGGCAGTTCAAGAAGCGAAAACGCTGCTGAAGAAGTGTTCGTATAACAGCCCAGACTTCCATTTAGCTCTGCTTGAGTTGCGCAATACTCCACGTGATGCTATTCTGATGTCACCTGTGCAGAGGCTGATGGGTCGACAGACGAGAACACTGCTCCCGGTTCCCTCCTGCCACCTGAAGCCGGCACCATTGCCCAACAGGAAGGTGCACTCCCGTCTCCAGGAGATTCGCCACAAGCAGAAGGTCTACTACAATCTAGGTGCTCGGGACCTGCGCGCCCTCTCACCGGGTCAGAGGGCCTCGTTGTACGACACGCACACACGGACGTGGTCCCCGGTCGTTGTGCTGGGATCAGCGGGAGCTCCACGCTCCGTACTGGTAAAAACAGAAGATGGCCGAGAAATGCGAAGCACACGGGAACATATCCGGGAGGTTCCAGAGCTACCATGCCCCGACACTACCACAACACCTTCCTCAGGCTTGCCAGGCTTGGGTCCCGTTCCAGAGCCGCCACTACCACGGAGAAGCACTCGGGAACGTCGCGAGCCTCGTCGGTACCCCATGCCAGAGCGACCTATATTGCCCCAAGGAAAGGAAGATGTAACCGAGTTGGCACGGCCGCGACAGCGAGCGCAAGCTGTCGCTCCTACGTAAGCGTGACGTCACCCGCCTGGCCTACTTAAACTCGTCACTGTAGGCAATAAAGGGTTGTTCGACCCATGATATCGTCTCGTACACAACTGCAAAGTACCAGTCCTACACTTCACTATTTAAAGGAAGAAAAGATCAATCTAGTTGTTGGTTCACTAAGTATTACGGCTATAGGTAGCGTTAGCCGCCACCCGATTTAAAGGGTACAGCCACATCAATCCATTCATCTATCCTGATGGGTTCAGTTCGGACTGGCACAGTGGATGGACGTGTTCTAACGCGGTAGCGCTAGAGAGCTCGTGTCACTAAAATCCTGCTATCGGTGTCGGCGCCATTGGTTGAGAGCGAAAATTCGCCTGTGCGTCTGTGACCGAAAAATCAAGTTACCGAGATCACCATGGGAGGCCGCTACTTGTTCACGCGTGCGCGTGCGGTCACAGTAAAAAAAGAAAAGACGTGCATTCGAAGAAAAAAAGTGCTCAAGGTCACAGGTGCGTTAGTTTTTTCGCCCCTGCAACCTCTTCCTGCTTAGCTTCCAGCGCTGACTGGAAGCACTTGCAATTGTGCAATTGCAGCGTGCGGCAAACATTTTTAACTCCACTCGCACTCAACGGATCCTGAAAAATTTTGTGGCGTTGAATTCGTGAGGCAATAACCTCTTCTAGTGAGTTTATTCTATGGTTACTTGAAAAAGTGTTTCAGGGCCCCTCTAACGCATTTTGTTCGAGAGGTGTCATGACAAAAAAAAAGACCGTTTGGAGATTTGTAGGTGCCTTTAGGAAGCCTCAAACTACGTCGAAAAAGGCCGGGATAGTGCAGCCATTGCCACTAAAAACACACAGGAGCTTCAAACAGCTTTAAAAACGGGGAAATATGTCCATCTAGCGGAAAACATATCATGCCTTTCCAGAGGCGTTGATCAAGCATACAGCAAACTCTATATAATGGGCTGCTATCTGTGACGCATTCTGAGACTCTTCATGGTAAAGAAGCAGAAATTGGAGATGTATCATTTTCGCTTCCCACCAATGCTCAGCCGCTCGCTTACGTGCCCGTGCAGAGCACGCACGGTGGGTTTGATTCACCTCACAATGTACCGCCTGCCGAAGGGCTTCAAAAAGATTGCTGAGCTTGACAAGCACCTCCAAAAAACAAATCTAACAAAAGAAGTAGAGCTCGCTCGTTAGTCTAGTTTATGATATGAAGCAGTCGATAGAAGACGAAGACGCCCGAGTCACTGCAAAATGCAATTGTCCTGTCTGGAACGATACTGTGTACGACGTATGCGTCGAAGTAAGTCTCCTTCTGTCGTCATAAAACCGCGTACTCTATCGAAGTGCTGCGATGTTTACCAAAGTTATCACTGTTTCGATGTGGTATCTAGCAGTAGCAGCTTGTATTGCATTGTGCAAACTTTCGCGGTGTGATAAAAATAAATAAAACGAAACTCATATAGTCTTGGCTTCAAAAGGTCCGAGAAGTTTTAGAGTCACGTCCTCCCTGCCGCTGAAACATGGCGCGTGGACTTCGACGCGAGGCAGAAAGCTGAGATTTAACTACCGCGAGTTAAGTTGAAGTGCACGCCCCAATTTTTTTCGGCTCTCCTGTCATGCTTGGTTTAACTTTCGCGAACGTGGCTCGGAGTTGCAGCTTTACACGTGGAGAGGATGCCATTGGTGTTGTCAGCATTGTTGTGGCAGTCACTGACACAACAATACTTCGGACCTTGCCCACGCTTCTGTAGCGTCGCTTCTTCCATCGCCGAAAGACAGCTCCAGGCACGTTTCGTTTTAGTGTCTCGTTTTAGCGCGCCAAACTTACGGCACCACGCCGAACTTCACCGCACCGACGGCTGCGTGCGTCGCACGCACTGCCGATTTGGCGAAACACACTGAATTACCTGCGCCCTCGGCCGTGCCAATTGTCTGCTTCTCCGGAGCTTGCCGAAAGAACCGGGTGCAGCGTTGTCGTTGCTCCGTAAACTTGAGCTTTGGTTCCCTAATACGGGGTGGTCATTGAACGGTTGTGCCGTGCGAGCAGCCATTTTTCCATCAAGAAAATCACTAGCAGGCGCTGCCTGTATAGGCGTTTCGAGGCAAGAGAGGGGGGAGCGTAAGAGAGAAGAGGACGGGGGTGCGCATGCGCAATGGGGGAGCTAGAGCCACCTGGAGCGATGCTTAGAGGAGAGAGAGGGGAGAGTGAGTGTGGACTAACAGATGCTTCTGGCTTCAGCGTTGTGAGGTGAGAGTGGAGGGAGCGTAGGAGAGGAGAGAGTGGAGAGGACCCACACGCGTGGTAACGGTGGTCACGATGCACACGGGATTAAGGTAGACCCTAAGACGCTTCGCATCTAAAAGACTATCCAGTGGCCGTGCTATTGTGAAAGCAGTACTGAAAAACTTCGAACGGCCATGTGGGAACGTGGCATGTCACTCACAGGCAGGTTTAAAGTAACCTTTTACAGAGTTAGCCACGAGGGAGCGAAGTACCGATAAAAGAATTAGGTTCTGCTATAGTATTCGCTGAGTTCGATTCAATGCGCAGTAACAAATCAAAACTGTCCACTTTAGTTTTTCTAATATGTTAAACGCCTATTCTGTATTATCTATCCCGAATTAATTAAACGACTTAGAAAAACATGCAGTATTTTGAGAATGAATGAGTTATGCGTTTTATAAAAGCACCTTTTATAATAATGATCAAGAACGCATACCAACCATTTATATTTCTTTTGGCTTTCGTTAAGTAATGGTAAAAAACCTGAACTAGCTAACCTGCACTGCTGTTTTCTTTGCCCTAGTTATCAATATAGCACAATAACAACAGTGTACTCTACGTTTTGCTCATCAAGTGCAAATCTCGTCATGAAATCTCAGCAAGCAACCTCTCAATTCTTTATTTTATTATGTGTTTTGAAAAAGAAGGGGTGCGACAAAAAAGTCAAGCCAGAGTTTTCAGTGAAACATTCCATGTCATGAATGCTGAAATCCTAAGGGACTTCTTTGTTTGATATCCTTTTCAGAAATACTTTTCTGGCAAAGCAGCAAGAGTAATTCACCCACATGTTTTTTCCTAAGATGGTCTACGACACCAACACTTTCCAGTTCTTCACAGAACACTTTGTTCAGGGTATCATAAATGTCTTCATACTTGGGCAAACTTTGAGACTAGCACAGTTGGAGTTACTGTGTTGCAGTATTGTATTGGTTACCAAAAAAAAGTAACTAAATACGATACTCGTTACGCCAACAAAAAAATGCAACGCGTTACCGTTACAGTTTCTAAAAAAACGCAATGAACGTTATCTGTGCTGTTACTCAGCAAACATAAATATCAATCATTCTGTTTTTGCTGCAGGAACCTTCGGTTAGAATATAATAATGCTCACACTTATTTTTCACACAAAGCTTCTAAGCCAAACTACAGTTTTACCGAAAATGTCGATTTAACTTTTTTTTACAAATGCATTGAACCTTAGCAATGCCATAGAGCTTAGGCTAGTTGTTTCTACAGTTGCATGTCATGGCTTCGGACTCTAGTACATGGTGAAGCTATCGGTCTCAACGTCACGTCTTGCACAATAGGAGGTTCAATGATGAACATCCTAATATGAATTCTTACAAACTAGCCCACTTGTTTGTTCTCGTACGAATAAACGCTCTCCGCTAAAACGCATCACTGGACTCTCAAGAGATTTATGGCAATTTTTTCAGCGTGCTTGTCCTGGCTAAATAAACGCGCAAACTTTGTCAAAGTAAAGAATTGTTTTAATGGCCTAGTTTTCTGGAAATTTATTTGTGCACAAACAATTCTTGTTCATTTCAACCACTTTACTTAGCGAAAAACTTGGAAGTATTTATGTGAAGGGGTTCAAGATCAGCCTCATTTACTCAGAAGCTTTTCAATTAGAAACTTTAACCAGAACACACTCTGCCATTGCTGCACGGACTAAGTTCGGCATGCGAACAAATTACATGCTCATAATGCAGTCGGCAAGAAATTTGGTCATACCATCGGCAACTTTCGTGGTACGAGACAAGTTGGAGCGAAAAAGCGCTTCGTCATCTCTACGCCTCCACAGCAGAAAAAATGTCTATGAGACCTTTTTCACGGAGAGAAGAATCGCTTTTTTTTCTGGGCTTTTGGGCGGAGGTACAAAAGCTGGCTTTCGTCTCTGTGCCGGTACAGAATCGTGGCACTGTCGAGTACAGCGCGGCAGCAATCAGAATGAATAGCCAGAAAGCCGTCCGTCTTGTTCCGAACAATATTGTCGTGCTCTCGGATACGTTCATTGAGACACCTGCCTGTCTGGCTGATGTGACAGGCTCCACACGACAAAAGCACTCTGTAGGCTACCACCCCTTCCCCTCACACACATTAGAGAAACCGATTACGATGTCTTACCTGGCCTCCAAGCTCGCGTCTCGGGACTGGACAGCTTCCCTGTGAGAGCGAGGCTAACTTGTCTTGGGCCCAAAAAACGTCATGGACACCAACGTGCCGGTCGATCTTTTCGAACTGGTCGAACTGTGTGGAGAAAGCTGATGTTTGAAAGAAATGACCACGACTTGTTCGCTTCTGCGGATGCTTTCTTGTACACTAATATCTGCAGCACGTCACACGTGTCTCTGAGCTCTGTAGATGCTTTCGGTCACAGTAACCTGCTAGTCTCAGGATAGCCAGCCTTTTCAAGACAAGCCACAGTGCACTATAACATCTATGTCCGCGCAGGGAATCAGTGCCTCCTAAAGATACCCCCGCTACCCCCCAAACTACTCAAATAAAATCCCGTCTCTGATTTCTTTGTCAATGTGTGGCAAAGGACAGCGGTCCGACGCTGCAACAAAGGAATTCGTTGGGGTGAGTTCTGGGAATGTGGCACATTCGGAATGAAAAAGTAACAAGTAACGTGTCACCTTACGTTACTGAAAAATGTTAACGGATGTATGTTACCCGTTACAGTTCCGAAATTGTAATGTGTATGTTACTAAGTTACCAAAAAAAGTAACACGTTACTGGTATAATGAAGGAAGGGTGACAACACCAGGGAACAACAAGCATCATCGCAGAGTAAGGCAACACGAGATCCGTGATCGAGCTCCACCATCTTCCTCGTCCTGTCGCCATCTCGAATCTTGCACCTGCCCGTTAGGTTCACCCAATAAACCTCTTTACATTTGGTGGATCGTGCTGGGTAACCACATCGCCTACACCCTGAAACTCTGATCCCGCACCCTGCCGTCGACCATGCAAGTTGACGCTGCCGAACAAACAGTACATCTCACGGCCACTACTTGCCCCAGCCCGGTTCACCAGCGAGACCCCCCGATCTTTGCTGGCACCGCAGACTAGGATGTCGAGGACTGGCGGGCGTCATGCGAGAAAGTCAGTGAACCCAACAGGTGGGATGACGCTGCTAAGTTGGGCACTGTCAATTTTTATCTCACCAACGTGGCCAAGCTGCGGTATACGAACACCGAAACCGAGTTCGCGAACTGGTCCGCCTTCAAGGAGGCGATATGTGCCGTTTTTGGTCACTCTACCTTACGGAAGCTATGCGCCGAACAACGTCTGCGCACACGGGCACAGAAGCCAGGCGAAACTGTCACCTCGTATATAGAAAATGTGATTGATCTCTTCCGGCGCGTCAATGCTTCCGTGAGCGAGAGTGCAAAGATACAGCACATCTTCAATGGCATCGACGATGACACTTTCCAGATGCTTCTCGCGAAATCTCCTAGCACTGTGGCTGAAGAAGTGACTTTGTGTCAGAGCTATGAAGAATTGCGCAGGCAACGACCTCAGACACGACGCTCATTCCAGACAATTCAACCAGTGACTGCCCTAGATGTCATGGCTGACCAGACAAATCTTCTCGCACAAATGAAAGACTTAGTGCGAGAGGAAGTGGCTCGGTAGCTTTCTCTACTGCCTTTTGCTCAATGCCAGGAGCTCTCGCTGCGACAGCCACTGCGACACCCACCACCATTGGCTCCCATGCTCCAACATGTGGTCCAGGAGCAGATTTTCGAGGCTATGCCGGTGCCCTTGCAGCAGCCCCCCGTCACCGTGCCTCTTACTTACACTGAGGCACTAAAGCGGCAGCAGCTACACCAGCCCCCGTCGTTCTAGAGACTGCCACATACCTCAGCCCCGACTCAGCCGTTCACCGCCTGGGTTCCTCCCAATGCTACCACAGCCTCAACTCACCCGTCCGCTGCATGGGCTGTTTGCGTCGATTCCAATAACCGGCTCATCTGTTTTGCGTGCGGCCTTCCTGGCCATATCGCCTGATACTGCCGTCGTCGCATGCCGGGATACGCAGACGCCCTGATACAGAACAGCTTCATGGACCTTCCTTCATCTCGTCTGGAAAACTCGAATCCCCAGTCAAGCTGGTCTTCACGGGAATGCCCACGTACTATGTTTGGTCGCTCAGCTTCACCCCGTCGTTGCTCCCTGTAACCCACGCGTCGTCGGCCGGTTCCTGAACACGAAGAAAACTAACCGCCGCAGTTCAGGAGGCAAGAACTGCACCGTCGAATTGCTGAAGTCCTAAAACATTGCTTTTGAATATTGACGAAGTTTTTGTAGAAGGTACTCGAGCATATGCTCTAGTGAATACCGGTGTGTCCGTTTCCGTGATAGACGCTTAACTTTACCGCAAGCTCCGAAAAGTGACTAAGCCTTTTGATATAATGTTCCTGCAAGAATCGATTGTGGACCCGGTTCGGCCTGTAGCCGCCTGTACTGTCCGACTGATCATCGCGAAGGACCACTACACTGTTGAGTTTATTG
The DNA here is from genome assembly GCA_013436015.1 of Rhipicephalus annulatus. Taxonomy (NCBI): domain Eukaryota; kingdom Metazoa; phylum Arthropoda; class Arachnida; order Ixodida; family Ixodidae; genus Rhipicephalus; species Rhipicephalus annulatus. Next base: position 171,993 of record WOVY01003638.1, on the reverse strand, counting down.
TCCTTTCGTCATGCTCACACGACATCATACTGGATGGGATGAGATTTTTTATCGCGTAACCACGCCGTTATTGATTGTGCAAGATCAAAACTTGAACTCTTCCCGTTTTATGAGCAACCAACCAACCGTATTCAGCCCGTCGCACACAAACTCGTCGTAAAAAATGCACTGAAATTCCTCCGACAGCAGCTGTGTTGCTCCCCGTGTTCTGTGATGGCATTAGGAACGAATCTGCATTCTGTGAACCATCAAACCTCTTACTTTGTCGAAGATCATTTCTTCTGCCTTATTCAACCCTCTCCACTTCTAAAGAAAACAGTGCTCTTTGCCTCCTCCATCTCCTTCCGTATCCCGTCGAACTGTTTCAAGGTGAATGTCTTGGACACGTGCGTGCCATTGATAAGGAACAAATTTTTACCATGCCGCCAGATTGTTCCAGTGACTACGACGCCATCAGTGCCCTCAACCCTTCCAATGCACCACCTTCCGAGCTTTTCGAATCATCGATCGCCGACGGACTATCGCCATCTGAACGCTCTGAGCTTCTTCAGCTGCTCTATCAGTTCCGTAAATCCTTTGACGTTGCTCAACCTACCCTTGGCCGAACTCCCAGTTTTTTTCACTGCATCGACACAGGTTCCAACGCGCCAGTACGACAGCAACCATCCCGTGTCTCCACCTCGGAACGTTAGGTTATCAGCAAACAGGTTGAGAATATGCTCAAGCGTGACGTTATGCGACCTTCCCAAAGTCCATGGGCATAACCTGTCGTTCTTGTTAAGAAGAACGATGGTACAAATCGCTTCTGCATTGATTACAGGCGTCTAAATAAGATCACTCGCAAAGACGTATACCCTTTGCTCAAAATTGATGACGCCCTTGATTGTTTTCAAGGTGCCGAGTTTTTTTCGTCGTTAGATTTGTGTTCGGGGTATTGGCAGGTGCCCTTAGCAGATGCTGATCGTCCAAAAACAGTCTTCGTGACCTCGGATGGGCAATATGAGCTCAATGTCATACCCTTCGGCTTCTGTAATGCGCCGGCCACATTCGAGCGCATGATGAACTCGGTTCTGCGGCGTTCGAAATGAAACATGTGCCTGTGCTACCTCGACGATATCGTCGTCTTTGCACCCGATTTCGCAACCCATCTTGTAGGCCTGAAACATGTCCTCACGTGTCTGAAGAATACACAGCTTCAAGTGAATCTCAAGAAATGCCGCTTCGCTGCTCGGAAGCTCACCATTTTCGGTCACGTCGTATCAAATGATGGCGTTCTTCCCGACCCGGCTAAACTACGCGCTGACGCTGAATTCCCCAAACCGATGACTGAGAAACAGTTATGCAGCTTCGTAGGATTGTGCTCCTACTTTCGTCGGTTTGTGCGCTACTTTGCCTCCATATTTGCCCCTTTGACCCACACTCTTAAAAAATGGAGTGACGTTCTCTTCATTTAGGGAGGAACGGCGATGTCCCCAATGTTCGTCTTTAAACAGAGAAACGTTGCTTCCCTTGCCATGAAGAAACGTGTTCCTCCCTATGAAAATCAACATGGATGACCCCAGACGAAGCGAGTAGGCTTAGCAAATGCAATGATTCTCGACTGATAAGGAGTACACAGCACTGAAAACTACAAAAAAACGGTCCCGCTGAGGTTGATATCGAACGAACTGATTATAGAACTAGCAGACAAACCTGTGGCGATGAAAACATCGCGAAAGAGAACGACGGATCAAGCAGGTTTTCTTCGGTCAGAGAGGCGTAGTTCACTCCGAAAGACACGGATACTGCAGAGTCCTCACCTGAAGAGTGCATTCTAGGCTTGCTGTATGTATTTCTCGCAGATTCACATAGTATAGTGACGTTATTCATGTGTTTGTGGGGCCGCAGGTCACGAGATGTGCCTCGAAACCGTAGACTCGATCGCAGAGAAACCATTCCGACTCAGTAGTGTGGCTTTGATAGATAGATGTTCAACATTATATAAGTAGCTGGAGGTGTCAGAGCGTCATAACCGTGAAGTGAGTGGTAGCTGGCGCCATCTGAAGAAAATGAACGATACTAAAAAGGTCTCCTGCGATGACGTACGTTGTTAAACCCACCATCACTGCTCCCTTGCGGATAGTTTACGCCTCAGCAGATTCAGGATTACTCACCGACACAGGACGCCTAATATGTGCTGATGCAATTCACATAGCTACATATGCACACAAGGACACATACTACACATAGTACGCATATAGGGTGAATTCAATGAACAAGAGCACAATTACCCATTCACAACAGCGGCACACACTTCAATGTGTTTACTCACACCATACTATGAAAGTGCACAAGCTTATATAGCGATGAATTTCGACTGACCATAGTGACACAAACTACAAGTAGGTTTTGTTACACTTTTTTATGTTTTGTGACAATACCCCAACATGCGCACACGTAAGTTTATTGCCACGCTGTGTTGGTAGCAGAAGACGAGAGCGAAGAAGTGAATGGCAGCCGTGGCTGAGTAAACAGTCATCTACTTCGAGTTCCTGCCTATCGTTTCCTCTCGTGACACACTGGTGGACGTGCTGGGTACTGTACTGCAACGTCTTATGCCTGCTGATCCTGAACCAGAAGCAACCAACGCCAGTGCACCAGGGTCTGCTGCCATCTATCGAAGCAGCCGCCGCCTTCAAGGACTACCACCACAGTACGGCCCCTTGGCAAGTTCCGTGAGGACAATGTTTGCCCTATCCGCAACCCAAACCGAGCATGACCCACTCGCTAGCGTACCCTGTGTCATCAACACGCCTCGCACACCCCACCCATTTCATGGTGATGCCGGTGAGGATGTCAAAGACTGGCTTGACCATTTCGACCGGGTCGTTGTCATCAACGACTGGGACAATCGCCGTAATTTGAAGAATGTGTATATCTCCCTCTTAGACGCGGCAAGAGTGTGGTATGAGAACCACGAAACTTCATTCACAAGTTGGCGGGAATTTCATCAGCAGCTTCGTGAGGCTTTCAGTAACCCCGAACAGAAAGACAGAGCGGAGCAGGCAGTTTCTTCGCGGTTTCAAATGCCGAACGAGAGCGTCGCCATGTTCGTCGAAGAAATGTCGCGATTGTTTCGACGGGCTGACCCCCACATGCCAGAAGACAAGAAAGTGCGCGTGCTAATGCGAGGCGTAAAGGAGCAACTTTTCATGGGCCTTGTGCGCAACCCTCCTACGACTGTGTCTGAGTTCATACGTGAGGCCACAATTATGGAGCGCATGCTTCGGCAGCGGGTGTCGCAGTATGAGCGTCAGACGGTCATGTCCGCTGCGTGCTCGCTTGTATCAGGAGGTGATAACAGGGAGGTCCTCGCAGAACTCATACGGCAAGTTGTACGCAAAGAACTTCGGAAAGTTCATGCAGCGTCTTCTCCCAGTAGTGCTGCTCTTACGGACGTCGTTCGTAACGAAATCAGGCAGTTCGTTCACTCCTCACCACCATCGCAAGTCGAAGCTCCCATGCTTTCCTACGCGGATGCCGTACGCGTCTCTACGCCGTCGACGGCACATTTTGCTCATCCACCTGCTGGGACTCCCAGACGCTTTCCAAGTCCAGCCCATCGCCTGTCTTCTCAGGCCGATTTTCGTCCTGGCCCGCGGAAGTCTACCATCTGGCGTGCACCCGACAATCGTCCTTTGTGCTACCATTGTGGTGAAGTTGGACACATGTACCGCGACTGTTACTACCGACGAATAGGCCTACGCGGATTCCACCCAGATGCACGTTGCCCACGTTATGTTGAACGCCCACAAGAAATTGCGGATTACTTGGAAGGTAGTCATCACGCTCCTGTACCGCCGCGACGACAGTCACGGTCACCATCACCCCGTCCGTCCACATCAACGCACTGCGCCCGACCCACCTTTGGGTCCCCTGGTGTCAGTGGCGCAAGCCCACGCCGGGGAAACTGAAAACGGCGACCTCCGGAGGTGAGACCGCTGTCACGCGAACGAACAAATACCCTCCGCCGCTGCCTTACGACGTGCCGTTAAAGCCTGTTGGTGAAACCGCCAACAGAACGTCCACTGCCATTACCGTTTCCGTCGACTGTTATCCGGTGACTGCGCTTGTCGACACGGGAGCTGATTACTCGGTGATGAGTGCTTCATTGACCACCCGTCTACACAAGGTGCTGACAACGTGGGACGGCCCTCAACTAATCACCGCTGGAGGACACCTCGTATCCCCTATAGGAAGGTGCACCGCCAGGCTTGAGATTTGTGCGTCGGCTTTTGTAGCATCATTCCTTGTACTGCCCAATTGTTCTCGGCCGGTCATTTTGGGCATGGATTTTCTGCAAGAGTATGGAGCGATAATTATTCTGCGCGATTTGTTCGTCAGTTAACTGTGTTTCTTCAGATTCCGACATTGAGAACAAACATCTTGGCGTGGCCTTACGCGTAGTCGATGATTGCGTCACGTTGCCACCTCGCAGTAGTATCTTCGTGCTTGTTGAGTGCCCACAGGAGCAGTCGATTACGGGCATCGCCGAAAGTAACCTGACGTTATTGCTTGATCGGGAAGTGGCCATTGCTCGAAGTCTCGTTCAACTCCAAAATGGCCAGACTACGGTTTTAGTTACGAACTTCGGTGGCGAACACAGGCATTTTGCGAAACGCACAACCATAGCTTACTTAGAGGAATTGGATGATTTGGACGCTTTCCCTTTGATTACGACGATCTCGACTGAGAACAGCTGCGATACTGACGTGACTAGTCGCCTCAACGTCAATCGCTAGTTAGAAGAACCTAAGAGGGCAAAGCTCCTCAGTCTCCTCTCAGCCTTTAGTGACTGTTTTGCCACTACTTCGAAAGTCCGACAGACTCCTCTAATGAAGCACAGAATTATCACTGAGACCAACGTGCAACCCGTGCACCAACATGCTTACCGCGTGTCGCAGAAGAAGCAAGATGCTATCCCTCATCAAGTGAAACAAATGCTCGACGACGACGTAATTCAACCATCGACTAGTCCTTGGGCGTCACCAGTTGTTCTGGTTAAAAAGAAAGATGGTTCATTACGATTCTGCGTCGACTACCGCAAACTGAACAAGATAACGAAAAAAGACGTACATCTTCTTCCTCGTATCGATGACTCCTTGGATCGCCTGCGACACGCCCGTTACTTCTCTTCCATGGATCTCCGTAGCGGATATTGGCAGATTGAAGTAGATGAACGGGACCGAGAAAAAACAGTGTTCATTACACCGGACGGTCTCTATGAATTTAAAGTTCTCCCTTTTGGCCTGTGCTGCGCTCCAGCCACGTTCCAACGAATGATGGACACAGTTTTATGTGGCTTGAAGTGGTACTCTTGTTTAGTGTATTTAGACGACGTAGTCGTTTTTTCTACGACTTTCGAACAGAACATTGAGCGACTTGAGGCGGTTTTTCTGGCGATTCGCACTGCCGGCCTCTTTCTGAAACCGGAAAAGTGTCATTTTGGATATGAGGAACTCAAATTTCTTGGCCACATTGTCAGCAGCAGTGATGTTCGCCCCGATCCTGACAAGGCTATGGCAGTTGCTTTGTTCCCGATACCAAAAACAAAGCATGATGTACGCCGCTTTCTGGGACTTTGTGCTTACTACCGCCGCTTCGTGCCAAACTTTTCGAAAATCGCCGACCCTCTACAACAACTCCTCAAGGATGACGTCGCCTTCGTCTGGGGTCCCAAACAATCCGGCGCTTTCCGCGACCTTCAACAACGCCTACAAACGCCACCGATCCTAGGTCACTTTGACACCGAAGCAGACCGCACTGACGCGAGCACTGACGTCCGCACTGACGCGAGCAACCTTGGCCTCGGAGCTATTCTAGTGCTATATCAAGATGGCGTGGAACGCGTCATCGCCTACGCTAGCCACACGTTGTCATCTGCGGAGAAGAACTACTCGACGACTGAAAAAGAATGTCTGGCGGTTGTATGGGCCATAACGAAATTTAGGCCCTACTTGTACGGACGTTCTTTCGAATCGTAAGTGACCACCACTCTCTCTGCTGGCTAGCGAATCTGAAAGATCCTTCGGGCCGTCTCGCAAGATGGAGCCTTCGGTTACAAGAGTTTGATATAACGATGGTTTACAAGTCTGGCCAGCAACACACCGACGCTGACTGTCTTTCCCGCGCACCCGTCGATGTCGCTGAAGAAGACAATGATGAAGACTTCAGCTGCCTTGCTATTCTCGCATCATTAAACGTGGCTGAGCAGCAACGCGAAGACTTAGAATTGCAACCACTGATCGAATACCTTGAGAGACGTCGCCCACAACCCCCACATCAGTTCGCGCGTGATTTGTCATCTTTCTGTCGACGCGAAGGTATCCTCTATAAGCGGAACTTTCATTCAACGAAAACTGTTTACCTCCTCGTCGTTCCTGCTGCTCTTCGCGATGTTTTGCGTGCTAGTCACGACGAGCTATCGTCAAGGCATCTTGGCTTCGCGCGTACTCTGGCGTGAATCAAGGACAAATACTACTGGCGGAAACTTACGAAAACCGTCCGGCACTACGTCAAGACATGCACAGCCTGTCAGCGCCGCAAAACTCCAACGACGAAACCAGCCGGTCTGCTTCAGCCTTTGCGACCCCCTCACGAACCTTTTGAAAAGGTTGGGATGGATTTACTCGGCCCATTTCCGAAGTCTACGGCTGGTAACTGCTGGATTGTGGTTGCCGCCGATTACTTGACCAGATACTGCGAAACACAAGCCGCCGAGCGAGCAACTGCTTCCGAGGTGGCTGACTTTTTCATCAAGAACATCGTTCTCCGCCACGGTGCTCCCGCTGTCGTCATCACAGATCGTGGTACAGCTTTTACGGCACAGTTGCTCCAACAGATCCTGTTGCTGACCTGTTGTTGTTGTTCGGCACGACGCACCGAACAGCAACTGCGTACCACCCACAGACTAACGGGTTAACCGAACGTCTTAACAAAACGATTGCAGATATGCTTTGGATGTATGTCGCCAAGGATCAGAAGAATTGGGATGAAATCCTCCCGTATATAACATTTGCCTACAATACGTCTTTGCAGGAAACCACCGGTTTTGCTCCTTTTCATCTGCTTTACAGCCGCGACGTCACCACAATGCTTGACACCATGCTGCAACCAACTCTGCCGGACACGATTACCCCGGACGCAGATGTATTTGTTCAGCGTGCCGAAGACGCCCGGCAGCTGGCGCGCTTTCGCATTTCATTTGCGGCAAAATCAAGATGCTCGCCGGTACAACACCCACCACAGAGCAGTAATATACGAACCCGGTGACCTAGTCTGGGTTTGGACTCCTATACGTCAACGTGGACGCTCAGAAAAATTGTTATGTCGGTACTTCGGACCCTACCGAGTTCTTCATCGCCTCGGCGAAGTTAACTACGAAGTTGTCCCAGCAGACACGTCACACCGTTCTCGCAGACCCCGCTCCTCGGATGTTGTTCACGTCTCCAGGATGAAGCCGTACTATTTTCGTTGACTGCAAGACAAGAACTTTGTGATGTGGCAATATCCTTCAAGGCAATTGCACATTACTTTCTTGCCTCTTTATTTTTCATCTCGTCCTTTTTCTTTTCAATGGACACAGACAATTCTTACTACCTTACCTTATTTTTCAGAGCCATGGCATTCATTCGATGCTTCTTCTTCTTTTTTTTCGTTGGGGAGAGGGTAATGCCACGCTGTGTTGGTAGCAGAAGACGAGAGCGAAGAAGTGAATGGCAACTGTGGCTGAGTAAACAGTCCTCTACTTCGAGTTCCTGCCTATCGTTTCCTCTCGCGACAATACTGTATTTTATGCTTAGACAAACAGTAGATTTTAAACGGTTGCATAATAATAAACGGAATAATTACTAGAGCTTATCTGGTTTTCACGAAAGCGAATACCCCCGAGCCATGCATAGAATGCCCACGGCAATCGGAACGCTGCGCCATCTCTCGACCATTGCCACAGTGATTTTTTTTCTTGAAGCCCCCGAGAATGCAAACGCTTGCCGCGCGTTAGCCATTTCGGAAGTCACGTCTTTTTTATTCTTCTACTTGTTACTCGGAGAGGGCGCAACATGCAGACCAGAGTTGGTCTCCGTCATGGTAGGTGTTCTGTGGTCACGTCGACCTCGTTCAGTTGTTTCGTGTTAACACTTGCTGATATTCTTTTTACGTGCTTACCACAATTGTGACCGTTAGCTAAGGATACAGTACACTGCTAGCCCTTCAATGACAATGTTCTTGATGCGGTAACGACCGTCCTAGCAGTGTATACGTACGTTACAACACGGGTCTTCAGAGAGAAATAAGAGATGACCTCGCATCCGACGGTATGTTTTCGTGAGCTATGGCAGTGGCTGTTCGCCTCGCGGGAGCTCTATTACTTGAGTGGAGGAACTATCGCTGCAGTGCGCAGATTTACTATAACGTTATAGCATGTTGTGCCTACATACTTTTCTGCTTCAGATGCCTCTCGCGATTCGCCTCGCGTGTCAACTTGCAATCATAGTGCGTGCCACAATTTTGTTGTTAGCGCTGTGGCTGTGGTGGTTATTACTCTAGCTTTGGAATACTTTTTTCACAAAGGTGAGTGAGTGTTAGTACTTACCTGCTGTGCACAGCTGTTACTAGAAGTGCATTTTGTGTTGAGTTTCTCACGACAAAGGAGGATTATGGACGAGAAAGGCATACTCCACCGTGCATAATTCCGTCTTACCTGTCAGTGCTGGCATGGGCAATTGAAAACGCATGCGACTGAGAATTTGGTTTAAGTGACAAAAGTCATTGGTATACTTTTCCCAAAAGTGTAGTTATGATCATGTTTAAAACGTTTCTGATGGTTGTAACCTAGTCTGGTTACAACCTAGGCTTGGCGTGCGCATGCGCGCGTGCAAGACCCCCATGATTGAGGAGAAACTTGAACGCTGAAGGAGGAAAGTTGCTCCTATGGTCCTTGCCGTGAGATGGCGCGACGGGTAAAGCGCCCGAAAGGGAGGAAGTCGCTGCGCCGAAGGAGGAACGGAGCCCGTTTCTCCATTCTCGCTCCCTTTTTTTAGAGTGGAACTTTTATGCAGTGCCAACGACATCTCGTCATGTTCTTCCGAGTGTGATCACGCATTTACCACTCTTCGTGGTCTCCTGATATCACCTCCTATATTGCACCACGATGATCCCATGGCTGCAACTTAGAGCCATACAGACGCCAGCGGTGTCGGTCTCAATGCAGTTCTCGCTCAACGCAAGCCTGGATCCCCTGAGTATGTCGTCGCCTACGCAAGCAGAATGCTCAACAAGGCTGAGGTAAACTACAGTGTTACCGAAAAAGAGTGCTTAGCCATACTTTGGGCAATTGTCAAGCTTCACCCATACTTATATAGTCGCACGTTTGCTGTAGTTACAGACCATCATGCCTTGTGTTGGTTGTCGTCGCTGAAGGATCCAACAGGTCGCCTTCCTCGTTGGGCTCTGCGACTTCAAGAGTATGACATCGGCGTCATGTGCCGTTCCGGCCATGAACATGCCGATGCTGATGTGCTCTCCCGGTCACCACTATCCACTAAGGCTGCCTCTATATCTTCTATAGAACACGCGCTGTCAGTTGTTGACGTCAACACAATGTCCTCTGCACAGCGCGACCATCCTTGAATAACTTCGCTTCTGGACGTTTTATCTGGAATACCGACACTTCCAACCAGTCGAGAAATTCGACGCCAGGCTTCGCACTACACCATTCAAGGTGGCCTCTTGTACGGGCGCAATTATTCACCAGATGGCAGGAAGCGGCTGCTCATTATTCCCCGAAAGCTGCGCTCTACAATCTGTGCATCATTTCACTCCAACCCGCAATGCGCTCACGCTGGTGTGTTCAAGACCTACGAACGTTTGAGGAAGTGGTACTACTGGCGTGGGATGTTCACTTTTGTTCGACAATATAATTCGCGGCTGCCACGAGTGTCAGCGATGGAAACAGCCACCGAATCAAGGAGCAGCTCCACTACAGCCGCTTGCGTGCCCCGACCGCCCATTTGATCGTGTCGGAATTGAACTTTATGGGCCACTTACATTGACCACAGCAGGTGGGCTATCGTTGCTGTAGATCACCTGACACGGTACGCTGAAACCACTGCCCTTCCTACGGCGACCGCTGAGGACGTCGCATCTTTCATCCTCCATCGGTTTGTGTTGCGTCACGGCAGTCCTCGCGAGTTCCTCAGTGACAGGGGCCGTGTATTTCTATCCGACGTATTTCAAGCACTTCTCCACCAGTGCCATACTGTACCATGGATGAGCACTGTTTACCACCGTCAGACGAATGGCTTGACTGAGCGCTTTAATCGGACCCTGGGTGACATGCTCGTGACGCATGTTGCATCTGACCAAACGAACTGGAACCTGGTACTCCGTTTGCGACCTGCTCGTACAACACCGCTACCTAAGTCACCACAGGCTTTTTCCTACTCTTCCTTCTATATGAACTTCAACCAGCGTACACAATCGACACTTTGCTGCCATACGCACAAGATGCGTCTGAGTGCACGACCGTGTCCGAAGCCACCCGTCATGCCGAAGAATGCCGCCAACTAGCGAAGCAGTTCACTATGACCGATCAGCAACGCAAGAAAGATGACCGCGATGACGACTACTCTCCTGCTGCGAAGTTCGCACCTGGAACACTTGTATGGTTATATGTATCACCAAGTGCACCTGATTTGTCTACCAAGCTACTTTCAAATTACCATGGTCCATACCACGTGGTAGAGCGCACTTATCCCGTCGATTACTCAATTAAACCACTTTCGCCGCTCGGTGACCATCATCGGCTTAGACACAATATTGATCACGCGGACCGCTTGCAGCCGTACCTCGAACCCGCTCGTTCACACCTGTTAGGCCGCCAGGATGGCTCCATCTTTCTCGACGGGGGCAATTATAATGAAGGAATGATGACAACACCAGGGAACAACAAGCATCATCGCAGAGTAAGGCACCACGAGAACGGCGCTCGAGCTCCACCATCTTCCTCGTCCTGTTGTCATCTCGAATGTTGCACCTGCCCATTAGGTTCACCCTATAAAACTTTTTACACCGTTAACAACATTACTTTTAGCGCGCTACTGCCAACACTGCTGTTTTGAGTCCAATAAAGAACTACGAATAATATTCTTTTTATCAGTTGTCCAGGTGTAAAATTTGTCATGCGTTAAAAAATGGCAGCATATCCACGGAGTGAATGATGGAGAGTGGGGCGAAGCATTCGTCCGTCCATGTGTCCGTCTGTGTGACCGTCCATGCGTCTGTCTGTTCGTGTGCCCTCCCTGCGTTTGTTCATGCATCCGCCCCTGCGTTCGTTCATGCGTCCATCCATGCATCTGTCTGTGTGTCCGTTCGTCTATCTTTTCAACACTCCAAGTCCCTCCATCTCGCATCTTTTTATCATATATTCCCCATATAGAAGCACCATCAATCAGTGGACATTCCAAGGACTAAACGAGAGGTGGCACACGCACACTTTCTTACCGCTTGCGCTTCGAGTCTACTTCCCACCTTCATCCACCTTGAGTTCATGGTATATACTAGTTCACTGTATTCATGGCACTGCGGCCCAATGCTCGCTAAATCTTTCTAAAACCAAGGAGGTTACGCCCAGCGAGTATGACGTAGCAACCTTTTCCTTCAGATAGTGCTCAATGTACATGCCAGTGGCTGCTAATGTGAAATGAGAGACAGGAGGAATCAGCTTTTAATTTCTTACGGCTTGCGCTTCGCATCTGATTCCCCCCTTTAACCACCTCGAATTCAATCATGCTATATACTAGTTCATTGTATTCATGGCCCTGCGGCTCAACGCTCGCTAAACCTTTCTAAAACCAAGGAAGTTACACCCAGAGAGTATAATGTAGCAACCCTTTCTTGTCCGATAGTGCTCAATGTACATGCCAATGGCTGCTAATGGGGATCGCAGTGTGCGCGTTGACTAAAAGCTGAATTGTTCTGTCTCTCATTCCCCATTAGCTGCCATTGGCATGTACATTGAGCACTATTTTTTATTGTTAAACAACGCACAGAAGAAATCTCTCACCGGCACCACCTTGGAGGTCAAATGTTATACCTATTTCGGGTATGTGCCACTGGTGGTTACGTACTGCGAGGGACGCACAAGCCACGGCATAAGGAGCTTCGCCCCTAAAAGAGTACCTGCGAATTCACAGCAGCTGACTGTTACACTGGCCTGTAAATGTTAATGCTCGTGTTCTACAAAACGTGTTAAACAGCTAGATGATCATTGGAAAGTATTGCTGTCAACAAGTGAACGGAAGGCAGTGAGACAGATTGGGATGAACATTGAAAATTGGTGAGTCGAAGTTTTATTATTGGTTGCGGAATTGCATGACTGACTTGAAGAACAAGTGCAGGTACAGAGGGCAAGCAGGAGAACGTAGGCGAACGAAATTTTCTGACTCTTAAGTATCTGCAAAAGTTCTCGTATCGCACCATGGTACTTGTAACTTTGAAAAACCATCAAGCCAACCTCTGTACCTGTGTACTGCTGTGGAGATAAGGTTCCAGCTACAAAAGATCGTAGTTTTCTAATGTGTAGCTCTTTCTTATTGAGGCATGCATTATAATAAATATCTTCAGGTTCGTTCGGTAGACCGCTACGGGGCCACGGAGGGCGGACGTGTTGCGCGTCGGCTCCGCAACTTTCCTATGTTTTTGGTGGATTGTCGAATTTATCGTGGAAAACGCTTCTCACCATCGATCGGCGGCAGTTTCAAGGACTTCCCTGACACCAAGTTTTGCCAGGTGGGACCACTTTTTAGCCACTTATTGGCGCCTTTTATTCCACCACGAAAGCAAGAACGCCAAGTCCAGCGTCTCTGCGCACGACGCCATAGGCCGGCCGCTGCGGCGGTGGGGCCTGCAAGCCTAACGTGTCGCCGGACCTCCTCGGAGCTCCCGATCCCCTACGGCAGCGTACAAGGCCTTTGCCAGAGCTAAATGGATGTCGTAGAGGTAGAAGGAGAGGACATTCGGCCGGAAGATTTCGGTGAGGGAGCAGGATGGTGCAGCGTAAAGAGAACGAAACAGGCCGACGGCGCGTCCGAGTCAGCGCAAGACCAGAAGACGGAGACGCAGCAACAGGCGGCTGCCGCGGCGACTACAGGGATTGCCCCGGATACTGCCACAGCGGCGCAGAATAAAAAGAAGTGTGCTCGTTACTTGCAGCACCTCGCTAAGGCTAGCCGAATGCCAGAGCTACCGCACGATGACTACAGGATCATTGTGCGCCCCCGCGGCGGATTCAACGGGGCTGAATACAAGATAGATCGCATTTACTGCTGCCTTCGTAACGCGGCAGGTATCGGTAGAGAAGCGGCTAGAGAGGACAGCATCTGCCTCAACGTTAAACAGAACGTCGTGGTGCTCAGCACTCCGTCCGCGGACAGAGCCAAACGCTACGGAGCCATCAGCAAGCTTTGCATCGGGAACCGAGAGTTCGAGGCGAACGGCTATCAGGCCGCCCCGGAGAACACTTCCAAGGGCCTGATTAGGAACATTTCCAAAGACGAGAGCCCGGAGGACATCGTTAACAACCTAGTGACGCAGCGCAACCCCAGCGTGCTGCATGCCAAGCGAATGGGCACCACGGACAACATCATCGTATTGTTCGACGGTTTCCGTGTTCCAAGACACGTATACTATGGACCTATGCTTGTGAGATGCTCCCTCTACAGAAAGCACATCGACGTGTGCTACGCGTGCGGGAGGCTGGGCCATCGCTCCGACGTGTGTCCCAACCCTGCCGACAAGATTTGCCGTGGCTGCGGAAGCAGTAACCCACCGTCTGACCATCGCTGCGAGCCGCGGTGTCAACTGTGTGGCGAGGATCATCTCACGGGTGACCGCGTCTGCAAGGCGAGATACAAGACTCCTTACATAGTCAAGCGTCGCCGCCTAGAGCGAAAGCGGCGTGAAGAAGAGCAAGCGGCCGCAGCGTCCGACAGCATCTACAACAGCGGCATTAGCACCGAAGGCAACGGAGGTTACTACAATCATTATCCGGCGTTCGACAGTCATTCATCCAACGCCACCCGAAGAGGACGCTCGACAAGCCGAGACGCGAGAGGCGGCGGCGGTAAATCCCGGTCCCGCTCTCGCAGCCGGACACCAAGGCCGAGAAGCATGTCGAAGACGCGCGGTGGCGCCGTTCCGGGCACCGCAGCTGTCAACCAAGGCACCCAACAAAGTCAGCAGCATCAGACGTGGCGGCAGCCGCAACAACAAGGACCCATGGGCACATGGCAGCAGGTGAGATGGGTGGATGTAGCCGCCTTTCGCGCCGGCGGCGTTGTTTCGGCGGGACGTCCTGGCGGTCCCGCCGTCGGTGGCGGCGGTGGGAGCGAGCTCAAGCTAGCGGTAGAGCGAGCACTAGAACAACGCCTAGGACCATTACAATCGATAATTTCAGAGCTGAAACACGAGAACGCCGCCCTTAGAGCGGAAAATTCGAAATTGAAAGGAGAGGCTCCACGAATGCAACAACCGCAGCAACAGTCGACGGCGCCGCCACCACTGACGCCTCGGTCTTCGACTCCGTCGAGACCCGAGGCGGCGGGGATGGACACGGACGACGAGAGCAGTTCGGGAGAGGGGGCAGGCGGACGCGAAGACCGCCCGTGTACCGCGAAAAGGATAGCACTAGATCCTGCCAGGCACGAATCCACACAGTGATTTGGCCGTTATGATAAGCTACAGAAACAAATCGATACTATCGAGACCAGCCTCGATGAACGTTTTGCTAAACAGGTGGCACAGATGAAAGACATGTTCAATAGTGCGATAGCTAAGCTCTCTGAACAAATGACACAAATGCTCACCGCGCACACGGCGCGCATAGAAAACATTGAAGCGCGACTCCCGCCATCTGCGGGCAGACCGATTAGAACGGTGAGTAAGCCCTACGCTAGACAGCAACAGAGTCAGCAGCAGCAGAACGCGCTGCCAGACGCCGAGCCGCAGATTCAGCCGCACCCCAGTCACCTCGACGGCGATGGGCTAAATTAAACACAAGCATCACCATGGCTAGACACGCGCACACTCACACTAACACTCACAAACAACAGTACACGATCTGGCAGTGGAACTGCCGGGTATATAGGAGGAAGCGGGGAAATCTCGAGCAATTTATTCGAAGCCGTGAGACGAAACCGGACATTATCCTTTTGCAGGAAACAAATTATCCGGCAAAACTAGCTGGTTACAAAGTCATAAATGCGGCCGCGGCGGACAACAGGCGGAAAGAAAAACGTGCTACACAGCGCTCGGCGCGTGGTGGGACGCCGGGGGCGGCCGCGGGTCGCCGAAGGCGGGGCGATCCGCTCTCGTCGTCGGCGCGACCGCGGTCGCTGCCGTCGCCCCCGCCGCGTCCGGCGCCGGTCGCCACCGTGCTAGTTAGACGTAACATCACGGTGGCGCAGCGCGAACTTGAGTGCGTAAGGATACCGCATGTTTTTGTAGAATTATTTCCTAAGCGCGGCCGAGGCCTGTTTGTACTTAACGTCTACAGTAAACCCACGCTACAGCACCGATTTGGGGAGCTGCTCCGGAGAGCAAGCACGGCCGCCAACGGCGCACCTCTGCTAGTTGCGGGTGATTTTAATGCGCCCCATGGGGCCTGGGGATACACGCGTGAAACGCTCAAGGGCAAACACCTTTGGGAAGACTCGCAAGACCAACGGCTTGAACTGATCGCGAACCCCGGCGATCCGACGCGCCGGGGTAACAGCGTGAGCGCAGACACGCTACCGGACCTCGCGTTCGTGTCGAATGTCACCGCGGCGTCTTGGCAAAACACGCAGGAGGACTTATGGGTGACCACTCTCTGATAGAGATTACGGTAGACACGGGCCCGAGCGTTCGTAGAACATACTCTGAAAGCACAGGCCGTAAGCTCAAATTAGTGCAGTGGGACGCGTTCCGCAAAAAGCGAGAAGAAGGCGGGCGAGGCGACGAGCCGATCACGGATATAGACGAGTGGACCGCGACGCTCAATCGGGACGTAGACGCGGTAACGTGCCACATCCCGCCCGAAGCGAAGCTCGAAGTAATCGACAGCAGGCTCCTACACATGTGGGAAGCAAAGCAAGCCCTACTCAAGAGGTGGAAACGCCAAAGACATAACCGGGCGTTGAGGAAACGCATAGCAAGGTTAGACAGAGAAATTGAGGAACATGCGTTCCAAGTCTGTAGGTCACAATGGGAAGACCTGTGCAACGGCCTCGAGCGACAGATGCGCGGGGCGAGTGCTTGGCGCCTTTTCCGGCACCTATTGGATCCGGAAGATACTCGTGCCGCTCAAGGCCATAAAACTCGGAGACTTGTGAACGATCATAAAGGCGATGATCTGCTCGGTGCAATACGTGACCGTTACTTTAGGTCGGCAGAGAGCGTCCAACACCCAGATTATGACGGCGTTGCTAATGAGCAACTAGACGCCGAATTTAGCGAAGCGGAAATTCGGGCAGTCCTTTCTGAACTAAACACCCGATCGGCGCCCGGCCTGGACCGGGTTTCGAACAAGGCTCTCCGCAACTTAGATGTCGAGTCAATCTCCCGATTTGTGACTTATATCAACGAGTGCTGGCAACGCGGTTCCCTTCCTGAAGCGTGGAAAAGAGCTCGAGTTATCATGATTCCTAAACCGGGCAAGCAGGTTGCGCTTGATAATCTAAGGCCAATTTCGCTCACGTCTTGTGTAGAAAAAATTCTGGAGCACGCAGTCCTCAAACGCGTGACTGACTTTCTCGAAGTCCGCGATGTATTTCCGCACACCATGCTAGGATTCCGCCGCAATCTCTCCGCACAAGACGCGTTGCTTCAGCTGAAGCACCACATTGTTGATGACATTACCAGCTCAACCAAGGCGATCCTTGGCCTAGATATTAAAAAGGCCTTCGACAGCGTTAAACACGACGCAATTTTAAACAGAGTTCAAACATTAGGACTAGGGTAAAAAACATATAATTACATACGTGACTTCCTTGCCGGCAGACGCGTACGCGTCGTCGTTGGAGATGTGGAACTGCAAGAATTCGAGATGGGCTCGAGGAGCACGCCACAAGGCTCCGTAATTTCGCCATTACTCTTTAATTTAGTTCTATTGGGGCTACCCGAGAAATTATTAGGCATACAAGGATTGTATCACAGTATCTACGCGGATGACATCACCCTCTGGGTTTCCGGCGGAGGTTGTGATGGTCACGTCGAGCGTACGCTCCAGGCAGGCGTAGACGAAGTTCAGAAGTACTTGCGGGGAATGGGCCTCGAATGCTCGGCAACCAAGTCGGAACTTCTAATCTACAAACCTACAAGTAGAGGTCGCAAAACCCCGCGCGACGAGGAAAGGGAGTGCTACAAAATAAGCGTTCTATTGGCAGATGGCACTCCCATTCCACACGTAGACAAAATTAGAATTCTGGGGTTACACCTGCAGGCAAACGGCCATAAAGGTGAGACGGTGCGAAGACTACGTCGTTCGGTAGATGACACCATCCGACTCCTACGTCGTATCACGAACAGACGAACTGGTATGCGCGAACACTGCGCGATCCGTCTAGTGCAGGCGTACGCAATAAGCCGTATAACATACGTTGCCCCCTACTTCAAATTGCTAGGCTCAGAAAAAACAAGATCGAATGTATAATACGAAAGGCTTTCAAGAGAGCAATTGGAGTTCCACTGAATGCGAGCACTGAAAAGTTACTAGAACTTGGACTGCACAACTCACTCGACGAGTTAATTGAGGCCCATGTCGTTTCGCAAAACGAACGCTTGTCGGGGTCTAAGACGAATCGACACATCCTCGAGTCACTTGGCATCCGGTACCACACTCAGCAGGGAGAAAAAGCGGATGTTTCTGCCTCGGTTCGCGACCGCCTAATTGTTCCGCCGCTTCCTAAGAATATGCACCCGACGCACCACGTCGGGCGCCGTAACCAGCGAGCTAGTGACCTTCAAAAGAAGTACGGCACTAGCGACGAAGTTGTGTACGTAGATGCCGCGAGATATGGGGACGGGAGACACGCACACGCCGCTGCGGTCGTTGACCGTGCGGGCAAATGCCTCGCGAGCGTTACGGTGACCACGGGACATACGGAGGCGGCCGAAGAAGCCGCGATAGCCCTATCAATCGCCACGGTGCCGAACGCTACGATCGTTATCAGCGACTCGCAGGCAGCAATCCGCGGCTTCGCGCGCGGCCCGTCTCGCGGGAAGCGGCCCAGATCCTTAAGATGTGCGGTGATGGTGACTCAGCGTCGCGATCGCCACAACAAAATTTAACAGTCTTCCTCCTTTGGACCCCGGCACACACCGATGTCCCGCTTCCGGGCAACGAGGCGGCCCACGCCGCGGCTCGAGGTCTCACTCGCCGAGCCGCGGCACATTCCGTGGCCGCCGCCTCCGCTCCCGAGAACGGGGCTTCTGATCTGCCGGATCGAGACACTTCGACAGACACGCAGCCACAACACAGACCACAATGGTCGTGGGGTGATCGTCTCATCACGTTCCGAGATATTACGCAACACTACAGACTGGAAAGGTGAAAGTTCCCGCCACTGCATGAGAAATTAAACAGACACGATGCCGTAAGCTATCGCTTACTACAAACCCACTCTTACCCCAGCCCGGTCGTCTTACGCCACTGCTACCCGCACTTACACATTACCGATCTATGTAAAGCATGCGGGCACAGAGCAACGCTGCGCCACATGCTCTGGGAATGCGCCGGTAACAATGGTCGAGAAACGGCCGCCGTTCGCGATGCGCCTATGGCGGCTGCCAATACCAGGCAACAGGAAGCCTCGAGCTCACTCGTTCCCGCCGCCGTCCCGTCTGCGGGAACCGCGGGGGACCTTCTCCGTCGGCGACACCGCCGCTGGGAGGCGGCGCTCAGAAGCTCGGAGCTCAACGACCAGCTCTGGGCTGTCCGGCAGGCCGAAGATGCCGCCCGAGTTCAGGGACTCAGCGCCGCCATCTGAGGCCACCAAGACCAAGCTGCCGGCCAGGTTCTAATAAAGTTTCCTCTCTCTCTCTCTCAGGTTCGTTCGGCACCATGTCTTGACCTCAACTGCACGCAGACGTTTGCGAAAGAGATGTGCAAAAGCAATAGCTTTTTTTTATTTGAGAGAGGCCTGTGCCTCAATAATTTGCGGACGCCATCATTTGACCTTGGCCCACATTTCGGCATTCACTTCAGGAGCGGTCTTATGCTGAATAAAGGTAAGCGTAGCTAATCCGCATATATATAAACAGTTAAAGAGTGAAAAAAAAACAATTATTATCAGGAAAAAACGCGCATTAGTGCTAATGAGGAAAAAGATGACCGAAAAAGGAGCTGCAGGCGACGCGTGCGGCTCACTATAAATCATGCGCACGAAATGCAAATGTTAGCGTAGGCACGCTAGAATACCCATGTAACGTTAACGTGCGAGAGAAGACGGTCTTCGAACAGCTGAGAATAGGCTGTTCTCACTGACACGCGCCTACCTCACGAAACGAATTGCTGATAACACACGCACGAGGGGGAAACGTACGTGGGTTTTGAGAGCTGGAAATACGCTCGTCACGCTGGTATCCATGAATTTTTGGTGAACTGAACTTCCACGGTTATTGGGAGGCACTAAACCGACGCACAAACACAGGTAAATAGTTCTTGCACTTTAAAACATTATTACTCCGAGGTAGGAGTAAAACATTTGTCTTCTAGTGACCCCCCCCCCCCTCATTGGGATTAATTTTTGCTCCGGAACTCCAGAGCAAAGTGTTTAGTCTTGCTGACCGGAACAATTGCGTGACACATCCAGAGCATTGCTCACTGATATTTCCCTCCGGCCAGGCAAAGTATTTGCGGGGTGCCACCGGAGCATTTTTCACCGGCCTTTCGCTCCGGTTGGCCGGAGCGATTACGTAGAGCCTCCGGTGCATTTTTCACGAGTTTTTCCGTCCGTCTACACGGGGTATTTTACGAATGCCCTTACTTCGTTCGGACGAAATATCATTGAGGTGTATAAGTATTTTTGAAGAGCCCCTAAACCATGCAGTGGGCGAAATTTAGTTGAGGTGAGGATGTTCTGCTCGAGTTTACAAAGAACACGTAGCCGGGACAATTTTTCGAAACACTGCCGTAATAGAGGAGTTACACGCGTTTGATGATCGAAACGTGACGATTGCTTCTTTCTCTCTTTCCTACGCTACCGTCTTCCAAAACCGCTTGGCTCCTCCTCGGTGAGTCAGCCGAGTGCCCCTCCTCATCTCGCGTGGCATACCTCACCACTGACGTGCTGTTCGAGACAGCGTGTACTTCCGGTTGCCGCGATGTGCCACTCCGACGCCCCAGCTCGCCATCAACTGTGTTGTGTGCGTCATCCGGGTGTACTGGTCGTTGACTAACCGCTGTTGCTGGCGTGCAGACCCATGCCCCTACGCTAACGTCTTGGCGGTTGCGTTACGGGCCGCAGATGTCGATTCGCAAGCGGCAACACGACCAAGAACAGCAAGGTGCGCGGAAACAGCTGTTTGCAGAGTGACCAGAAGTCATCGGTTGTCGTTCGGCCAATCGCAAGCATAGAAATTGGTGACGTCATCGAGTTTCACTGGTGATGTTACACATGTCAGTGGCGAGAACGGCTGCGACTAGAAAGGGGAAGCTATTGTTTGTTTTGTTCTTTTTTTTTAAATTGTGGCGCGCCTATACTGTAGCGCTGCGGCGTGTGGCATCGATGATGGCGATGGCATTGTGCGCGCGATGCGTTTGTTTACTTGAAATGTTTGGGAAAATATTGGTGGGGTTTTAGGGGCCTCTTAAGTGTTTGCTCCTCCCTTTATTCATTCTAAGCTGATCGTGTCATGCGTCGGTTGAATGAAGGAATTCTCAATTCTGATGCAAGCACTGCAGAGTTACAGTGTATTTTTTTCTACGGTGCTCTAGCAGATGAACTTCTGCAAAACACTTCAGTTCTTATTCTTTCATTTATTCGAAATAGGCTGGCATTTGTGGTCGATAACTCAGAATTCGGGAAAAGAAGACAAGAAGAGACAAACACGCAAAATGCCACTAAAAATAAAACAAGAAGACAAATCATGTGAAATACAGCAGGCGAGTTTGAAGCGCAGCGCTTTGAAATGAAGTCTAGAATGCTGGAAAACAATGCACGACAAGGGAAGAAAGCGTGGCCACAGAGAACAACTGTTCACCATCCACGAAGGACAGTTCATCAGCTTCTCTGATGACGCAACGGTTCAGCTGATCGCTTCCTGCATATTTTAACAAAAATAATTACACATGAGAACTGGAAGTCATGCGAGAGACACGAATTCCAAGGACACTGAAGCCACGAGCAACTGTTAAATCTTGTACAGTCGGCAAGTACGCGAGAATAACTAGCCTCGTATACCGACCAAAGACACACAAAACCACATAACCAGCGTTCCATATCAGGAAATCAATCCCATGTAATCCAGTATCAGACAGCCGATACGAGATAAAAATACACCTCTATGACGTGAACAAAGTGCAAAACTGATGAAAGTTTCCCATATATTTCTTAATATATATAGCCCTACTCATGCTGAAACATTCGCAAGCGTTTTTAAACGCGAAGCATTTTTTAGCGAGCTTCGGCTGCTTTGAGCGTATCTATCTATCTATCTATCTATCTATCTATCTATCTATCGATCTATCTATCTATCTATCTATCTATCTATCTATCTATCTATCTATCTATCTATCTATCTATCTATCCGCCTTCGACTTTTAGCTCCCCTGCCCGTTTCGAAGATGTTATCGATACCAAACTTGGTATAGCATCAGATGAATGTAAGAAGAACATATTTGCCTACTCATAACATGAAAATCATGACATGTGTATGAAGGTCATGATTTACATTTCATGGTCCTGCAGGTCTTGCGGTGGTTTTTGTTTACATGGCATTTTGCAAAACCGGTATGACATGACATGATTCCCTGGGGAACACAAGCGACAAAACCTAACGTGAAAATCATGACATGCGTGTCATATAACAACCTGACTACATGCCACGCTCATGATGCGCTGGAGGCCGTTTCGATAGCTTCCCTTATACCAAATTTAGTATTACGTGCGGACGTGAAAGGATGACGAAGGTATGATACTGCTGCAAACATGATAACATGAGATGCGTCTCATGTAACAACATGACTAGATGCTAAGTTCATGATGCACTCGAGGCCGTTTTGCTAGCTTCACGTATACCAAACTCGGTATTAGGTGACGCAAACGGACGACAGAGGTAAATGGCACATCCAAACATGATAACCACGACATGCGTGTCATGTAACAACATTACTACATGCCAGCCAGATTGATGATGCGCTCGCCGCCGTTTCACTAGCTTCACATGTTCCAAATTTGGTAATACGTGATGCCAATGAATGACAAAGGTATGCGACTGGTGCAAACACAATAATCATGAGATGCTTGTCATGTGAGAACAATACTACATGCCACAGTCAAGGCGCCAATACACTTCGACGTGACGCGGTGCGCGTGCTCGCCGCCGTTGATTTGTCGCGTCACGCCGGTGTTGCCACGCCAGGCGCCGGTCCTGCAATATACTCGCAGGCGCGCGCCGCGTGGTGTTACTTCGACGCATGGGTGTTTCACCGCGTCCGGCGTCCCTCCGTCATGAAAAGAGGGAGGCGCAGTGTTGCCTGGGTAACGGATCGGCGCGAAATGCAGCATGTCGCATTTCGCGCCGGTTGCCGTCGGGCCGTGCCGACGGACGCTGGTCCCACCTGGTGTCCGGCTATAGAGTGCTCGCGTTTTGCTAACGTAGCGTCGCTGTACCCAGCGTGCGCGCGCGTCAACGCTACGTTGGAGTATATTGGGCCCTTTATGATGCACTCGCGGACGTTTTGCTAGCTTCACATATTCCGAATTTGGTGTTACGTGCCGTCAATAGATGACAAAATGTATGACTGGTGCAAACATGATAATTCTGACACGCATGTCATGTTGTCATAATTGACAACATACTACGCTCTTAGCGTGCTCGCGGCCGTTTCGCTAGCTCCACATATACTAAATTTGGTATCACGTGACGTGAATAGATGACGAAGTTAAACGACACATCTAAACATGACAATCATGACACGAAAACTTAAAGTGACATATTAACATTTTTCAATTGTGCTTTGCATATTATCAGTTACCACTGTACGTGGGATCTGCCATTTTTTTTACTAAAATGTGCAAAATTTGCTACGCTAGAATACAACATCCGGAAGGCCTCTGCCGATCTTTTTTCTAATTTTATCAGACAATATTGTCAATATTACACGCACATTTTAGTTGGGGCTCATTATCATACTTCAAGCAAATATAGACCCTCATAGTTTCTATGTTTGCGGCCTGTTTTTAAGAAAAGCATAGTTTCATTCACCTTTGCAGAATAATCTTCTACATAAGTTTCCCTTTTTTGTTTTCTTTTTTTTAATTTGTACCCCTCACTCTGTTTTGGTACTTGCCTTAGTGGTTATTTATCAAATTGTTGTTATTGCATCAGCATGTATTGCTTCACAAAAAACAACCTTAATCACAAAAAGAAGAAAGGTTCACTACTACGTAAAAAAATAAGTTAGCAATAAAAGGTACTAACATCACACCGTTTGCGCCAACTGCATTTTCATCATACACTGGTGGAAATAAGGCAAGGTTAACCAGTTTACCCGACATACAAGTCCGTGCAAACATCCTAGGTCACGGAAGGTGATGCAAGTGAGGCGTCACGACGAGCGCGCCGGGATTCCAGGAATTCTTTTTTGCCACGTTCTGTTCACAGACCAGCATTACTGCATTTTCTAGGTCAAATCTATACTCGTATTTGAGCACTGTTCGTCAGAGAGAGATAGAAAGAATCGTTTTATTAGAGAGATGGGGTACACGGGAGCAAACATATCTAGTTTTACCTGTTTGGTCGGGAAAACCTAGCTCCTGTCTTTACCTCCCCACTAAAAAAATAAAAAAATAGACTGCATTGATGGCCAGTGTTACGTATTCGGCGGCTGGACGACAGCCGGCCCAGGAAAGAGACGACTCAAGCAGTGCCAGGAAGACAATCCCAGTTTATTCACCTTGCGGCGCGTTTTTAAGCGCTACGCAGCCAATCGCAGGTTGGCATGAAAGAAAAGAAAACAGCAAGATAACAGCAATCGGGCAATGTTATCAGAAAGCCCCGACGTAGAAAGAGGGCGAGCACTGCAAACGTTACAACTCGGCCAAAGCTACCCCTAGCGGAAGGCGTTCAAGAGGATGACGCTTCATGAACGGCTGGAGGTGGTAACAGGTAGCCAACACGTGGGCAGGTCTCCAAGCACAGCACTGACACGTTTCGCACGGTCATGTTGTCTTTGTGCACAGCGTGGGCGAAGACCCTGAGGTGCATGGTGGCACTGGTCGTTGAAGTAGCCACCGCAGAAGGAAATGGAAATGGCATTGCGCGTCGTCTGGCTGGAACACGCCCGCGAAGGTTGGCATTAAAGGCCAAGAGGAGGCAATGTCGAGAACAGGCAATGTTCAGAACGGGCACCACTCGCCGAGTGTCGATTGGCTGCAGCTCGGGAGTTGGCTGCAGGCGCCTGGAGCAGGGTTGATTTCGCCATCTGGTACGACAGGATCTGAAATGGCTGAGTGGACGAGCGGTAGAAACGCAGAAACCACGTCAAAAGCAACCTGGCGCCCAAGCCTAGAAAAGCCCGACAGTTGATTTCACTGGGAGCAGATAACGTGAAAGCCGAACACGATAGGGAAAAAAAAATATATATACTTGCGCCAAGTTGCATGCACACAAAAGAAACAAGGAACACTTAATAGGTTCGGCTAAGGCAGTCCGCATTAGCATGGTGTTTGCCTTTCTTGTGCCGCACTGAGAAATCAAATTGCTGAAGTGCTAGACTCCAACGCATCAAGCGGCTGTTTTTGTTCGACATTTGATTTAACCACACTAAAGGTGAGTGATCAGTTTCAAAAACAAATGAGGAGCCTTTAAGGTAACACGACAGCTTTTCGAGAGCCCAGACCAAGCAAGCACATTCTTTTTCAGTTGTACTGTAGGCTTGCTCGCGTGATGTTAGTTTTCGACTGGCGTAGACAAGAGGATGTTCCTCGCCCTTTTTGTTCACTTGACTTAGAACAACGCCCATTCCGCGGTCACTGGCGTCACACTGAACTAAGAAGGGGAGAGAGTAATCTGGTGCCGCGAGGACCGGTTTGCTGACAAGAATCTTTTTGATCTCAGCAAAAGCATCTTTACGAGCCTTATTCCAACTTACAATAGTTGGCTCAGTTTTGCGCAGTGCGTCTGTGAGAGGACTAGCGATATTTGCGAAGTTGGGAATGTAGCTTCTGTAGTAGTCGGCTAAACCCAAAAAGGAACGCAAGTTAGTCTTTGTTTTCGGCAAAGGAAAGCTAGTGATTGCTTCAACTTTTATTTCGGAAGGACGTCGCTTCCCTTGGCCAACAACATGCCCCAAGTAGTGGACTTCAGAGCTCGCAAGACGACATTTGGCGAGTTTGAGAGTCAAGCCTGCCTCGTGTATTCGAAGGAATACCTGCTGCAGATGTTCCAAATGCTGTTGCCAGGTGCTCGAAAAAACAGCTATGTCGTCAAGGTACGGAACAGCGAACGACTCGGCTCCTTTGAGCACTTCATGCATTAACCTTGAAAATGCGAAGGGTGCATTCTTGAGGCCAAAAGTGAGCACAAGAGGGCGATATGTGCCTGTCGGTGTCATGAAAGTGGCGAGCTTACTGGCGTTTTCCGTTAGTGGCACTTGCCAGAAACCGCGTACCAAATCTAACGTAGAAACGTACCGTGCCGCGGACACTTTCTCGATCAAGCCCTCAACGTTTGGAATGGGAAACATCTTTGTTTTTGTTATCGCATTCAATTTTCGATAATCGATGCAGGGTCGCGGTTCCTTGCCTGGACTTTCTACAATAAACATAGGTGACACATACTCGCTTTCTCCTGGCACGATTAGACCCAGTGTCAACATGTTTTGAACACAATCGTTCAGGATCTTCTCGTGACGGGGGGAAAATCTGTGCATCCTGGTTCGGAAAGGTTGGTTGGATGTTAACTCAATGTCGTGCTCCACGAGATTTGTCCTGCCGGGAGTGGGACTAAACAAGTCTCTGAAGTTGCGCACAAGCAGTTCTAACTCCTTTCTTTGCTTGTCAGTTAGAGAAGCTTGTTTAGTGACAGATTGGACTATCTCTTCTGTTGATGGGGAAGAGCAGGGCCTTGGCACTTGGGGTAGAGGAACGTTGATCTCTTCAGGCTCGTTAAGGACAATGCTCAACGTCTCACTGCGTTCGATAAAAGGCTTCATTAGATTGCAGTGATATATCGTCACATCATTGCGTTTACCGGGCGTCGTTACCAAGTAATTGGTGTCGGAGAGCTTTTGTTTAATCGTGACTGGCCCATCCCATGCTACTTCCAGTTTATTTGCCTTTGACGACCGCAGAATCAGCACTTTATCGCCTTCCTTGAAGGTTCGTGTGCGTGCGGATCTGTCGTAGTACACCTTTGAGCGTTGCTGCGCTTCTGCCATGTTTATCTGTGCCAGTTCTTGCGATTCACGTAGGCGCTTCAACAAGGTCAGCACGTACTCGACAACTGATTTGTCTACGAACTTGTCTTCCCACTTTTCTTTCAACAACGTTAGCGGGGAGCGAAGCGCTCGACCGTAAACAAGTTCCGCCGGCGTGAACCCAGTCGCTTCGTGAGTGACGGAGCGCAGAGCAAAGAGCATCGCGGGAACAGCTTCGTCCCAGTCGGCGCCTTTCTCGAAACAGAGTGCACGCAGAATGCGCTTCATTACAGAGTGAAGTTTCTCGACTGAATTACTTTGCGGATGGTAGACTGAGCTGTGGTGAACGGATATGCCGCATTTCTTCAAGAACGTCGTGGTGAGCGCGCTTGTGAACACAGAACCTTGGTCGCATTGGATTTCACTAGGAAATCCAATTCTTGCAAAGACGCCGAGTAGCGCGTTTACAACTGCAGTGGAGCTTAATTCGGGTAACACCACTGCTTCCGGGAACTTCGTAGCAGGGCAAATGAGTGTTAGCAAGTATTTGTTGCCCGCCGCTGTTACTGGTAATGGACCTACAATGTCGACAACTAATCTGCGAAAGGGTTCGCCAATCAAAGGCACTTGGACCAAAGGTGCTTTGAGTTTTTCGTTTGGCCGCCCCGTCCTTTGGCAAACGTTGCAGGAACGTACCCAGTTCTCCGATTCTTTGAAGCACATCGGCCAGTAGTAGTCGTTCAATAACCTGCTCTTGGTCTTGTTGATACCTAAATGGCCAGCCCAGCTATCGCTGTGAACCAAACGCAAAAGTGCGACTCGATACTTTTTGGGAACGACAAGCTGTTCAAAGGTTCTGCCTTTCTTGTTTTTGAATGTTCTGTACAAAATGCCTTCTTTGACTATGAACGATACGGCTCCTTTTTGTTTCCGTTTTGATTTTTCCCAGCACGTCTTCAGCGACTCGTCGTTTGCCTGCTCCATTTTGAGAGCGCTTTTGTCTAACTTTGCTAGAAGCTGAAAATTTTCACTGACTGGGTTTATCGCTTCACCTGAGAGCGCATTACCGACGGGAGTGCTGCTATCAATGGCTGGCGCGACACAATTGGCGTCGACAGGAACAGTTTCGCTTGGTGCAGTAGCTTGTGTCGGTTCACTCTGGTCTGTAATTTCCGTGTTACGGGTAGCGCTGGTAGCTTGAGCTCTTGTTTGGGACCTCGTGACGACCATTACAGGGTTAGCATTAAGTTCCAGTCCTGCATTTTGGAAGTCCCTCATTGATCGGTTAGAAAAAATGTAGGGAATTTTCTGAGGAAGTTTATCGGAAACCGCAGCATCAGTTTCGAATGTGCCGAAGGCGCCCTTCATTTCGACTCTGGCTACCGGCAAACACTTCATGTCTGGCTCTAGTGCCTGGCGTACCCATACACATGAACCTGTTAAGTTCTCGGGCTTAACAAATGACGGGTGGACGATATCAAATGTTGCTCCTGTGTCGCGCAGAACGTTGCAACTGATGCCGTTCACCTTCATGTCATATGTGTAGGGCAAGAGTAAATCGCTCTCTTCGGTTAGCAAATTGACGGAAACTGCTGGCTGTCGGCAACCGACTGCGATGTGACCCGGTTGTTGGCATTTATAGCAGACCAGCGGTTGTTTTTCTTCGAACTTGGAACTTTTCGGTTCACTCGCGTTGGCTGCATGCCCTTGGGCTGGAACACTGTCGCCTGGTTTTCCTTGGTTAGTTTCTTTCGTTCCTTTCTGAAATTTCTTGAACGCTCCTGACGGCTTCTTTCTTTGTTCTTCTGAACTTTCCATTCTACGGGAACGGTACTCGTCCGCCAAGCTGGCTGCCGTTTGCAAAGTCTCTACGTTTGGCTTGTCCTGAATCCACAGCCGCATTTGGTCCGGAATGGACGCATAAAACTGCTCGAGCGCAAACAGTTCAATCAGACGTTGCTTGTCCTCGTATGCGTTGGCACTCTTAAGCCATTCCTCTAACAAGCTCATGGATTTGTAGGCGAATTCTGAAAATGACTCCCCTTGGCCACGCCTCGTGTTACGGAACTTCATCCTCAAGGCTTCTGTTGACAAGCTGTACCTTCGCCTCAAATGAAGTTTCACTTTTTCGTAATCATAAGCATCTTCATCTGGCATTCTCGCGATTACATCGGCTGCCTCATTTGGAAGTAATGTCAACAGGCGTTGTGACCATGTCTCTTTTGCAAGTGCAGCTCTTGTACACGTCCTCTCAAAGTTGACGAGATACAAAGTGATGTCACTGCCAGCCTTGAAAGGTTGCATGTATCCTCGCATATCGAAACTGTCATTGCGTTCAAGGTTATGCAGTTGCATCTCTTTTAACTTCAGTTCTACTTCTCGTTCTTTGAGCCTTTCCGAGACTGCCCTCCAACACTCCTCGACTTCGTCGTCGTTTGCTCCGCATTTGGATATCGCTTCGATAATTGCAGGCTTCCGCATAGACTTCTGTACAGGGATACCGAGCTCTTCAGCTAGCAGCACTAGGTTGGGTTTCGTTAACGACGTGAGGATCATGACTGCTGTTAACAAGTGCTACCCCCGTTATGTGTACTACTATTTAGCAAAGTCAACAACAAATACAAAAGAACCTCGACTACCAAGTAAATGCTGCTAATGCTCCCAATGAAGTCAAGCAAGCCGTGCTCTCACCAAACCGGACGCCAAGGCCGCCCTCGACGTGCGCTCCATACCGCCGCCACCGCTGCCACCAGCTGTTACGTATTCGGCGGCTGGACGACAGCCGGCCCAGGAAAGAGACGACTCAAGCAGTGCCAGGAAGACAATCCCAGTTTATTCACCTTGCGGCGCGTTTTTAAGCGCTACGCAGCCAATCGCAGGTTGGCATGAAAGAAAAGAAAACAGCAATGATAACAGCAATCGGGCAATGTTATCAGAAAGCCCCGACGTAGAAAGAGGGCGAGCACTGCAAACGTTACACCAGCAGCAAGACTCGTGGTAGTGGTGGTGGTGCTTAAAAGAAGGTGCCTAATTTCTGCAGCCCGGTAAGAAGCACGAAGCAGCGCCTACGAGAAGGAAAACAGTGGATAAGAAAAAGATTCGAGGTGTTTTTTTCTCTCTTCTCCTCAGGACTGAAAAGGAAAAAATGCAGCTGTGTGGCATTACTCTCTCCCATGATGAACTCAGAAAAGGCGGCAAGTTCCTCGAGAAGGTGAACCGTGCTGTAAAACATTTTATTTATTTTTTCCTATCCCCTTTCCATGGAAACGCCAAGGGCTCCACAAGCTGTCCTGCAATAATGCAAACAAGTTTTACTTGTTTGCATTATTTTCGCATTTCATGTCACTGGTGTAGTCCCCTCCTTTCCCCTATTTTTCTCATCCTGAAAGCACGATGATCTCCAAATATATCTCAATACCACTTATACAGTCAAAATATCTTTCAACAAAATGAATGCATGTATGCATGAGTGCATGTATGCATGTATGCATGTATGCAATGTCGGTTCCAACCACATCACCCTAGCTCAATTCACTACATTTATAAAGAATTACACTGATTTGAGTTATTCATGTTTCATTAGTTCAACTTACACGATAGAATAAAATAATTTATACACAGTGTTAAACCTTGACCCGGCTTTTATAATTATGAAAAGCGAACAAAAAATACGGTTTATGCTTACTGACAAGACGCAAGAGATATTTCAACCAGTAAGGTTTGCTTATACCAGTTTTTAACTTCTCATAAAATCAAACCACAACTTCGATATTTTATATTATTGCATATCAAAGCAGCTCCACAAATATTACAGTGGTTTGAAAAATATTACCATGTTATGTTTAAAAAAAGACATGGTTCAAACAACGCGTTATCACAATTTCCGGTGACCTATATATTTATGTCCTGTAACATCAGCCCATTATTGATAACCTGATTGGTCTCAAACCAACATTACCAAATCTTAGAACTACCTGACAAAAATAACAGAGACAATTCAAGAGCCCACTCACTATTTTTTCGCCGCACCAGCGCCGCCGACCACCGCGTCCCTCAACACTCACGAGACCCTAATGTGTCGTTCGCTGCCGAAAACCATTACACGATTACCGCTCGCACAACTCCCTTTTGTCGATGATAACCTTCGTTGCTGCTTGTAGTCGCTTGTGATATCCGAAAGGTGCACAGAACAATTCTGTTTTCTCGAAAGCGGCCGAACGCTTCGCACAATATTCACTGCACCGGCTTGGTCTGCGCCATGTTGGTTTGTGGGGAATGGCCTGCTGTTGGCGAGGCTGCCTACGCCAGTCCTCTAATATCCAATAAGTATCGATGAAGAATGAACCGGAGGACTTGTGGGGAATTCACTGGGGCAAAAACGATGTGCCGCAGGACTTCTGAAACAACCATGGGAGCATAATCAAGGAATAGGCCCGTTTTCTTCGGGTTTCCTTCGTCCGGTGCCATCCAGAAGCAAACGGTGGAAAAAAGTTATATTTTCTTCGATGCAATCCGGCTTGAGTGAGGCGACTGGAGCAGAAAGGGTGCATCATGCCACTTTGTTTCCCTACAGGGTATAATTTGGTTTAGTGCGCGTCATGACAAATTACGAACCGAAGTCGGAGCCGAAGATACTTACAGTGGTTGTCTCAATTTTATGAAGCCCCGCAGATTGTTCGCTGACTGAATACACACTGAAACACATGCATGTGTCACAGACAAAGAAGTTGAATGTTCAGCCGATGCTTTGAAAACTACTTGATAGATATATACCCGTTAAAAAATACGGGAGTTTATGCGGTACCGCTGGGATGCAATGGGGAAGGTGTCTGCTTCGAATGCATGCGGTCCCGATGTAGTATCGTGCGGCGGACGCACCTCATGGAGAACACAGGGCGTGGCGTGGAAGCGCCGGCCGACCCGAAGTATGCAGAAACCAGTAGCCAAGCAGAAACTCCTTTTAGAGGCGAAGCAGTTATACTAGGGGATAGTCATGCGCCATCGCCATCCGCAGCATCCCCTCCTCCTCCACCAGCCATCTGCGCATCCTTTCCACCTCTCAACAGAGCGCGCGCAGCGTGACCTTTAGTTTTACGTGTGCCAGCTGTATGCTAACGCGCGCATGCGCAGGCCGGGGGCCAGCGCTCGCTATAAATAACCAAGTGTCGGGCGCGTCGCCCTTCGTCGGTTGGTTTGTGCGGTCGCTCCACGTCCGAAGTCGATGGTGAAAGTGTATGCTAATGAATCAGCAAACACACTTACTGACGTCCCCTCCAATAGAGTCAGCCAATGTGTTGGCGGAACCTCAAGCAATTCCGAAGGAACTTCGTCCGCGGACAAGGCCGCGCTGAGAAGAGCTCGCGATGCTGAACGTAAACGTCGGCGTGGAGAGGAATATACCCACTTCCGAAAACGTGAAGCGGCTGCGAGACGTCAGCGTCGAGCGGAGGATCCCCAAGGCGAAGCAGCTGCGATATGTCAACGTCGAGCGGAATATTCCCAGCTTGGAGAACGTGAAGCTGCTGCGAGGCGTAAGCATCGACAAGAGAATCCGGATGGTGAAGCCGCGTGCAAGTGTCGACGCCTTGAGGCCGATCGCGTGCCGCCGTGGAGAAGTACCTCGACGAAGCCGTGGAAGAATACCTGAAACAACGACCGCAACGACGACCCTTCGTGATAGATGGCGACTTAAACGTCGACGTCATCTAGGACGATTGGGTAGCCGACTACATGGAGTCGCGGCACTCGCTGAAACGAGCAATGCACGACGGCAAACATCATCCGACTACGGTTTGCGGGACGTGCATCGACCACGTCTTTGCAAATTTCAACATTCCACTGCTGCAACCAGACCCACTCATCATTCACTTCACGGACCATAAAGCCATCTAGCTCAAAATACCAAAAGCGTCTCATCAATAAACATCGTCTTTCGAAGCATACGCGCGTGCGTGTTCACTCGTGTTCACTCATACCACACGCATGTCGCAAATTACAAACCACACTTATCGCAGTTCAACATATATGCTCCGCATGCTAACCAGTGTTCCCACTCGGGAAAATGCGGTCATTTTTTATATACGCAAGCATCACTATATGAATTGATATGGCTGTAACCTTTAGATTGGGTGGTGGCTAACACCAACTAGCCGTAATACTTAGTGAACCAACAACTACATTTATCTTTTTTTCCCTTTAAATGGTGAAGTATAGGACTGGTACATTGCAGTGAAGGGTTTAGTTTTCACTCGTGCCTTGACTTTAGCCACCAATCAGATAACATCCTTCAAGTTAATTCAACCCGCTTAAAATATATATTACCCTCCCTGTCCCTAACCCCAGTGCTTTGAAGAACTCTGCGCCATCATCCTGAACTATAGGGTGACGCCCTTTACAGAACATTATCAAGTGTTCAGCAGTTTCCTCTTCTGAGCGAGCTGAGCGAAGAAGGCGATCGTTCCTGCAGTAGTTGGCGCTTTCGATTGCACGGCCTGTGAGAGGGGATTGGCCACACTCATCACCTTTGGTTCTTTATTAGCGGTAGAATTTCTTTTTGCTGATTTTTCAGGAGCCATCAATGCCGGTCTCCGGCCAGGGCTCGCCCTGGTCGGCCAGTCGCCCTGCTGAATCGGTACCACTGGAGTGTTTCCTCAAGAACGGCGTAAGCAGTTTGCCTGTCACGCTTGTACCCACTGATGGTTGAGCCATTCGGTTAAGTGAAACGGAGGTGTTCCAAAAAGAACTTCGCAACATAAGCGGTCATTTTCTGGACACCTCGGAGGTGAGGCGTTTCGGCAAGACTGGCATACTATGCAGTTCTTCAAATATTCAATGCTTAACAGACTTACTGGCCGCCTCGAGATTTGCGTTCATTGCTGTTCGCGCTTTTATCCCCCCTCATCTTGCTTGCGTGAAGGGCATTGTTCGTGGTGTTCCAACAAACATTAGTCCTGAAGCATTCTTAAAGATGGTCTCTCCGGCTGGCGTGACATTTGTCTACAGATGCACCAGAGCTGTAGGTAATATGCGAGTCCCTACTGAAAGCGTCATCGTTACCTTCACTGGTCTCACACGCCCCTCTGAGCTGAAGGCCTGGCCTTATCTATTCCGTGTAGAGGCATTGACACCTCGCCCACAGTAATGCGTAACTGCTGGCGATTTGAACATAGCGCTAATGCTTGCAGGTCCTCATTGAGATGTGCGAATTGCGGTGGGGCACATGCCGCATCAAATTGTCGGGTAGACAACTGCAGGTGTTGCCTATGTGATAGAGCACACACAGCCACGGACAATAGCTGCCCTGCTCGAGAACGTGAAACACAAATTCTTGATATAATGGAGAAACGCCGTTGTTCTCGGTCTGAGGCAACTTCCTTCATTAAAGAGCGCGAAGTGGGGTACGCTACTCCTACGTCACGCCAGTGTGGGTCAACTGAAGCGACGGTCGCTTCCGCAGTGTCGGCAGCGATAGATAAGGCCATGGCGATTATTGTGGAACGGCTTTGCAACACCTTAGCTGAAGGTCTGACGGAGATGCTCGCCGCCAGGTTAAACAGCCTTATTCCCTCCTTCGCTGCACACACTGTCACTGTCCAGGGTGAAGCTGAGCACCTCGACAATGAACAAAATAATCGGCGTCAAGAAGATGTTACCCCTGAAACGCTGGTCAGCACTCAGTCGCCGACCCCTGTGGGGCCCAGTGGGTCGTTTGGTGACGTGAGGCTTGGTAATATCACTCATAAACGACGCAATGCTCCATTGTCTCCAACCAGTTTGCCAATCTCAAAACCAAAAAAAAAGTTATTACTGATACCAACAATGAGCAGGACGTTTTGCGTTCTGCAGTCGAGTCAACTATATTAAGTCCATCATAGCGCCTGTAAAAGTTCTCCAGTGGAATTGTCGTTCCGTATCTTCCGCTTACATAGATCTTATTTATCTCATACAGCAAACAAATCCTAATGCATTTTACTTCAATAGTCTTGGCTTTCAGTAAACCAAACATTTACTCTGAAATATTTTCGAACTTTTAGACTGGATCGGCCAGGTAGAGGAGGTGGATTATTGGCCCTAATATCTTCAAAAATGTGTCATCAAGTTACTGTAACTTTTGAACATATTTGTCCGGATTGTGAGTTGTTAGGAATAAATTGTTTGTTACCTGACTCCAACAGGATTACAGTGACTAATGCGTACTTTCCGAATGGAGTAAGATGCACAGATCACCTAGATTGTGTTATCAAGAATTCTTCGTCAAATTCAATTTTATTG
Source organism: Rhipicephalus annulatus (assembly GCA_013436015.1). Taxonomy (NCBI): domain Eukaryota; kingdom Metazoa; phylum Arthropoda; class Arachnida; order Ixodida; family Ixodidae; genus Rhipicephalus; species Rhipicephalus annulatus. The sequence continues at coordinate 137,063 of WOVY01003638.1, read as the reverse complement.
GCTGGAGATTTTAACTCGCACCACACTTCTTGCGGGCTTAAAACAGATGGCTGTAGCAAAAGATTGTGAAATTGGTTGCAGGAAAGCAATTTTCGCTGTCATAACTCAGGACAAGTTACCTTTCTACGCGGGATAAGCTCATCAACATTAGACCTAACTTTTTTGTGCGGCCAGTTTACGATTTCATCGTGGGAAACGTTTGATAATGGGACGAGTAGCGATCATGTACCAATTACCTAAGAAATAATGATACCACAACTTACCCCTGCTATCCGGCAACAACGGTTCACCAACTATAAAATTTATAAAACTGTTTTAAACTCCGCGCTCTCATCATTGAGAGGACGCGTCGGACAGCAACGAGCTGCTTCAGTCGTAGCGTGTCTAAGTGACTCTGTCCAGCCGGCAGAGTTTTCCGTTAAGTACGGCAGCACACCGTCAAATTCAGCTTGGTGGAATGAAGATTGTACGCTTGCGTATAGGCGACGTAAGGCTGCTTGGAAACGTTTACGCCACAACCATACTCCGAAAAATTGGGTTGACTATAAATTCCACGCAGCATTGCTTAAACGTACAGTTGCAATAGCTAAAGATAAACACAATTCTGACTTACATTCGCGTTTATCAAAACCTGATAAAAGATCCGCCCTGTACAGGTTTCTACGGAACAAAAAAATCGACGCAGGTACCAGCATATTCGCATTCAGTAGTGGTGTCTCCTAAAAAGACAACAGATTTGTTAGAGGGCATCGCGAAAGGACTTCAAGCGCGTTACGCTTCGTCATGCTTGAGACCTTTGACATTAAAAAGCGCAACCTTGGACTTTCGGGAAGTCACTATGGCTGAACTGGCATATGTCATACTAACTGTAAAGCAAGCGGCTCCCGGTCAAGATCAGATTACAAACTCTATGAATAAATTGATCTTTAATTCCCATCCGAAGGAGCTTTTGAATATTGTTAACTGCTCCTTACAGCACACATGGATTCCAAGCGCATGAAAAATTGCTAAAGTTGTGTTGCTGCGAAAACATCCAAGCCTCGGATATGTCCTGAATAACATTCGGCCAATTTCCCTTACTTCAAACCTAGTTAAAATAATTGAAAGAATTCTTCATAGAAGGCTCAGTGAATTCATCGCTCGTCAGGACATCCTTTCACCAAGGCAAGTAGGAATTAGACAGGGGTGCTCTATATGGTCGGCTCATGTTGATTTGGAAAGCCGAATTCGCCTTGCAAAAGTATCTGGTGAGCTTTCGGCATTAGTCACGTTAGATATCGCAAAAGCCTACGATAGTGTGGAATACAGTGCAATAATTTCAAGATTAGTGGACTGTGAGGAGCCCAAGTACATTATATCTTGGGTTCAGGAGTTTCTCTTTGAGAGACAATTATTTTGTGGCCACGAGGGAATTACTTCTGCCTCATTTAAGCAAACAAGAGGTGTTCCGCTAGGATCAGTCCTGTCACCTCTTTTATTTAATATATTATTATCATCTATTCCCGTTTATAAAAATGTTCCTCTTTACGTCTACGCCGATGATATTGCTTTTTTCTTGTCATCCCGAGATATCAATAGTTTGTATCAAATCTTACAGTCATATTTGAGTGAGCTTGAGGTATGGCTTGGCGGGCTGTCGTTTTCAATTAATGTTAGCAAATGTGCTCTGCTTGTATTCCCTCGATCCGTTCCCATATTTCTTTCACTGCATTATCGAAATGATCCGATTCCACAAGTAACAGCGGTAAAATGTCTTCGTAATGTTTACGTGGACAATTTAAATTGGCAGCAACAAATAGAATCAAACACCCGTAAAGCAGAAAGCGCCATAGGATTGCTCCGCTGGTTTTGCAGTAAGAATTCAGGGATACGCAGGGATACCTTACCTATAATATACAAACTTTACGTACGCCCAATTCTGGAGTTTGGCTGCGTTCTGTCTTCTGGAAGTGCTGAGTACAAATTAAGACCTCTTATATTGCTAGAAAGGCAAGCTCTGCGGCTGTGTCTCGGGCTACCTAGGTATGTCGCGAATAGCGTGCTTTATTTGGAAGCTAGAATCATTCCACTTGGTGCTAGATTTCGACAGCTTACTGTGCAAACATTTTTAAAACTTTACGATGCGCCCCTCTTCTGTTCACAGACAGTTTTCATCAAACATCCAGTTTCTTTCTTTCAGCGCCCATGGTTTCGTTATCAAAGACCCCAAGTCATTTTCGTCGAGTCTCTGTTATCAAATCTTCACGTTTACCTCCGGCTTTTAACTCCCCAAACCTAATTCTCAGTGCCAGTTGACTTAATTTTCGATGATATTTTTCCGAAAAATGCCAAGCTACTTTCAAAGCATGTTCTGGAGGGCCTCCTTCAAGACCATCTCAGTCATTTACCTAAATACGTAGTAATTTCGACGGACGCAACGCAAAATCTTCAGAAGGCTGGAGTAGGTATTTTTTGTCATCAGCTTAATTGGTCTTTTGCGCTCCGATTGCCTGACATCACGCCAATTTATCTCGCAGAATTCCTGGCTATTACATTGGCTCTTCAAAAACTAAATTATCAGCAATCAAAAGCTATTATAATTTCGGATGCTTTGTCTGTATGTACACATCTTACTTCCGCCAAAGAAGTCTCTTCTTCTCAGGATGTTTTGGTCTCTCGTACCGCATAGCCTATCAGAAGTTCCGTTTATTTGGGTCCCCGGGCATGCTGGAATTGAACTAAATGAAATTGCTGATTCGCTCGCTTCGGCATCTTTAAATTTCCTGGTGGATCTAGTAGCTCCACAGTTTTCTTTTATTACCGCCGAACGATTCAAACGCCTGTTAATCTTAAAAATGAACGAAACGTTGCTTCTGCAATCTGAAGAATTTCGGCACTTGCAATTCACATGGAACACCGCAAAATGCCTTTCCCGTCAATGTGAGGTGACCCTCACAAGCTTTCGCTGTAGAGTTCCTCTGTTAAATTTTTATCTCAACAAATCAAGATTTTCATTAACTAACCTATGTGTAGTTTGCAATGAACCGTAAACAATAGATCACTTTCTTTTCACATGCTGCCGCTTCGCCTCACTGCGCCGAATAATTTTTGAAAGAACGATTGGTATGCTCGGATATCCAGTCAATACATCCACCCTATTATCGTTTAGAGCCAGTCAGTTGGGTGTGGGCCGCAGTGCTATTCTGTCAGCGCTACATAAACTCATTCAGGCAACCGGGAGGATACGCTGCTAGTGGTACTGCCAGATATATCCAATTCTTTCTCCCCCTTCCTCATTCTTGTTAATTTGTTTTATATATTCTGGTTTATCACATTTTTCTGCAATTTTTTCACGTTTTTCCAAAGGAACATTATTATTGTTCCTATCTAAATTCTACTTATTTTTTAGCAAGCGTTGTAAGAAATGATCTATTATGAGGTACAGTGTGGCCAATTCTCCATGTGGGGCGTCTCTCATAATCAAATGGTGGTTTTGGGACGTTAAACCCCACAAATCAATCAATCCCCCATGTGGGTATGAGCCAAGATCTCCTAGAAGACAAGACAAGACAAGACCGCATACCGTGTCTACCCCTTCGTATTTGGCCCGATATGTCTTAGTTCGCATTACTCCCGTCCCGGCGTCAAACATTAGAGAACTACCCCGAGTATTATCATAGATCCTTACCTTGGCAATTTCCTGCTTAAAGGTTCGATAGATCTTTAGTGCGGACGTTTTAATCATGGCAATTCTTCACATATCGGCCTCAGCTTTTTTCACCTTCTTAACCGATAATTCTTTTTCGTTTGGCCCCCTGCTGTTTTCTAAGTATTTACCAGTCAATTTTCTGGTTCGCTTCCTCCATTTTGTACCGACATTTTTCATGTACAAGCAGCTGAATAACTTCCTAGTTCAATGCTCCGCCCCCATTGTTCTCAATTGCTTCTCAAATTTTATCTTGCTGCTAGCTTCCCTGTCCTCAAATGATGTCTATTGCTTATCACCTTGTACTCCCTGATTTGGTGTATTCCTGTGAGCTTATAAGGCAAGCCTACCTATTCCACGTCGCTTAATTTCTAATCTTGTTTCAACTTCTGATATCATGCACAAGACCGCATTGCCGAACGTCAGACCAGGAACCATGAGCCCTTTCACAATATCATACCTTTTGTAATTTCACAGTGCCCTGTTTTTTATCACCGCTGCATTCCTGTTACCTTTAGTCGTCACATATATTTCGTGTTCCCTTAGGTACCGGCCCCATTGCTTATCCATACGCCCAGATATTTGTATTGATTTCTTATCTCTAGCGTTACCTTCTATACCGTAAGCGCACTACCTTCGTTATCATTAAAAATCATGACTGCTGATTTTTCCTTACTGAACCTCAAATCTAACTTATTTTCCTTATTACCGCAGATGTCCATCAATCTCTGCAAACCTTCCTTGTTGTTGGCTATTAGCACTAGATCATCTGCGTACATCACTGCTGGTAGTGCCTGCTCAATGCGTTTTCCTTGTTTGACGAAAGAGAGGTTGAAGCCCAGTCCACTTCCCTCTAATTTGGCCTGTAATCCTTGTAGGTACATCATGAATAATAAGGGTGACAGGGGACACCCCTGCCTAAGCCTCCGTTTTACCTTTGCAGGCTTGGGTACCTCTTTTTCCCACTTTATAACTACCTTGTTGGCTTTATAGACACCCTTTAAAAGATTAGTGACTACATGTTCCACGCCTAGTGTGTCCAGTATTCCCCACAATTCCTATTGAATCAATTTTTTGTATGCTACCTTGATATTCAAAAAGCTAGCCACAGGACCTGTGTTCCTTTTCTGCTGTTTCGATGCACTGCGTCAGTGAGAACAGATTGTCTTCCAACCTCCTGTGTTTCTGAAACCCATTCTGCAGTTCACCCGGCACCCCCTCATCCTCTATCCATGCCTGCAGTCTTTCCTTTATAATCTGCATCGCCAGCCTGTAGACGCCTGATGTCACTGTTATAGGACGGTAGTTGTTTATGTCAGCTTTGTCCCCCTTTCCTTTATAGATCATGTTCATATTGCTAAGTTTCCATCCATCGGGACCTTCACCATCGATTAATAATTTGCTTACTGCCTCTCTCAAAGCCTGTTTAGACTTCGGACCTAATGTCTTTATCAGCACAAATAAAATGCCATCTGGGCCTGTTGATGTGCTATTAGGAACCCTCTTCTGAGCCCTTTCCCACTCTCGTTGTGAAAATGGAGCCATTGCGCCACTTGATTCATCCTTGTCTATTATGATGCATAAAGCACTTCTTTGTCGAAAATTTTCTGTCACCCTTGTTATATATTCCATAGCTTCGCCCTCTTCAAGCCTATCACCTTTATCTGTAGTTATAAACCTCTGCTCTAGGCTCGTCTCATTTGTGAGGGAGTTTAGATGGTTCCAAAATTTCGCATCTGCCTTTCTATCTTTTTTATATACTTCTGCCAGCCACTGAGCTCCCTTTCTTCTAATCTTTTCATTGATCAGAAGAAATGCATCCCTTCTACAGCTTAGAAAGATTTCCCATTTTCTTTCAACATCATCTGCCAGTTCATCCGCTGCTTAGCATGTCTGTGTTCCCTAGAGGCTTCCTGACGTTTTGCTATGGCTCTCTCAACTTCCTCATCCCACCAACTCTTGGGTTTGTGTCTTCTTTTCCGAGTGACTTCACACGTGTCTTAGAAAGCTCTAGCTCAAACAGTCTAATTTGATTCGTGTATGTCCATACTGTTTTATTATCCTCAGTGATTACTTTCTCAATTTGTTTAGTAGCCATTTCTTTTTGCCTTTCTGAATAAAAATTTTCCTGTAGTTGCTCATCTTGTCTCTTTCACACTTTCACTGCTCTTCCAAAACTTAGCTTGATACGTTTGTGATCACTACCCAGACTTCTGGAGCCACCTTCATCTATGTGCATTCCCCTGAGCTTATCATACATCCTATGTGACATTAGTGCTTAATCTATCGCCGACTGCAGCCTTCCTACCTCCCATGTTATTTGCCCTTCACACTTCTCGGTACCATTGCAAATGATCAAACCATGCCTTTCACACATATCCATGATCATGTTGCCTGTCGGGTCGGTATACCCGTCTATATCTTCTATGTGCGCATTCATATCTCTAAGTATATTTATCTCGCACTCTCCTCCTAACCCGTTAATGTTCTTTGATATACACTCTACCATTGCCTGGTTTTTCTTTCTGGCCTTTGCTTTCGTCCACCAATACACCAAACCAAGGAGTGCCATTTCCCTGCCACTTTCCCTTTTAACCATAATTGTTCCTTGCACTCCTGCTTGACCCTTTGCCAGTCTGTACTTTTATGAATCAATGCCCCAATACCACCCCCTTTCGGCTGCCTTCTGTTCTAATACAATATTCTCACGCGTAGTGCGGATTGTTACTAGGTTGTTCCATATCCCTGAGATGTGTTTTTTACTGAACCGTATACCATCGGCCTCTCCTCCCTTAGCTGTTCTTCTATCTCTTCCCACTTAAACCTTTTCCTGCCACCCTGCATGTTAATATGCCCTGTGTCTGAATTGGCTCGGCGCTCGTGGCTACATCTATTTCTGCCCCGGACCCTACCGATCCTAGATACTGGTGCCACTTTATAATCGTATTTGTCCATACCACCTGTCAAAGAGTCTGCCGGGTTGTTTTCTTCGTTACAAGCTATCCTGCGCCCCGAAGGGCCCACGTGCCTCCCAAGAAAGCTACTGCGCGTCCTGCAAGTCGCCAGCCCACCTCATGACCTAGCTGCCCATCGAAGTGAATTCTGTCTCGTTAAAAACCACCACACCTATGCACCTCTCTGTTTATTTCCACCACTTCAAAGCCTTTCTCTCGACTTATCCGCCATATCACTTGGTTTGCGTTGACAACCGCTTTTTGCAGGTTGCTATCACGCACCGGTGCCTCCGCTATCGTGCATATCACTCACTACCTGTACTTAAGAAGTGGCGCGCATGCCATCGACCCCTTTCGCCAGTGTGGTCGCTAGTCCTGCTGTATCTTCATTTAAGACGTCGTTTAAACCGCCTGAATTTACCACGAGGTTTCGTATATCAGCTGTACTTTTGGTTTTGCGCTCGCTTGCCTCATGAGTGCTTCCAGCTTGCGTCCTGGGATCTTCCCTACTTCGACCCTCTTGTCACCTCTTGTCTCTCTTTGATTGCTTGTGCATATTGATTTAAATTCGAGTCGCCGGCGATTATCACATGCTGTGACTTTTCAGCTGGAGCGTCCTGCACCTGGGGGTTACTTGCACATGTGACGCCGGCTGCTTTGTCATCTCCCAGTCTCTTCACTACTTCGCTGAAGCTGGGCCTTGTGACAATTGAACCAGCTGAACCGGTTTTTTCCAAACTTGCTAGCTCTTTCTTCTCCATCGTTTCGGTTGCCGGTGCCCCACTGTTCTCTCCATCGGCCACTTCTTTGTTCACCTTGGCTAGTGCTTTCTCGCCGGACTTCAGCCTTTCGCCTATTGCCCTCGTTTTTTTCTTGCGCGGTCGCCAATGCAGTCTCCAGCTCGGTGATTCTCAACAACTGTGCACTCTGGCCAACCATCGTTTTCTCCATTTTTTTCCTCGACGTCACATTGCCTACACTTCGCGTCAGCCTCTTCTACATTTGCTTCTGCATTTGGGTTCATTTTCAAACTCAGCCTGCATCCTGAACACTTTACAGCTTTTTTAACTATGTCTTTATCACACCGATTGTCCTTACGGCTTGTCTCACTCAATAATTACAAAACAAGACACGATCCCTGCTAGACGAAAAAGAGAAAGGCGGAGCTCTACTACAAAATTCGTGTGTTCAATGTACGTGCATCTCCCCTACGGGGTGGCAAGAGGAAAAAAAACACAAAGAAACAAACACACACACACACGCACAAACTATTAAATACCTGGTGACTGCCCTCGGAAAAGCCGTACAATATAAGTGCTACGAAAATTTTAACTGCTGCCTTAACAAATATAAAAGCAAGCTCAAAACATGCAAAACCACTTATCTGTGTAGTCGACTTGGAGCGCTCAAAAAACACGTCCATCCACCGTGCCAGTCCGAACTGAGCTCCATATTGCCACAGGCATGAAACGAGGTTTAGCCATGCCAATGCGCGTATGTGCCATGGTGTGAAAGAAGAAGAGGACGGTTGGTGTGTGCTCGTGCTCTAACGTTCGGTTCGGCTCGACGTCCAGTGCTGCTCCTGTGAACAGACGTTGTGGTCGTTCTGTGATCACGCGACATTTTCTGGTGGAGGTGCGGGGTAGTGTTGTATGCACTGCAATCAGCAGCAAGGTCCCGACACTAGCCGCGACTTGGAAGAACCAGCTGACCTACGGCGTAGCAGGCGACGAATAGGCCTACCTCCTGAATTCGGACCATTTCTTCAACTCGGCAGTACTATGGCTAGTGCGGGAACGCAAACCCAAGAAACATCAACGCTGCCTCCTCCACGGTTCTTCAACGTCCCTCGTACTCCGAAGCCGTTTCACGGTGACCCCTATGAGGACGTCGACGACTGGCTCGACGACTACAACTGTTGCGGCAGCGTCAACGAGTGGAACGAGCAGCGAAAGCTTCGGTACGTCTACTTTTATCTCGAGGACTCTGCGCGCACTTGGTTCGAAAACCATGAAGCCTCTATGACAACCTGGCCAGAATTTTGCAACCAGTTGCGAAATACTTTCCGAAGCTCTGACCGAAAGGAGCAAGCGGAACGGCTCCTCACTTCCCGAAACCAGCGTCCGAACGAGAGTGTTGCCATGTTCGTTGAGGACATGACGCGGCTGTTCAGGCGAGCCGACTCTTCAATGACGGAAGAAAAGAAGGTGCGCCTCCTAATGCGGGGAGTGAAGGAGCAGCTGTTCGCGGGACTAGTGCGGAACCCTCCCGGCACTGTAGAGGATTTCCTTCGCGAAGCCACGACAATAGAGAGAATGCTAAGGCAGCGTTCGTACCAGTATGAACGTCCTGGCAGTCTTTCGTCAGTGTCGTCGGCCCTACAAACACCTGACGTCACGACTGTAAAAGACCTGACAGAGCTCGTGCGCAGTATTGTGCGCGAGGAGCTGCAAAAGCTGCACGTGGTGTCTTCTCCGCCCCATGTTGCTGCTTTAACGGATGTCGTTCGCGAAGAGGTCCGGCAGCTGGTGCACCCCATGACGACTCTGCGTGCAGCCGAAGTCCAACCCATGACGGCCCCACGTCCAGCCGAAGCTCCGCTATTAACGTACGCGGAAGCACTGCGTACTCCTGCACCGGCTGTTGGCTATCCGTCCCGTCCGTCCACCCTGCAGACGGCACCGTCGTTCTACTCGGGACCACCGCACTACGGCAACCCACCCCTTACACGGAAATCCAGTGTATGGCGTGCTCCCGGCAACCGGCCTCTATGTTATCACTGTGGTGAACCAGGTCACATCTACCGTGAGTGCGCCTACAGGCACATGGGTCTTTCCGGATTCGTCCGGATGCTCGTCGACCCAGAGATGGTGAGCGGCCCCGTGCTACCACCGAATACTTGGCAAGCCAACGATCCTCAAACCTTCCGCGTCGCCAATCCCGCTCACCATCTCCACGGCGTTCCACGTCACCTGGCCAACAATCAACCTTTGCGGACGTCCTTGCAGGAAGATCACCTAGATCCACAAGCCCGCGCCGGGGAAACTAAGAACAGCGACCTCTGGGGGTGAGGCCGCTGTTGATCGACCGTTACAAGACCCTCCCCCGATTTGCCTGCCGACATCCGACGACATTCTTTCACCGACGTGTGCCATCGACGACAAACAGGTCTCTGCTCGTATCTCTGTTCTTCTCGACAACCACCCGCTGACCGCTCTGGTAGATACGGGTGCCGATTATTCTGTTATAAGCGCTGACCTCGCTGCACAGCTAAGAAAGGTAACGGCACCTTGGGGACATGGAACCAACCTCCGGACTGCGGGAGGTCACCTATTGACACCGCTAGGATTGTGCACTGCCCGCCTCCGAATTCGTGAGTCGACGTACATTGTTTCCTTCGTTGTATTGCGCGAATGCTCCCAAAACCTGATTCTCGGAATGGATTTTCTCTGCGATCATGGAGCCATTATTAACCTTCGCGACCTGCTCATAACGTTATCTAACGACCATACAGCCCTACGAAAGGATGCAGTTGCGCCGAACACAACACTTCGATTTGCTGACGACACCATCGCACTGCCACCGCGAGCCAGTATGTTGGTAACGGTGGAGAGCGACTGTGACAACAAGAGTAGTGGCATCGCGGAAACTAACCTCTCGGTGCTCTTGGCACGTCACATTTGTGTCGCGCGTGCTATCGTCAAACTGAAACATCGGAGGGCTCAGCTTCTGATCACGAATTTCGGCGGCCAGTACCAACACTTGGCAAAGCGAACAGCAATCGCGAACTTTGAAGCCATCGATGACGCAGAATGTTCCACTATCGCTCCGATTGCCACTGATGCCGAAGGTAATTCTGATATAGCCAGTACGGTTGACGTGAATTGCCAGCTATCCTATGCGCAGCAACAGCAGATACGCATGATTTTACGTACCTATAGTGATTGCTTTGCGTCCACCTCCAAAATCAAGCAGACCCCAACCGTGAAGCACCGCATTATAACGGACCCTACCGAACGGCCTGTACGACAGCACGCCTACCACGTGTCGCAAAAAGAACAAGAGGCAATACGTTTTCAAGTGAAACAGATGCTCGACGACGACGTCATCCAACTCTCGAACAGTCCATGGGCGTCACCCGTCGTACTTGTTAAAAAGAAAGACGGCACTCTTCGATTTTGCGTCGATTACCGGAAGCTCAACAAAGTGACGAAGAGAGACGTCTACCCTCTCCCACGCATAGATGATTCACTGGATCGACTTCGACATGCCCGATATTTTTCCTCAATGGATTTACGCAGCGGCTACTGGCAGATCGAGGTCGATGAACGTGACAGGGAAAATAACAGCATTCATAACTCCCGATAGCCTCTGCGAATTCAAAGTGTTACCATTTGGATTGTGCTCTGCACCGGCAACGTTCCAAAGGATGATGGACACCGTCCTGTCCTGTCTGAAGTGGGAATCCTGCCTCGTGTATTTAGACGACGTCGTTGTTTTTTCCAAAACATTTGAGCAACATTTACAACGACTTCAGTCCGTCTTCGTCGCTATTCGATCCGCAGGCCTATCTCTAAAACCGGAGAAGTGTCATTTCGGCTACGAAGAACTAAAGTTCCTCGGCCACCTTATCAGTCACGATGGCATTAGACCAGACCCAGAAAAGACCATGGCTGTTGCTGCATTTCCTCCACCTTCGAACAAACGGGATTTGCACCGGTTTTGGGGTCTCTGCGCCTACTACAGGCGCTTTGTCCAGAGCTTTGCCAACATCGCTGAACCCCTTACCCGTTTAACGAAGGAGGATACTCCTTTTGTGTGGGGTCCAGAGCAGAGAGCCGCTTTTTCCCAGCTTCAGCAGTGCCTTCAGAGTGAACCCTTACTAGGGCACTTTGATGAAGATGCCACCACCGAACTTCACACTGACGCAAACAACATCGGTCTTGGTGCAGTACTCGTCCAGTGGCAACACGGCGCTGAACGTCCCATCGCTTATGCTAGCCGCATTTTGTGATATGCGGAAACTAACTACTCGACCGCGGAGAAGGAATGTCTTGCTGTTATTTGGGCGATAACAAAGTTCCGACCGTATCTGTATGGCCGTCCATTCAGAGTAGTTACGGACCATCATGCCCTTTGTTGGCTGGCCAATCTCAAGGACCCTTCAGGGCGCCTCGCGAGGTGGAGCTAACGCCTTCAAACATTTGAGGTTACAGTCGTCTACAAGTCGGGCCGCAGGCACACTGATGCTGATTGCCTTTCGCGCGCACCCCTCGCGACGACATCGAGGGACGATGATACCGATGGCCATTTTCTTTGTGCAGTCAGTGAATCCGACTTGGCCCAACAACAGTGGAATGATTCAGAGATCCAACAACTTATCAAATACCTTCAAGGTCGCAGCTCGAGTCCACCATCGGCATTTGCACGTTCAGGGTCATTTTGTCTCCGCAACGGCATCGTCTACAAAAAGAACTTCGAACCTTATGCGACTGAGTACCTCCTCGTCGTTCCACCAGGGCTACGTGCTGACATTTTATCTGCCTGCTACGACGAGCCTTCCTCCGGCCACCTAGGATTCGCACGCACCCTTGCCCGAATTCGGACTCGCTACTACTGGCCAAAGCTCACCCAGGATGTCAAGCATTACGTTAAAACATGCAATCATTGCCAGCGCCGTAAAGCCCCACCTGTGCGCCCTGCTGGTTTATTACAGCCTGTTGCACCCCCGTCACAACCGTTTGAACGAATCGGCATGGAATTGCTTAGGCCCTTCCCGAAGTCACATGATGGCAACCGCAGGATCGTAGTCGCTACCGACTATTTAACGAGGTACTGCGAAACGAAAGCCCTAAAACGAGGCACCGCCAATGAGGTTGCGTATTTTTTTATCAACAACATCGTCCTCCGCCATGGAGCGCCAACAGTTCTTATCACTGACCGTGGAACAGCCTTTACAGCCCAATTGATGCAAGACGTCACGAGTCTTAGTGGAACAGCTCGTCGCAAAACAACCGCATACCATCCACAAACCAACGGTCTGACAGAGAGATTAAACAAGACACTCGCTGACATGCTATTTATGTACGTCGACCGTAATCACAAGAACTGGGATGCAATTTTGCCATACGTAATGTTCGCTTACAACACTGCGGTTCAAGAGACTACGGGTTTCATTCCATTCCGGTTGCTTCACGGCCGAGAAGCACTTACGATGCTTGATGTCATGCTATTGCCTGACACGACCGATATTACTACTAATGCGAACGACTTTCTCCGGCTCGCCGACGCGGCCCGCCAGCTTGCACTCAAGCGGATCCGAAAACAACAACGAATCGACTCGCAGAGGTACAACTCCCGTCATCGCCATGTCATTTACCAACCCGGTGATTTGGTCTGGCTGTGGATCCCCGTTCGCAAAAGGGGCCACTCGGAAAAATTAGTTCACCGCTACTTCGGTCCCTATAGAGTACTACGGCGCCTCACAGATGTCAACTACGAAATTCTGCTTGAAGACACAGCTCAGCGATCTCGATGTCCCCAGCAGCCCGACATTGTTCATGTGTCACGGATGAAGCCACACTACCCCCGAGCCACCTGACACTACTTTTTCACGCGTCTTTGTGCGTGTACGCGACTACTTTAACTTTTAATCGGCATTGGTCATCGGGGTGGTACTTTTTTTTTCGAAGGGGGGGTAATGCCACAGGCATGGAACGAGGTTTAGCCATGCCAATGCGAGTATGTGCCATGGTGTGAAAGAAGAAGAGGACGGTTGGTGTGTGCTCGTGCTCTAACGTTCGGTTCGGCTCGACGTCCAGTGCTGCTCCTGTGAACAGACGTTGTGGTCGTTCTGTGATCACGTGACAATATATATACACAAGTACAACGCCCCATAGGGGCTAGCCAACAAGTTCTAAAACCGGAACCGAAACCCTTATACCACATCATCCCTCCTTTGAAATAAAGAGCACTTGGGGCGCACCACTTAACGTGATCGTGAACATAGAATGAAATGTACAGCATGCCCACTAAAACAAGAAGTATAGCACACTGACATACACGTAACACAGTGCATAACGTAACGCAGTTGAACTGGCACAACGAATTATGGAGAATAAAAAAAAAGTTGGCAGATTCCACGTACAGGGGTAATCGATGATATGCGAAGCACGAATGAGAAATTTTGATATTACCGTGGTTACACGAGCTGTCTAACCATAGTTAAGTTCGACAGCCGTTAAGTCTAATGGCTGTTGCAACTAGTCACACAACAACCCTTGCCGCAGTTAATGCACTAACAACTGTTTTCGTAAACGGAGGTATACAGGAAAACTTTGTTTGCACCATAAACTGACAAAATGGCGGCCCCCCTGACGGACGCGAATAGCTTGGTTCCCAAGGAAATTTTGAGCCAAAGGCGGGTGAACTGGTCTGTGGTGACGACGGAGGCGTTAATACAAATTTGAGAGGACAATCTAACTGCTCTCAGTTCCAACACAAGGAACTTGCGGATCTATAAATTTATGGTGGAGACTCTGAACTCTGGCCTGCCGAACGGTGAAGGACCGAACAGCGTCAAAAAAGTATGCCAAAAACTTGAAAACTTAAACAGGCAGTACCGGTGGGTGGTATTTTTGGTGTTTTTTGTATCTCTGCTTCCAGTTTACGGGACGTGTTTAGGCACTGGAACGGAAGACTGGCCTGTGTAACTAGGCCTCCACCTTCACCACGTGGCAGCCACTTGTTGGGTTTTAATTTTGGGGCAGAGTGCGCTCTCGAATTTGCGCAATTATTTTTTACGAATGGTACAAATGGCGTTCAAACCAGCCCTGGCTCAAGTTAAAAGTGCGCCCTTTACACGCCTGCAAGTTTGTCCGTGCTGTGAAAATATGCTTTTACAAAAAGGAAGCTTTCGTTACTGCTAGAATTTACTTGTCTCTGTGATAGCTACGGTGTCTTCTTTTAACAAGATACAGGCCGGTTCTCTCGTTTTTCAAGCTGCATTAAAAATTGCGAACCTCCCGCAAACGAAAAAGCCGAGCGCACGTTCAGGGGGCTTTTTGTCTATGTCCCGTTAGCGGAGGCTTAACAAACACATGGATTACTATAACGTGCCGAGGCACATAGTGTGATCAACTTTAGGTAACGCTGTGTATTTTTCTTACATGAATGACTTCCTCGCCCGTTGTTTTTTCAGATGGCAGTAAAGATATCGGAAATGAACTGGTGTGTGAGTGAGAATTTATTAAAAAGCAGAGCGGTCGGCCTAAGCTAGTTCGCTCTAGCCTGCTTCTCTACATAGGGAATGAGGAAAGGGGGAAGGAAAGAGGGATGAAGGGTGATAACGGGGACAAGAAGAGGTGGTGCGTATGTACAGTAGCCACTTGGCATAGTACCCTACAGCCTAACGTCTAGCCCAGTGCTTTTTATAAAATCTAAAACATTCTTTGGAGCAGTTTTTTACACTGTTTGGTCGTTCATTGCTGACAATATGCGGCTTTCACTCAATGGCTTTCGTCCGATGCTTGCCAACGTTGCAGTTAGCATTGTTATTTGCGCCACGTATAATGCACAGTCACAAAATATATGAGCTAAAGTTTCGCGCACTTGGCAGCGCTCAAAATTCGGGCTGTCCGCACGACCGATCAGGTGAGTGTAGTGGCGAGCGAAGGCGACTCACAGGCGAATCAGGTGCAGTATATTAGCTTGTCTTCAGATGATTTTATCTGAAAGACAAAAAGTCATGCCGGGGTTTGTTCCCTGCAGACGCTTGTTCAGGTGATCTGGTAGCGACCAGTAAGTGGCAGCGCTTTCGCGCATGAGCGATCTCAGCAATCTGTTGACCTCACTTCGCGAAGACGGTACTTTGACGTACATAGGAGCGTTGTATACTGCTGCTCTTGCTTCGCTATCGGCTGTTTGGTTGTCAACCAGGCCGTAGTAACCCGGAATACATTAGTGTAATCAAGTGACCACTCCTGTATGTTAGGTCAAATGCTTGGACGATTCCTAACGCTAACTCGTCAAATTGGCCACTTCTTGAGCAAGAATGAATAGCTTGAAGCGCTGATTTTGCATCGGACAGAATCGTCCATTTACGCGGTGCTTTGTTGTTAACAATTTTTATGGCTTCCTATATAGCAACAAGTTCTGCAGCTGTCAGAGATGACCTGTGATCTAATTTGTACTGTCGAGAAATACCGAGTTTAGGGATACGAAGGCTGCAGCTGAGGAGGACGAAGTTACGGATCCATCGGTGTAAATGTGCACAGAGTCGCTGTATTGGTCATCAAAATGTGCCAAGGTGAGTTGCTTGAGGGCAATATAAGAAACACGCGACTTATACAAAATTCCCCGTATGTGGAATTTCCTATAACAAGCGGTTTTGTCAATGAACATGGAAGCACTGCAGGGATTACGGCTGGTGCAAAGCCTGAAGGAATTTTGTGTTTATGCGTATCGAGGCATCATGAATAGTTACAGCCTGGTCAGTTCGCTTGTAGCGAAGACAACGGGTGCTGTGCGTGTTGGGTCGGCAGACGAAGGTGCACTCGAAGAGGCTCACCGGACGTGTAAACCTGTATAGGGTAGGTGCGGTACTGCTCTATAGTGCTAGAGTATAGTGCCAGAGTGCCATAAGGCCAGAGTATGTAATGTGTTTAATGTATGTGGTATTGCTGTATTACTGTGCTCTTTATCTTTGTGCACCTGGCAGCTTGTTGCTTTAGAATGCTTTTTGTTTGGCCTGCAGAAGTACTGTGTATGCATGTCTATATGCTACAAAATTTCCTGTGTCCACGAAAGCATTCTTTGTGAAGAGTTGAGGCGTTGTGGCACAAGCACTGGTGCTAAAGGCATAGAATTGCCGTTTTATTGGCAGCTGCTTTCTTTTCACGGATCACCGCCAATCAACGACAGTGACTTGGTAGAGGAAAGTTTCGAGGTAGTCAGCTGTTTTTACCTTTACGCTACAACTAGTAACAGGTTATTGCTATGAGCCAACTTGGCGTGTGTTCTCAGTATGATATACAATATTGCATGTTATGTTGCTAGAGCACCGCAGTGAGAACTGATCAAGCAGGTCATTGAAAATGTAATTGTTTATTAGCTTGATATCAAGCAATAAACACATTACAGCCACCAAAATAGCAATAGAGGCTGCCACTCACTATATTCAAGCTCATGCATAAACATGGCCAGTGTATATTTCGTGTAAAATAATTCATTTATTTTACCAATTGCTGCGTGAAGTCCATGTCCCGTCAGACATTTCTTGCAAACGAGCTGTAAACAAGTGCACGTTTGTTAATAAGTACTTCCTTTTCTGTCATGCACAGGTGCCAGTAGTTCACGAAGAACCAGCAGGCAGTGAGGTTGTGGCTGTATTTGACACAGCGGAGAGTGGAACCACTGCGACAGCCAACCCTGAAACCAGCGTGGACGAGAATTTCACAGCGGACACACAAGCACAAGCAGCAGACCCTAGTACTAGCAGTACAAGCAGCACCACGAGCAGCCTCACCTTGACCTCGGACAGGTGTTAGTGGCGACCAACCTGGAATGTCATCGTTGAATAGAATAAATAACCTGAATAATGTGCAACATGTCACGCTGATGTCCTGGACTATAGCCTTAAAGGAGCACTGACATCAAATTTCAAGATCGAAATGTGCCCATCATTTGATCGCTTGGTATGCATAGGTCTTCTTGACCAAATTTTAACGGCATCCGTCACGTGGAAGTTATTTTATTTCGTTGTCACCCAGCGTAAAAAAAGCTAAGGGAAAAAAACGAAATATAGACTGCCCTGTGACATCGACACTGGTGCTATAAGTACGGTGTGATACATTTCACAAATACCGTCCTGAGTGACGATGCCCTAATAGCGATGATGTTTACCATCCGAGTGTTCTTATCGTGGCGCCGACTGGCGCCGAAGCGCAGAAACGCACTCGCTCGTCACGTTTGATCTTCGTCGCTCCGGTTTGAATGATTTCGTGAAATTATCAAGATAAAAATCACCTTTCAAAGAACGGCGAAAGAAAAGAGCAAAGAGCATGATTAAACGTGTGCTTGTCGGTCAGCACGTCGGGGAATCGTTGTGAGTTGCAGGTGAGTCGCACTGATCTAGTTTGAAGCACGAAAAAAGCGCTATGAGGGTGTCCTTTACTTGTCACGTATGTGTTACACATCAACACCACCACAAGCTGTCAAAAGTGAAACAGCGTGCGGTCAGATATCATCGCTAACAAGATACACGCAGGTATCGTTGAATTTAAGTTTGTCTGTAGACTTTGCGTCCACATAGAAATGGTAATACCGTGTTACCCGCAACAGTCTGGATAGGTGGGGCCATCTGGAGGCGCAAAAAAATCTGGCAAGCATGGAACCTATTATATTTCGCCGCTGATGCTCATCCGCGATGGCTATGCTGCATTGACCGCTCTGCTTACACCTGAACAATTTGTACGCCAAAACACACCAGTATAGCCAACTGAGACACACGAGCGAAGATGGCTGAAGCGTGCATCCTCGGGCACCTCTGCAGTGCTGCTTGGAACAGCATACATTTTGGAATCACTGTTCTGCAAAAGGTCGATCGAAGCAACATATTTCGCGACGTCGCGGATCGCGGGGATAGCAATACCCAGAATATCGTATTCAACCCGATTCGACACCTTGTACGGCGACGCCAGCAATGCAGGTGACAAGGCATGGCTGAATATGTGTCCGCCTAGCAGACGAAATGTTTGCGAAGCAGCTGAGCCTGACGTTACTCTTTTCTGTGGAGAAGTAGTCAGCTGTTGCGTGATCTGGAGGTTACCGCGAGGTAGCGCCACTGTTGATGTTCCCAGCGCTAAAAATGACGGAATTTCTAGCCGTTTTGAATAGTGCTAGATACCTACGAAAGAAATCAATAAAAGCGATAATTATTCATCTCTCAGTTGCGATTTAGCTCCCAAATCGCTGCTACGGGGTCTATAGCTACTCGCTGACGCAAAAATCTTGGCATGAGTGAATTTGATGTCAAAGCTCTTTTAAGCGGGCCACTCCCTCGTTAGGGCTGAAAGACCTAGGTCCTTTCAGACGCTTCACAGGCCCGTTGGACTCCCCATAAATATTCATCTTATGTAAAACAGCGTAGAGATGCGTTGCGCCATTCCTCATGTAGTGGAGTATACGCACCAACGCGTATGCGCCTTCGGAAGACAACAAAAAGCCCGTGCTCCGCTTGCGCGAGAGTTTGTGCCGCCTTTGCCAGACTGGCCGTACGCCCACTTTCCGTTGCGACCTCGTTGCGACTTCTCACCTCGAATAAACGTCATCACATTTGGTGGAGGCTGCTGAGATCCCCAAGAAGACCTGGAGCTCCGCTCTCGCAAGTTGCCTGAAAGATTACCGCGAAACATGACTGACGCAGTCACCAACCAGCCCGTCCCAGCCCAGCCAGCACCATCGGCTGCCCCGTCTACCTGCCCCGGCGCTACTCGCCAGCGGGACCCACCAATCTTCAGCGGAAGTGGTGAGCAAGACGTCGAAGACTGGCTGTCCTTGTACGAACGCGTAAGCGTCAGCAACAAGTGGGACGACGACTCTAAACTCGCTTACGTTATCTTTTACTTGGCAGACGTAGCTAAGCTTTGGTTTACCAACCGCGAAGCCGCCATCGCCAACTGGTCCTCCTTTAAGACCCTCGTAACAGAAGCGTTCGGCCGACCAGAGGTCCGCAATCTCCGCGCTGACCAGCGTCTGCGCCACAGAGCCCAGCAGCCTGGCGAAACGTTTACGAGTTACATTGAGGATGTGCTTGACCTCTGCAGGCGTGTTAACCCATCTATGCCCGAAGAAGAGAAAATTCGGCAGATTCTCAAGGGTATTGAGGATGGCGCATTCCAGATGTTGCTAGCGAAAAGCCCGACCTCGGTGGCGATCCTCGTAAGCCTGTGCCAGAGCTTCGATGAATTACGCCGTCAGCGTTCCATCGCCCGACAGAGTGTCTCACCACCAGATTCGATCTCGGCTGTCGCACTCGCAAATGTCAACGTTCGCGAAGAAAGTCTGTCCAACCAGATCAAAAACTTCATCAGGGAGGAAGTCGCCCGACAGCTTTCCCTGCTGCCGCATAGCGACGCGCCCACCGCAAGTCTGCGTTCGACACTGCAGCAGGCCATACGCATTGAAATTTGCGATGTCCTACCTACAGTGCAGGCCCCTTACGCATGCACTTCAGCAGCAGCTAATCTCTCAGCTGTCAGCTACGCACCACCTGCACCATCTTCACCTCTCAGCTACGCAGCTGTGGTTGCGCGACCCCCACCGCATCCAGTATCCTTATCGGCTCCACCTCCTCCGGCAGCGCCTCCGGTTTACAGGCCCTCACCTCGCTTTTTCCGTCCATCTAATGAGTGGCGCACCCATGACAACCGTCCTATCTGCTTCGCGTGTGGCATCGCTGGTCACATTGCACGCTACTGCCGCCGCCATCCCACACCTGCGTACGCCTCCTTTGGAACTCCTACCTATGCGTCGCAGCAGGCCACCACGTCTGCATACGAACAGAGGCATTCTGACTCGGATTTTCGCCCATTGACTTCTCGTTTCCCATTCCCTCGTCACCGATCACCATCGCTTATGCGTCGTCGACCACCTCCTGAGGAGGTACACTAATCAGTGCAGTTCCGGAGGCAAAAACTGCAACTTCTGCGCAATTCTCAAGGCCTCCATTTTCGCCGCAAAATGTTGATGTCGACGTTGAAGGAGTCGCCACTTTAGCGTTAATTAACACCGGGGCTGAACGCAAAACTTTGTGATGAACGCAAAATTTTCTCGGACACTGAAGAAACTGACCCCATCTCTCTGTGGCGTGGTGCTGTCCATGGCTAGTGCGCAACGCATTCATCCCTCGGCTGTGTGTACGGCGTGCGTCGTCATCCGAGACGTTTTGTACGTCGTCCAGTTTTGTGTTCTACCATCTTTTTCTCATGACCTTATCCTGGGTTGGGATTTCTTATAACGTCATGAAGCTATCATCGATTGTTCCCGTGCTGAAGTGTCCCTTGTGCCAACATGTGAATTTCCACCGCCCGACCATTCACCACTGCTCTGCAAACTCATCGCTGACGACGACATCACATTGCCTCCGGAAGCTTCAGTCCCTATTAGCCTTTCATGTGTGGCGCAACCTGACGCCACGGTGGTGTTTACGCCATCCCCTGTTTTTACTGAACGCAAGGGCATCGTGCTCCCATTTGCCAATCTTACGATTGCGTCTGGATTAACCGTAATGCTGGTTACCAACCACTGCAACTACCCCATTGGCTTGCTTCCTGGTGAAACGTTAGGATATGTGCAACCTGTCGACCATATCAATGATATTATTCTTCCCTCTGAAATGCCATGTCAGATTGCCGCAATCACTCAGGCGTCTGAGCCATCAAGCTCACCAGCCTTCGACAATGCTATTGACGCAGACCTCCCCCCCTCGCATCGCAGCCAACTTGTTGCCCTCCTTAACAAGTTTCGCTCTTCTTTCGACTTTCAGAAACCTGCTTTGGGCCGCACCACGACTGTCACTCATACTAATGACACCGGCTCACATTCGCCTCTGCGACAGCGTCCTTACCGCGTTTCTGTCGAAGAGCGCCGCGTCATTACGGAGCAAGTAGATGACATGCTTAAACGTGGAGTCTCACAGCCTTCTCAAAGCGCTTGGTCGTCACCCGTGGTTCTGGTAAAGAAAAAAGATGGCACCGTTCGATTTTGCGTGGACTATCGCTGCTTAAACAAGATTACAAAGAAAGACGTCTACCCGCTACCACGAATGAACGATGCTCTTGACTGTTTACAAGGCGCCGAGTACTTCACATCCTTGGATCTGCGTTCTGGATATTGGCAGGTGCCAATGGCTGAATGTGATCGCCCTAAAGCAGCCTTTGTAACGCCGGATGGCCTGTATGAGTTCAAAGTCATGCCATTTGGGCTCTGCAACGCGCCTGCGACGTTTGAACGCATGATAGATACCATATTGCGGGTCCACAAGTGGAAAACTTGCTTGTGTTACCTAGATGACATCGTAGTCTTTTCAGCTGATTTCCCGACACATCTTCGTCGTCTCCACGAGATTCTGACGTGTCTAGCTTCTGCAGGCCTACAACTTAACACCAAGAAGTGCCACTTCGCAGCCCGAAAACTAACCATCTTGGGACACGTCATCACAAGAGACGGTGTTCTTCCGGACCCCGATAAGCTTCGAGCTGTCGCTGACTTTCCAATGCCCACATCACTGAAAGCCCTAAGAAGTTTCTTTGGTCTTTGCTCTTACTTTCGTCGCTTCGTGCGCAACTTCGCGTCCATCATTGCACCTCTGACTAGTCTGCTTTCCAACAGCAAAGGTATATCTGCATGGTCACCTGCATGTGACGACGCATTTCACCAGCTGCGCCGCCTGCTGACCTCGCCACCTATTCTTCGCCACTACGACCCCACTGCTGCCACAGAAGTTCACACTGATGCAAGCGGCGTTGGTCTTGGCGCAGTTTTGGCACAACGGAAAGGCACCCAAACCGAATACGTAGTCGCTTATGCAAGTCGCGCTCTTAAGAAGGCTGAATTGAATTACTCCGTGACAGAGAAGGAGTGTTTGGCCATAGTCTGGGCGCTTACGAAGTTTCGCCCGTACTTTACGGCCGTCCTTTCGACGTGGTCACAGACCACCACGCTCTATGTTGGTTGTCCTCCTTGAAAGACCCGTCCGGACGTCTGGGCCGTTAGGCACTTAGATTGCAGGAATACGACTTCCGTGTCGTATATCGTTCCGGTCGCAAGCATGCGGACGCCGATGCACTTTCCCGATCGCCATTAACACCAGATGTGGCTTCTCTGTCACGCCCTTTTACCACCTTGTCACCACTCGACAGCACTGAAATGCTTTCGGAGCAGCGTAAAGATCCATACCTTGCCTTGTTAGTCGACTACCTTACCGATCCGTCTTCTGTCCCTTCCACGAGAGCGCTGCGCCGGCAAGCAGCCTACTTTGCCTTACGTGACAACATTCCGTACCGCCGCAACTACACGCCTGGTGGTCAGAAGTGGCTCCTTGCTGTCCCAACTCATATGCGCTCTGACATCTGGATGAATTTTCATGCAGATCCCCAAAGTGCTCACGCAGGTGTCCTGAAAACCTACGAAAGGCTGCGCCAACGCTATTACTGGCGAGGAATGTATCGTTTTGTGCACAAATACGTTCAGTCTTGCACCACTTGCCAACAGAACAAAACACCTCCGCGGCACCTTACTGGCATGTTACAGCCGCTCCCGTGCCCGGCTCGCCCATTCGACCGCGTGGTAAATAGACCTCTATGGCCCCCTCCCATATAGTAGCTCTGGAAACCGGTGGATTATTGTCGGAGTCGACCATCTGACACGCTACGCTGAGACTGCAGCTCTACCGGCAGCGACCGCCCACGAAGTTGCACTCTTC
This sequence comes from Rhipicephalus annulatus, assembly GCA_013436015.1. NCBI lineage: Eukaryota > Metazoa > Arthropoda > Arachnida > Ixodida > Ixodidae > Rhipicephalus > Rhipicephalus annulatus. The sequence continues at coordinate 113,941 of WOVY01003638.1, read as the reverse complement.
ATTCTCCGCAGCTTCATTCTACGCCATGGTGCTCCGCGGGAATTACTCAGTGATAGGGGTCGAGTGTTCCTGTCGGAGGTCATCCAAGCTATCCTCGCTGAATGCAACATTATCCACCGTAAATCTACCGCATACCATCCACAGACAAATGATCTTACTGAGCGGTTCAACCGCACACTTGGCGACATGCTGAGGATGTACACCTCCTCCGACCACACTAACTGGGACGCTGTATTGCCCTTTGTTACCTTCGCTTATAACACCGCGACGCAAGCGACTACCGGTTTTTCCCCGTTCTTTCTATTGTACGGCTGCGAACCTTCCCACCCACTCGACACTATACTACCGTACCGCCCTGATGCATCTGAGTGCTCCCCGCTTTCGGAAGTCGCCAGATACGCTGAAGACTGCCGTCAGTTGGCTCGGTCTCTGACAAGTGAGGCTCAAGGTCTACAAAAGACTCGACACGACGACGCTCACCGCATAGCTCCTACATTTCGTGCTGGCTCCCTTGTGTGGCTTTGGGTGCCCCCGCACGTTCCTGGCCTGTCTTCTAAACTTCTGGCCCGGTACAATGGTCCGTACCGTGTCATTGACGCGACCTCTCCGGTGAAAAACATCATCGAGCCGTTAACACAATCACCAGATTTGCGCCGTCGAGGACGCGAGACCGTACACGTCGACCGTCTCAAGCCCTACTACGACCCCCTCATCGTGCCTACTCCCTGAGTCGCCAGGATGACTACCCTTCACCCCGGGGGTATTGTAGCGGAGCATACGCACCAACGCGTATGCGCCTTCGGAAGACAACAAAAAGCCCGTGCTCTGCTTGCGCGAGAGTTTGTGCCGCCTTTTCCAGACTGGCCCACTTTCCGTTGCGACCTCGTTGCGACTTCTCGGCTCGAATAAACGTCATCACACTCAGTATTTTACTTGTCGCTGCATAACGCGGAGCAACGCCAGGGCGTATGAGCGAGATCCATGGTGTCATGGCGCTTATTGCATGTTGCGGGAAGGAAGGACTCGTGATAAATTTTGTTAATAACAGCTGGTTCGGTTACGTATTTCTTTGTGATAGCCTTAGCCTACTGGGCTGAGATTTGTTTAGTTTACTGTGTGCAGGAGGAAAGGCACTGCGTCCTAGGTAGAAATGTTTGGCTAGCCCAATGTACGAGAGGAGGCGATCCCTGCATTCTGAAACCTCTGAATCTTCTTGCCTTGTGATGGCACGGGCAACATGTCCTCGGGCAGCATTGTGGGCAGATTCGTTTGGGTACGCAGGAGCACCGTTCATTTCTCTCATGTGAGCTAGAAAGCAAATAAAAATGTGTGGTTTGGTTACGGCTCCGTTGAGCATTGCCGGAGCTTATTAAGAGATTACTTCTTTGACAAATACTCGGATGGCTGCCATTGAATCAATGGGGACCTATTCGGGTCTAAAAGTACCAATACAATTTATGCTTGCTTGGCAATTTTTGACTTTGTAGTGTAGGTGGAAGCTGAGTTCACTGATTCACTTTTACCGTTCACAAGTACTGTTGTGAAGCTTGTTTAGAGGATATTAATTCCACGTCAACAAGCTCGCATTGTTCAGCCTGACTTTCAACTTTTTCTAGCTGGGCTTTGGCTCTGACTTGTCTTCTGCTCACATCATGAATGGGGTGAACATTGTTTGAAAGAGGCATGACTATGATATTGTCCTTGAGATCACTGGGAATTTCTTCGTGGCTGTCATCTGTCACTGTACTTAGTGTACCAATACATTTGAAGAAGTGCCTTTCTCATTGCGTCGTTGCGAGTCTAATGAACTGGGCCCGTCCTTGTGCCTCGGCTATTTCCTCCAGTGTATTGTGCATCCCTAAACGCATGCGTTTTTCAGTTTCGGTGTAGATAGGTAGGCCAGTTGATTACCTTCACCTTTATTATTCCGTTTCCAATTAATTACCTTTACTACTTCCCTCAACAATTCATTCAGTTTGTCTCTTTCAAAGCTATGCCACTCGCGCGTGGCTGCTACGTAGACGATGTGACATAGGTAAAAGTTTTAAAGACGACAAATTTGCACAAGTGGCTTCTGTCTAATAGCAGTGTCACGTACCGAAAAAAAAAACTGAGGAAGCGCGACTTCATGCATGTGTTCTATTCCTTCATCTCAATCTCTTTCTCTCTCACTTTCTTCACTCTTTCAACTTTCAATTTTCACTACCCTATTCTGCCTTTGAGTGTAGCATACGGGTTATTGTCGGCTGGTTAACATTCCTGCTGTTTTTACTCTCTCTGTTTTTCTTTCTTTTTAGTCATGCTGTAAACTGGTAATGCATTAGCTGCTGAATATGGCCCTTTCGGCTAGTTGATTAAATAAAAAGTTCTAATAAGGGTACTATCCTGTCAGTGCCTGTCCCGTTGTGTTTTCCTCATAGCAGCCTGCTAGCGATAGGATGCCCTTTAGTGTATTCACCTCTGTTTATGATCAATTGATAACTCTAACTAGTGCTGCTTGGTCGATGCGCATTATTTTTACTGGGTTAGAATCATTTTGCATTATTTACAGTTTTGTTAACCACGTGTTATAATTACACTGGTTGTACTTTTATAGGCAACAAGTTCATTTAAATTAAATATCCTAATGCAATCTTAATCTCAGTTCAACTGCATGAAGTGTTTTACATTGAAAAGAAGTTGCTAGTGACCTAGTTTGGAAGTTGCGCTCTATCTAGAACGAGTAGAAGATCGACCGGAAGAACGAGAGGGAGCAGAGAGCCAGTAGGTGAGCTGATGGAATATGCTTTCAACGCGAATATATATATATATATATATATATATATATATATATATATATATATATATATATATATATACATATATATATATTTATTTATATATATAGGGGAAAGAAGTGTATACCTAAGGGCTCTTTTTCCCGTGTTTCGACACAATAATAATGAGATTCAACAGACAGTAATGCCAAGAAATGTACAGGGGAAGTTATTTATGGAATATAAATAGGAAGAAAGTAAAGTGGATGAAAAAATAACCAGCCGTGAACGCGTTCGATCCTCTAACCACTGAGCTACCACAGCGGCCTTCCCTCCATTCACTTTTTTTGGGGGTTTATATGTGAATTTACAAGTGGGAGTGACAGTCAGCGCCATCTATAAGCCAAGCGGCTAGTGTGAACCACTCTTTTTATGCGCATGTTTGGCGTCACGTAGCACGTGAACTTATTACGAGCGGGCAGCTGATTAATAGTCCCTCGTATGCAACCTAATGACACCAAGTCTGCCAGTTCAAGACCATCGTTAAATAAAATAAGGGAAAGAATTGTATACCTAAGGGCTCGTTTTTCCGTGTTTTGACACAATATTAATGAGATCTAACAGACAGTGATGCCAAGGAACGTACAGTGGAAGTTATCAGAAGCAATGGAATGTAAATAAGAAGGAAAAAAAGGGGATGAAAAAATAACCAGCCGTGAACGCGTACGAAGCTCTAACCACTGAGCTACCACAGCGGCCACACTCCATTCACATTATATATATAACTTCCACTGTACGTTCCTTGGCATTACTGTCTGTTAGATCTCATTAATGCAATGGAATGTAAATAAGAAGGAAGAAAAAGGAATGAAAAATAACCAGCCGTGAACGCGTACGAAGCTCTAACCACTGAGCTACCACAGCGGCCACACTCCATTCACATTATATATATAACTTCCACTGTACGTTCCTTGGCATTACTGTCTGTTAGATCTCATTAATGCAATGAAATGTAAATAAGAAGGAAGAAAAGGGAATGAAAAATAACCAGCCGTGAACGCGTACGAAGCTCTAACCACTGAGCTACCACAGCGGCCACACTCCATTCACATTATATATATAACTTCCACTGTACGTTCCTTGGCATTACTGTCTGTTAGATCTCATTAATGCAATAGAATGTAAATAAGAAGGAAGAAAAGGGAATGAAAAATAACCAGCCGTGAACGCGTACGAAGCTCTAACCACTGAGCTACCACAGCGGCCTTCACTCCATTCACATTATATATATATATATATATATATATATATATATATATATATATATATATATATATATATATATATATACCATCATTCAGTCAATAACTTTGTCAAAAGGCACTGAGCAGTTTGGGCCACCGGGGTATCCACGAGCATCATCCTCGTGTTTTTTTATGTGCAAAGTGTCAGAAAAACAGAAACTGTAACAATGAAACAGAGCAGGTTTGCCTCATAAATTATGCAATCGATATACTATAAATATGCCAAAGAATCCTAGAAAGTTCAGTCCTCTTTACAGAAATTAAGGTAAGTGATTTGATACGGGAGTTCACTTTTCTTCTGCATAACGCATCAGGAGTGTTAAAAGAAAACAAAAGATAGGAACAATAATAGCAACAGGAGTGTAAAAAGTGTGATCAGAAAAAGTGTGATCGACATGTGTCGATCAGAAAAAGAGAAAAAATAAAAAAGAAACATCACCTTTCAACCGAGCAAGACACCTAATGTGTGATCACGTTGTCGTCCCCCGGCTGGTAACCTATTGCAGTCTTGGATAGTTTTGAGAAAAAATTATTTTTTAAAAATTTTTGTTATGCACAGGGCTCTACTTACTATACCATTGTTGTGATCCTGTTGTAATAAATTGCGAGGCGGCATTATATACGTGTCCAGTTAAGAATGAAATAAGCTTTCGCTGTAATTTTCTTGCGATGACAGTTCTGTGTCACTACTCGCTCAAAAACGTCGCTTTCAGAGGCCGAAGTAACGAATAGAAATATAGCTACATCCCAAACTCAACCACATCAGATGAATTGAAGGTTCGTCAGCCAACCTGTGCTGCTGCGGCAGAAATCTTCCCCTTCACGGCCAGCTGGGCGTATGAAATATTCATGCTTGACCTACATTGCAGCCGCACTAAATTCTTACGGAACCGTCCCGACTACGCGCGCTTTATGGCACTGCACTGGTGAAATATATCCGTCTGAAAACACCGCCCGGTTCGGCATAGCATTGTTTTGAATTATGCAAGGGCAGCGAATGGGTCGGTGCTTCCTCGGCACTTTCCCAGCTCTAGCGCCGAACCTGTTGCGGGTACGGGTCACATTTTTCCGCCCTTTCACCGGACGCAGGCATGCACATTGTCCTTGCGACAGCGGCGCACCGAAATTGAGAACGCCATTAGGGTTCCGCGAAAGAATGGTTTTCTGCAGCTCCAAGAGACGATGGCCTTTTCTCCTCCCAGCCACCTCCTTGCCCTGGGTTTATCCCGCATGACTGATGCCTCGTTTATAAACAATGCAGCTTCGACCCATGTCCGTGGCTACCGGCGTGTGCAGAAACACGCACTGTACAGCCTTTGCAATGTCTTTTCTCGTTAAACTAGGAAGGCGATATGGCGCGAATAGTCTTTAGCGCCCACGTGCGAGTTATTCTTGCGCAAAAGGAGTGGATGAGAACCTATATTCGTATGTCAGACTAATCGGCACCCACACCCGTTGGTCATTATGGCAATCGATTCTCGCTTGCCAGGGAAGGGTTGTAAGTAGCGCCTCGTTTTGGAAGCGGCAAAAGCAGCGAGGAAGGGCGACGCGTTAAATTGGAGCCGTACGTCGTAACATGTACACTAGCAAAAAAAAGCTGTCATTTTGACTCCCTTTTCGCACATGTGAAAGGCACAGCTGTTACCTCTTTAGAGAGTCATGATGACTCTTTTAAGAGGGTTGAGTTCTGAGTTGTTTGAAAAGTCGTGCGTTCCAAGTCTCTCATAAAGGTAGCCAACGTGCCTTTCTAAAGAGACGTGCTGCTCTCACTTATAAAAGCAGATTCAAAGTTATTTGAGTGTACGCAACAGGAAAGGGCTCCGTATCTGACATTTTGAGAGGACTTGCAGGGAAGCACAGAAAACGGACAGTAGACTACATTTACACTAAATGTACGCTCTAGTGTATGTTCACTGACTGTGTTCTCGCGTTGTAATTCAATCCACATTGTCAAGTTCCCCGCCCGGGGTTCTGCGTCACAATGTGTACGAGTTATGTTTGCTGTTTATGTAATATTTCACATATACATAAAGTGACTGCTGCTTTTCAGCGTCTTTATCTACCAAGTGTTCCTTCGGTGTTATTACAGCATAGCTGTGGATGGCTGTGTTCTAGTATTTGGCGTCAATGGACAAAACAACGCATCAAAAATGTTCAGCTGCCTTCACCGATGCCTAAATGATTATCGGTACTCAGTGGTTGTGCTCCCCACCAATTGCTTTGCTGCTTTGTCTCGTGGCGTGGAAGTTCGCCAGCGATGATAAAAGCAGTAGCCTTTGGGCTCCCTATTGAGTGGATGCATGTCGTTGTATGTATTGGAGGAAGAACAGAAGTTGACGGAGCGCCAACGCTCACAGAAAAGTGAAACGACCTACCATGAGAGGCACTGTTATGAGAAGTACGCAGAGGTAAGGTGACTGTGGCGTATTTGCTGTGCGAAACGTTACGAAATCATGCTTAAGGTAGTACAATTGCTTTACGCACAGAAATATGTGGAACAGCCGTATACGTTTAATACAACCGGCTGTTGACTGTTGCGTTACGATGCCAATAGTAACATGCGTATTACCAACACCATTGGATGTGAGCTGATATGTATACCGCTTGAGCTTGCGAGTATGGTAGCCCTGGCTATAGTGCTACGTCGACTAACTTCATTAAATGACGTTTAGGTATACGAGTGACGCTAATGGGACGTAACGCCGGTAATATTTGAGTGCATATTAATGTTTATTAATTTAGATCGCCAGCAGTGCCACCCAAATGGACATTTCTTTAACATTACGCATGCAGGGTCTTTCTCCAAAGCAATTTTGAGATTTGGCGTGTCTCTTTGGTAGAGCACCTTATTGCCACACAGAATGCATAGGTTTGATTACCGCTGGGACTCTAATATTAGTCTTTGCCTTCATCGGGTCAACGTTAGTTTTTCTTAGCGCGGTCGTGTGTAAATTACCGATGTCTGCTCTCGACCTTCCTGGGTAGAAAAAAAGAAACAGTCAATCACACGTGGCACATAACCGTTACCATGGTCCGTAGTATACGGGTATTGTCTACTGGAGTCTGGAGCAAAGGGTTTAACGACGGCCGCGACAGGATTTTTTCAATATTTATTTTGTTACCTAAGAGACATAGTTTATTTCTTTATTTATTTATTTAAAAAAGTCCTTACAGACCTCCTAAAAGGCATTAGGTAAGGGGTGCATATAAAAAACTGTCCCACCTAGTCAGCACATATTATCATACAGGAATACATGAATAAACGTACGCACATAGCTCCACAACACAATGAAATAGTGGCTAATAATGAAAAAAGGACCAAAGTAGAATGCATGTACAAATAAAACAGACAAGAAAACACATGAACCGATGCATTTTGTTCAACGTGCAGGCGATTTAAAGAAAGAATATAAGAGTACAAGGAATGAGCGAAAAAAATAACGAACTCATTATATGAGCAAATCTAATATACATAACCAGGGAGAAACATGGAAAAATGTACATTTTGACAAGTTTATGAAAATATTGCAAAATGATAAATAGACAGAACGTATTAGGATTTTTTTTTCCAAATACAATAGAATCCGGAAGTGAAGTGCACTATGGAATAGCCCGAGGAAGTGCCGATGAAATAAATGAGTGAGTGCTTCCGTACTTGTGAGGACCTCCGAGCCTCCAGTACTGTTTCGGTCCACCGCGAATTTAGGAGGTGATCCAGAGATCACTCAGACGTAGGCACATAGATAGATAGATAGATAGATAGATAGATATATAGATAGATAGATAGATGTGCTCGAGATGCTATTAGCTAAGAAATGCATTGTATCTAAAAGTAAGTATTATTTTCAAGCGTTTATTTCGAGGTTTTTATGAAGCGAAAAACTCCTAAACGTGAGGGTGGCAAAAAAAAAACATCCCCTGGCACAATTCATACAAAAAATGACCGCAGTTTCCCGAGTGGGAACATTGGTTAGCATGCGGAGCATTTATGTTGAACTGTGATAAATGTGGTTCGTAATTTGCGACATGCGTGTGTGTTATGAGTGAACACAAGTGAACACGCACGCACGTGTGCTGCGAAATACGATGTTTATTGATGAGACGCTTTGGGTATTTTGAGCAAGATGGTTGTATGGTCCGTAAAGTGAAGGGTGAGTGGGTCTGGTTGCAGTGGTAGGAGGTCAAAATTTGCAAAGACGTGGTCGATGCACGTCCCGCGAACCGTGGTCGGATGATGTTTGCCGTCGTGCGTTGCTTGTTTCAGCGAGTGCCGCGACTCCATGTAGTTGACCACCCAATCGTCTTTGATGACGTCGACGTTGAAGTCGCCAACTATCACGAAGGGTCGTCGTTGCGGTTGTTGTTTCAAGTATTCTTCCACGGCTTCGTCGACGTACTTCTCCACGGCGGCTCGCGATAGGTTGGGCGCGAGGTACATCGTCATGACGTCGACTCCGCAGACGCTAGCGGCGCATTGTTCGCCGTTGGCGCGTTGTTGAGCACCGGGCCGCAATCGGAGGTCTTCGAAGGGGTCGAAGACCTCTATCGTCACGCTTGACGTGAATTCCCAATGGAGCGACCGCACATACCAGCCGACGAAGGGCGGCCACAGAACACTTATCAGTTTAGAGAACGGAAACTGTACCTTTGGGGTGTTGTATTAAAATAACGTGCAAATACGTAGCGGCGGTGTACTGAACTGCAATACCGCGAGGCGAGATGGCGTTGGTAGTACTATCATCATCAATAAACAGACGCATTTTTTTTTGCTGCAGGCGGGGGAGAGGGGGAGGAGGCGCGGCTGATCGGGCTGCTCGCTTTCTCTGTTTTTTTTTTCGTTGCTAAATCACTCTGCGTCCGTAATTATCGCCATGTGACCTAGCTGGTCTCGACTGGCAAAAACAACGTCAATCAAGTAAGGTTTGCATTGTTTATTGCGAGTGTCCAAGCGGGTACAATCTATGTATATGGTCGGGTCCGAACAAAACAAGTCACTCATACATATTGAAAGCTTTAAACCCATGTGTAAACACTCTTGAAAGCTAACAAGCATATGCATATAACTGAACATCGAGATCGCTGAATGAACGTCGCTCTCATTGTGTCGCGGCGCTCGAGTTTGATAGCGTGTCTTCAGGACAAGGGTCCGATTCTGCTGTCAGATTCGGCGCTTGCCCTGTAGTGTTGATTTTGAAGTAAAGTGAATGCATGATGTGGAATTGGGAAAGAAACTTGCACATTGACGATAGATAGCTCGCGCAGTTAGAGGTAAGTACGTTTGCAAAATTTGTTAGATAAGCAATTGCGGATGCGTGCAGTTCTGAATTTTTTTCGCCCTGCATTGCTACATTGTGTACTTCACAATTGTGCAATGTCGTGTCGACAGGGTGGGAACTAGTTTTAATTCTCAGCCGTGGGCCCATATCATAGGTGATATGTATTTAGGTGGTTGGCATAAAAATATTTCAGGCTTGCTACACTTATTGTTAAAGTTAAGTTACACAGTTACTACAGCTAGAATTTCTCGTCGCAGGTAATGAGCGGTCTGCTGAGTATGCAGTGAACGTGTATGCTAAAGGAACACATATGAGGTGTGTGCTTACAGATCAAAAAGACCCAATTCAAAGAAAATACGCTTTAGGCATGCATTGTACAATTATCTTGTTTTTACATCCTTGTTTATGCTCTTACAGTACACTATCTGCTCTCTCCTGAGCACAATCCCTTTTTAGCATAGACATATCGCTAGAATTTGAGCACTCTCTTGCAAGCAAGCACTCCTGAAATCAATTGGTGGTACATAATGTTAATCTTTCTGAATGATGGATCAATAAAGGTCACATTTATTACGCACTAGTTATTGTTGTTTACTTTTTCAGTATATTTGGGCTTGAAAGCTGAAGTTGTTTTCTCCCCGCTACTTTTAAGGGTTAGGAATTGAAATACGTACTCTCTTGCAGTGTGGCTGTGGATAAGTCAAGATCGTGTATGTTTCAACTACCTTTATATTTTTTTCATGACCGTAGTGCGCAGAATTTTACTTCCTAGTGATAGACACTATAGTTATGACAACTTAATTTAAACAGAAGCAGATGTGCTCAAAGAAATCCGGGATGTTTCTCTGCTATATGATAAAAAACAGTAGCACATGCAATGGACACAACCTTGCTCATCACCACGGCATTCACGTCTTTGAGAAAGCTGTGCTGGAAGTGCTCATCACATTTATGATTTGTTACTGTAGGAGCCCATTGAACATATGTGCAAAGCTAAAGCAATTGAGTGCAGCCTTATGTATGAGCTTTGTCGCATCTTTTTGTAAACTTGTATGACCTAAACACAGTTAATTAAGACAAAACAGTTCTGGGTGTTCTTCGTAAACTGTCACAATGCACAACTAAATGTCGCAAAGCCTGGTAATGTTCCTCACTACGGGGGTGTTCATTATGCAATTAATAATTTCTGGCGATTCACATGCCAACTAAGAAGTGATCGTGAGTCGTACAGTAGTGGGCAAATTTAGATTGATTGTGGCTTGGCTTCCAGGGGTTCAAACAAATGACATTGTAGCTTCACAGGAGACGAGAATGCTTGTGAAAACATTTTCTCTGACACCTTATGTTAACAGATTTTTCATATTTTGAAGCTTACATCTTTTAAGGGTCAGTTTAGTTCACCTGCATCAATGGAACTGGTTCACAGCTGTGCACGAGAAGTTCAGAACTTGTGCAGCACGAGTTCTGCAGTGCGGCATCACAGGTGAATGACAAGGTGCCGACAAGGTGGAACCTTTAATTTTATTCGCCTCATTCAATGAGGTGCAAACATCTTGGCAAACGTGCCGCATTTTGTAGAGGTGGGTACAGTACCTACGTCTGATGTTATGTTGTTTGTTAAGCTGTGCGTGCGGCTGCTCCAAACCAGCGCCGTCAGAGCAGAAGGTAAAGGAAAGTCATGAACTTGTGTTGGTGCTGTACCTCTCCTGCGCTTTTTGAAATGAATGGCACAATTTAAAAGATGCTATTGCTGCGCCACTGAATAGAATGGCGATGTGCAGCACTTTGTAAAATGGATCATGTGGTGCAGGCGAACCGAACAAACCCTCAAGCACAGAAGTGTCTTAGCGTTTCACTCCATCGAAATATGGCCACTGTGGCTGGGCCACAGTGGCCATAACAACTGTGTGTTGTTGAGCTCAGCAGTGCGACACAATATAACTAATAGTGTTACAGTTTCAACATTATTGAACTGTAGATTCTATGCCACGGTAGACAGCCAATGCTTGTGGCCAGTCTAAAGCATCCCTCCACGATATGCGTGCTAAAACATTCACAAATACAGCATTACATGTGGGAGGTTAGAGATGACCTGTTGTAGTAGACATTCAGATGTTTCACCGTGCTTGCAGAGTGGACATTCGGGAGTAGTTATCCTGTCGCTGCATGGCAGTTAAAAAAAAACAAGTAACTTCACCAGATATCAATGCATAAAATTTGCTAAAGCAAACTGATAAACTCAGGTAACTAATAAACAGCAGTATTTTAAACATATATGTAATGCTACCCCATGACACGTGTATCTCTAAGGGCTGCTTGTTCACAAGGCATGTCATGTAGCAGGTTCCTTGCCCGTTGTACACAGCTGCTTCCATGTCAGGTGGGCCAAGAGGCTGTGGCAGAAAAAAGTATTTCTCATTTATGTGACGCTTTGTCACACTATATCAAAACTAGACCCATAATTATGTGATGTTTCTCAAACGCGACTGCGGTAAACCATCAACTAGCAGGTTTTTTGCACTAATATATGGGCCAGCTATGAATACACATGTGAGGCGACAGAGATTTATTGGCCTTCTTTCATCGCAACGGCCTGGTTGGTGTTACCTGGTGATAGAGTTTCAGAATTAACTATTTAGTTAGCAACTCGTTACCTCGTGAAGCCACGCCGCAAGTAACGCACGTTTTTCCGGTTACAGATTGAGACGTTAAACAATTTTAAAATTTAATACTGCATTGCGCTACCACCGTGTGACGCCTACGCAGTCATTGGCAGAAAACTGCACATGTTGAAATGAACTAACGAGCCCCGCAAGCAACCGTCCTTAAAGAAACTGAAGTGGTTGCTTCTCACCGGCCCGGGCTTGCAACGGGTGTTCATCCGATGAAAACTTCAACGGTCGCTTCGTTCCACGGAAGTCACTCGAATTCCCTTCGCGAAAGCATTTGAACTAATCAAAATAAACAGAATCAGAAAGAATGTGTCGGTCGGCAGAGGCTCGAAATCTTTACAGCGAAACTAAACAGTCCGAGACACATCCGAACGTACCGCGAGCCACTACCTCCCGTCGCAACCGTTGGCGGCCGCAAACTTTGAAATGAAGATAATGATATCGATAGCCTGCTGCTGACCTCGAGTCACTGGAGCAAAAACTACAACAAAAATTGATGACATAGCATTTGTTTAAAAAATCTACTTGCTAGAAGAACATGTAGATTATTATGTGTAGTGGAACGCAAAAATGTAGTATTTGATCATTTTTGAAACTAAACTAGGCCCCGACGAGGGCGCCCCTATAAAAGAATGCAATAGTGCGAGTGCTGAGAGAGGTTAGTAGATCCACTCTGGCTGTTTGAAGTAGAAACGAACCGCGGTTGATTTTTTCGCCCCCTACAGGTGATCACTTAAAGTTTCCAGTTTCCTGGACCTGGGGCGGTGCGCCCCGACACTCGGTTATTTAGAGCGAGCGCCGGTCCCAGCCTGCGCATGCGCGCATCAGCATACAGCTGGCGCACGTAAAACTAAATTCACGCGGTGCGCGGAGAGGAGAAGCGAGCTCAGCGCGCGCTGTGTTGAGAGAAAAAAGGGATGCACAGATGGCTGGCGGAGGAGGAGGGAAGGCTGCAGACGGCGACGGCGCATGACTAGCCCCTAGTATAACATGCTTCGCATGTAAAAGAGGCACTACGCGGCTGCTCGTCAGAGGAGTAAATCACTGTAACACTAATACTAATAGGCCAGTTGCCCAGGGAGCCCGTTCAGTTTTCACCGAACCAACGGTGACATCCGCTAAATTCACCATTGCATTCCGCACAAAAAGCAGCCGTGAAATTTTTCGATCATGATTTTAGAGCTTCAGTGCAAAAAAGGACACAGTAGACCAAAAAAACAACAACGAGGACAAGCATTGGCTTCGAAATGTAATTTATTATTTGCCTTTCTTTTGTGCCGCTACGTACGTTTACTCACATATTGTTTACTAAAGCAACACACAAATGCATACCTAATACATGATTACAACCATATCTGTCTAAGCACAAGGGCGGCAAAACAAAGTCTTTGAAAAAATAGTTTTACTGCAATAACATGTGAAGAAAAAAAGGAACCACCAGGCCTGAGCCGAAGGTGCAGCACTGTCACAGCGAAAGCTGGAAAGTTGGTCTTTAGAGAGAATTTTTTATACATTCTTGGGGTAACTGCCACATGCACAAATGCGGGGTACCCAGTGCTACACCAAATATCAATTTGTGTATTAGGGAGCCATCCACTATGCCCTTCTTCGTCATATTTCGGAGAAACGTGGTAAACGCTGCACACATGCAAGGAGCTCTGTGCAAACATTTGAGGCTGTGGCTGGCGTCGATGAAATATTATGCTGAATGCTATTGTAACGGGTTGGAGCAATCGAAGACACACTCGTTACGCAATTTTTATTATGCGACGCCTAGCTAATTCTTTGTTGTTTCAAAATGCTTCTTTACACACAATAACGCGGTTCCTTTCCCAACATGAAACATGCCTAAGACCAGCACGCAACGGAGTTTCAAGCGCACTGCTCTCGATCAAATGTGCAGAACATTCATCGCATTTTGCCGTCTTTATTAGGAGTTTCGCATGGGAGTGATCAAGCCGGACGAACCTGTTTTGACGTGTGCGTGATGATGATTTGAGTTTGTCGCACCTGTTTCAGCGACATATTGTAAGGCTGTTTTATAGACCTTCTCGATGTTCAGGGCCATTTTTTGCCCACTGTCAGTTAGCTGACTGCTTTGCCCGAGTTTATCTGTTCTATTCGGTTGGAAGGTCGAATAATGAAATAATCAAATGATTTCTCTTCCTGAGGGCAAGTTTTACAACGAAAGCTGTTATAAGATCACTTTTCGGGTTAAGCGCAGTTCTTGTCCACCGCCACCGGTGTCCGTAGCCACATTGCACAAAAATAGAAAAAAAAAACCTTGCACCAACACTATGAAAACTAAGAGAGTGCTGGGCACTCTCTTTGGGGGAGTACTTTCTTGTCCCATATTTCACTCTCTTTTCCAAAGTAAATCAACTCTTGTTGAGGCAGAGTCGAGTGCTTCCCCCATAACGGGTCAAAGCACTCCACCTCAACAGAGTAACATAACGCTGCCCGAAACAAAGTAGCATGACCCCCCTCCCCCTCGATGAGAGTAACAGTGCACCTCACGAAAAAAATGGCAAAACTAGGGCCAAAGTTAGGATTTTTAATGGTTTCTGATAGATTTCCTCATGCGCAGATCGAAAGGATGGCTAAATACAAGTACTATGACAAAAAATAGAATGGGACTCCAATCTTTGGCCTATTACACGCTACACATTGCAAGTTCGACACGCTAACCACCATACGTTAGAAGACGAGGATGAGGTGTTTATTTCTTTTACGTCTTAAGTATAATGTTGAAAATATGCACGTGTACATTTAAGTGTCTCCACGCATCCTAAACCAACCAGACTCTAGCTAACGTGTTCACTGTGTTTGTTTCATTCTTCGCGGGATCAAAACAATTATTCGACACGTTTTTTTTGCCGTCGAAAAAGGAAAACTAGCTCAGCCTAATAAATGAACATCATTCGCGCTGACTCGCTAAGTGGTTAGTTAGTTCTGCCTACAAAACATCACGCATTGGAAGTGTACATTAAACAATTTAGTTTTTTTACCCCCTTGGACATATTTTCGGTCCTTCCTGTTCACGTTCTATCACTAATGCCACCATAATTCACCTTAGTCATACCATACAATAAGCTTGCGGCACCGTTGCCCATGTGCGATGGTCGTAGCGAAAAACATGAATACTAATATAGAATAATGTCATAGCCGTTCGCGTTGAGTTTCTATTGTGACCGAATAAATGAGATAGTATTCGCCCATTTCATCACACAGATACTAGACTAGAAACATTGATATTAAGAGCTTTTAAGTTCCTTCCAGTTCACTGAAATCCACTGGCGCGCTGAATACGCTCTTCCTTGATGTCAGGACAGCAGTCGTGTTAATACGGCTTATAAAGCGTTTTACGACAGCGTAAGAACAACCAGTCGTCGCACAATGCGAATAGCGTAACAAGTAGGCCATCCCGCGCTGCAAACCATCACCAAAGCTTGTTCTTGTTCGCCTATTAACTGTGGCCCATACCCACTTCAGCCATAATATCTCATCGTTGTCAGCCACTGCATGGATAATTTGCACAAAATTCCTTGCAAGCGTTTAGCGGATACCACGCTTCACAGAAGAATGACAAAAATAGCATAGCGAATGCCAGCCTAGTACGCAAAAGTTTCGTATTAATGCCCTAGTGGGTACCAAGCAAGTTTGCTGGCAGTAGTTACCCAATTAGTGCTTTGAAAAAGGCTCTGGAAGGCCGCTCGTCTAGCTTTCGGTGTGAATGCGCTGCGCCTACCGCGCAGGCCTGGCGTTCTTTCTTTTTAGTATTTAGGCATATTTTCTCGTAAAATAATTGCTTAAGAATTTTTGTGACGTTGTTCCCTTTACCCCCTTCAATACTGAGGTGGAATATGGGGCAAAGTGTTAAAACGCGTTCAATGAACGCCAGTGAGTTTGTGGGTCAAATAATTCTTCAAGCACCATACTCGCATCTTGCCCGTTAAGGCGTGTATGTCTGACAAAGGTTTATTTGTTCCGTACGGTTATCACTGCCTTTTGGGTCGGAAGCCGGAAACATTCGAGCGTGTTTTAGGGGCAAAGATCATTAAGCCAAGGGTCTTGCGTCATCAAAGAATGTAGTAGTAGTAGTAGTAGTAGTAGTAGTAATAGTAGTAGTAGTAGTGGGTAGCCATCTCTCGTTCAGCCCTTGGAATGTCCGCTGGATGGCAGTACTTGTACAAGACGAATATATGATGAAAAGATGCGAGATGGTGGTACTTGGAGTGTTCACTAGATGAACGGACTGAAAAATGGATGGACGGGCGGATGGACGGACGGACAGACAGACAGACAGACAGACAGACAGACAGACAGACGGATGGATGGGCAGATTGACAGACGGACGGACGGACGGACAGACAGACAGATAGACAGACAGACAGACAGACAGACAGACATATACAGAGACGGGTGGACGGACAGACGGACGCACAGACGGACAGACAGACGAACACACAGACAGACAGATAAACGGATGGACGGAAGATTCACGATTTAGCAATTAAACCCTCCGAAGCTTCACCGGCATCGCCCCACACATCATCATTCGCTTCGTAGATATGCTCTGATCTTTTTTCTTGATTGTTTGGACGGGGTGTTGTTCTGGAATGTCTTGCTAAGGATAATAATAAAGATCTCACACTAGGCGCATATATAATGAGGTATCTAGCCATTGATAACGAGCATGGATATTGTATGACATAGTCATGTTGTTAGCTCTGCATAGTATTTGAAGGTTGCGCATGACTATACGTCATGTCTATATGGATGCTCGACGACCTATAAAATACTTCGAAAAGCCCTTAACATAGCTTTCAGAAATGCAAAAGGAGATGCCCGATTGGGTACTTTGTATAGAGTCACTAATCTATAAGAAACAATTGTAGAAAATATCTACTGGGGAAATAAAGCACCGCAATAAGCAAACAAAAAACGGCGTACCTCAGGAATAGAATACTGGGCTGGAACGCAGGGGTCCCGGGTTCGAATCCTAGTCTGTTTTTGGTGCTTTTTATTAACATAGTTTTTGCTCATTTCTTGCGATAATGGTTACGGACACCAGTGCTAGCGGCGGCGGACAACTACGGCGCAATGAACCTTGAGATCGCATCAAAGCTTCTGCTGCCACATTGTACTGAATGCTTTCCTTCGCCTAATTATGTATTGATTCTATGACGTGTGCACGTGTGTATGTGGGGGGAGGGGGCGTGTGTGTTTATACTAAATGTATAAAAACTCTTGTTTAAGCCTAACAATGACACTAACCTTGATGTTTAATCTAAGTGTGCGTATCGTCAAATAAGTTATACGTATACATCAATAAGCGCATGTAACGAAACCTCTATTGAAAGATGGGTCTAAGTTTAGAAATATTTTAATTCATAAGTGCTGCTTGCCATTGGTCAGCCACACCCAATGATAACCTTCTTATAGAAACACGGCTTTTTCTTACAAAGGCGTTTTTTATGAATCAGACAGGTAGGACACCAGTAAAACAGCATTATTATCCTCATAGTCCTGGTGAACCATAGTTGCGCAGTAATGATGTGTGACTGCCACTGCCGCGAAGCGTGATTTGTAGTGTTCGTGTATGTACTGGCGCTTTCGACATTAAAGCCATGTTTCGCACACTGTAGTGCACGGCAAGCAGGACGTGGGTTGGCGCCCGTACGGCGCTCTGTTATGGAAAAGCCCGCTCACCATAGGCCGCCTGCATAGAGGTTTGGTATGTTAGCCTGAAGCCCCCCTTTTTTGCACTTGTCGCTTTATTTGTTTTCTTTACATTCTTTTATGGTCGTGAACATGAACTTCGTCTTGACGTCCTAGTGATGGATGACCCCTTTCGCAGTACCTTCATTCACCTGCATGGAAAGCGATTTAAATATGCTGTGGGGCTAGATTCTAAGCACGCCGATGCGTCCCACTCAATCTGCTTTCTCTGGACAGGCTTGTTCTGCAAAGTTACGAAGTTACCGATGCACACAGCTATATATTTTTATTTATATATAAAAAGTGAGCCACAAAAGTTCTCAAATAACTTGATTTCGAGAAGGCTTTCATACCTACAGAAACACGTGAATGTAATATTTGAACGGACAGCTACGCTTTGGAGAGCACAGTTTCGTCGCCCGCTTATCCATCATTGTTTCCTTACTCGGGCAACAAACACAAAACTAGAAAAATGTGAAAGCGGGCACCAAGACAAGAGCACATTTTGTTGATTCTGTTTATGTGTGTATTTCTGCGCAAGCGGCGAAGCAAATCAATTTATTCAAGATGTCCCAAACTGAAATACGTAGCAAGAGGGAGCGCACTTGTTAAAGAGGCTAGGAAGGTTACACTATAGAAGGTCCTTGCACGACGCTGCGCAGCATGGGATAAATTGTATTGCCACGTGAGTTATGCACGTTATTTTTTATTATTTATTCACTCTATGAATCATCTTCTAAGGGCTGTATTGTGTTCGGGGGTCTGCCCTAAGGACCGGCGCCAGCCAGATTCACGGGGAGATGTCGAGGGGAGGGGTCGGGAGCTGCTAAGAGTGGCTTTTATTTACATCATTGTGGTAGGGTGTTGCTACATGATGGGGTTAGCATCATGGAAGCCCTCGAGCTTCTGTGAGCTTCTCGGAGCCTGTGAGAGCTTGTCGGGAGCACCTCGGCGCTCGCATTTTATGTCCTGGCCTTCCCAGGACTCCGTGCACGAAAAAAAGAAACAATGGAGGCCAGGAGAGTCCAATAAATTTTGCCATCTCCACCTCCACCTTATAAATGGGAAGATGAAACGCCGCCACCTCAACAACCCACGAAAGGGGAAAGAGGCACGCCCAGTTCAGCCCATAGTGAGGGAAAAAACACTGCACACCATGCACGAAACAACACAGAGCGAAGTCATTGAGTCCCACGAGGAAATCAACTCTGTAGGCCGTTGCAGTGATGAGCATGCGGTGCCAGGCAGACCATGACTAGTGGAAACGCCGGTATTAGGCTCCCCGGAGAACGTATGAAATGCATCTTTTTTTCCGCACGTTCTACATAGTGCCTAACACCGCTGTTTTCACAAGTCGTGGTCTGCCTGGCGCAGACGGTTCTCAGTCGCTTGGCTTATTGTCCGCGGCACTCCAACGAACAGAGACGCACAGAGACAACCACCCTTTTTAAGCTGTTTTGACTGTAAACAGCCCTTCATAGCTCGCCAGTCGGTCGGGTAGGTTCAAAGTGTTTTACGAGGAGAGACGGCTGCGCCGCGAAATTCCAAGTACGGCTTGCGTGTTGTAGCTTGTGGTTCCCGTCTGGGAGCGCTGTCCCGCAACCTTCTCGTGTCCAAGCGGTGCCATGTCAGAGAGGCCGTTTGTGAAGCTCTTGTTTATTATATCTATATATATATATATATATATATATATATATATATATATATATATATATAACGGAAAGAAGTGTATACATAAGGGCTCGTTTTCCCGTGTTTTGACATTATAATAATGAGATCTAACATGCAATTATTCCAAGGAATGTATAGGGGAAGTTATTAAAACCAATGTAATGTTAATAAGAAGAAAGAAAAGTGGGTGAAAAAATTACTTGCCGTGAACACCGCAAGTCATTCCTGCTCTCTCTCTCTCTTTCTATTGATATGTGGGGTTTAACGTCCCAAAACCACTATTTGATTATGAGAGACGCCGTAGTGGAGGGCTCCGGAAATTTCGACCACCTGGGGTTCTTTAACGTGCACCCAAATCTGATCTTTCTATATATATATATCATTACCCTGACGTTGTCAACTGCAAGACAAAGCCCTCTTCCATGTTCCGCCAGTCAACTCGTTCTTATACCCGCGAACTTCTAAATAAATCTCATCTGCCCACCGAACCTTCTGTCTCCCCCTAACCCGCTTTTATTCTCTAGGAATCAAGTTATTTACCCTTAATGACCAGCGATTATTCTGTGTACATGCGACATGCCCTGCCCATGTCCAATTCCTCTTCTTGATTTCAACTATGATATCCTTAACCCCCGTTTGTTCCCTAATCCACTCTGCTCTCTTCTTGTCTCTTAAGGTTACGCCTACAATTTTCCTTTACATTGATCGCTGCGTCGTCCACAAATTAAGCTGAACTCTCTTTGTAAGTCTCCAGGTTCTTGTACCCATTACCGTTCTCGTGATTTGAAGGATTTCAGAGCGGATCGGGCAGCCGACGTTGGTTGGACTGACTAACCGTGTATTCTACACATCGCAGGAACAAAACTACAAGCATCGGATCGCCTGGCTCGTCATTCTGCGGCAACGCAGAATCATCAAGTGGACTACGTGCAGGCGCACCTGTGCCTCTGTTCCTACAAGTGCCGACTGCTTCGGATCACGAGGCGTCGACAGTGACACTGCAGGCCATTGGGCACGCCCCCATCGACTATATAAAGAGGCAACCCCGGATAGACATCATTCAGAGCGGATCGGGCAGCCGACGTTGGTTGGACTGACTAACCGTGTATTCTAGACATCGCAGGTAGGATCCTGATCATTTGCGTAACTTAGCGTAAATCCTATCCACTCACGGCTACCGATCCGCCCTGAACTTGCATTTGTTTTATGACCCTGTCATTTGGTTGTTGCTATTTGTGAACAAAGTGTGAGCCGAAAAAAGAAAACTGGATGCCCTGACGGGTTTCGCCAATGCCTTAGATGAAAAACCACCAAGTACTGTAAAGGAAATAGGGAAGGCAATGCAGGAGATGAACATGAAGGTTCTTGACGTTATCCCTGCTATCAAAACAGACGTGAACACTACTGATTCATTGTACAATGCTATCAAGGCAGAATTAATATCCATCAGGGCATCTGTAAGCTTCGCTAGTGACAGCTTTGACGAACCAAAGACTGAAATAAAGTCTTTGCGTAAGGAACTGAATGAGGCAAGAAATCGAAGCATCAAGTGTCAGAAAGAAAACATGGAAATTAAAAAAGAATTAAGAGATACAAGAAAACAGTTGATAGATCTACAGCAATACTCGAGACGGAACAACATTGAATTGAAAGGCATTCCCTATGTTGAGAAGGAAAACCTAATGGAGATTGTGGAAAAAATTGCCGACTGTTTGCGTGTTGAGGTCAGCGCCAAAGATATTGATGTTGTTCACAGAGTGCCGACGAAGGCAAACAATGTTCCAAATATTGTCGTCAAGTTCTTGTCTCGCTTCAAACGTGATCTAATAGTAAAGTCAGCAAGAAAGAACAGGCTTAACATGTCAACTCTTGGTTTCAGTACAAATCAACCTATGTTCGTGAACGAACATCTGTGTCTTGAAAATAAGCTTCTATTAGGTAAGGCTATACAGAGAAAGAAAGATAAGAACTGGAGATTCGTCTGGGTTTCCGAAGGAAAAATTCTTGCAAGGAAGTCTGAGAACTCGAAGGTAGTTCACGTTACATGCGAGGATGATCTCGCGAAACTAGTGTAGCTGCTCTTCTTGATCACTTGCCACAACAATATTCAGGGAAATGGCTGTCACGATAGCTCAAGTAGATCAGCTCCTAGATAAGACACACACTAACATATTCCACTGCAATATCCGCAGTATAAGGAAAAACCTAAATTTGCTTCTTGCTTTCCTATCTAAACATACAAATCACTTTGATGTGCTAGCAACTACAGAAACATGGTATAACAAAGGAGAGAATGTCAACATTCCCGGATACGAAACCATATCACATCAGCGAGACTCATGTTCACGTGGTGGTGGAGTAGCGCTTTTTGTAAAAAAGACTGCGCGTATACAGTTATATCCTTCCTGAACCACAGCTCTACCGATATAGAAGCAATTTTTATCAGACTCTACTGTTTTGGCATAATTGGCGTGCTTTACCATCCACCAATTTCTAATGCAGCGCATTTCCTCGATAGGATGGAAGAAATTCTTTTCTGTCTTTCAACCAAGTACCAGAACCGAGCAGTCATCGTTGGGGATATGAACATAGACACCACAAACACTAGTTACACTCATTACACACAATTGGTTATTTCATTCAATTTTCGTAATCTCATACGAAAATCGTAATCCGTAATACGTAATCCCTACGAGAGTAACCAGTACGTCGGCAACAACGATTGATCAAATCTTAGCTAACGTATCATCGAAAGTGAATGCTAGTGTTTATAATGAACCGATAGCAGATCACCTTTCTACCTTTGTTTCCATAAGGAAAACTCCGAACAAGAGTGCACAATTTTTCGGCTATGCAAGAAAAATCAATTACAACTAATTACGGAATCACATTCTCTCCATCGAATTTGAAACATTGTATGACGATGATGCCAACATTGAATTAGCGAACATAACAAAAGCCCTTCGCCATGCCATTGAACGCAGTCGTTCACACGTGTCCGCACGCCCATATAACACTCCGCTAACTCCTTGGATGACAACGGAGATCCTTGCATTGCTAAAGAAGAAAGACTTCTGGTACAACAAGTGGAGACAGCACAAAGAAAATAAATATTATTTAGGTCAATTCAGAAGTTGTCGGTAAAGAACCAACACAGCGTGTATCACCTGATGTAGTCGATGCGCGTATACTTGATAAATTTATTCTATTCTTTACTGAAATCGGCTCTACCTTAGCCGCGAAATTCCCTAGTAGAGAAATGAAATGTTTTTCAACCTCCTTAACAAATACGTTTGCTCTTCACTACATCAGTGAGGATGAAATTCATGACACTGTTGCCACTATAAGCACGAACAAAGCCAGTGGAATAGATGGTATTACTGCTCGCTTAGTGAAAGATAGCATTGATTTTTTGAGTTCCATCTTGTGCCACGTATTTAACCATTGCTTGCGTACGTCGACGTACCCATCTTGTTTAAAAAAACGCCAAAGTTGTACCGGTATATAAAGAGGGCAATCGCTCTGATCCTTCCAGCTATCGGCCCATATCAGTGTTAAGCATTATAAACACCATGTTTGAAAAGATTCTTGGAAAACAAATGCGCCTATTCTTAGAAAAATATAATGCTTTTTGCCCGGAGCACCATGGATTTAGATCACACCATTCCACATCAACAGCTGTATTATCGTTATCACAGAAGATTAAGAAAGCACTGCACAACATTCTTCTTGTGGCAGTTGTCTTCATTGATTTAAAAAAGGCATTCGATACCGTCGACCATAATATTTTGCTTATGAAATCAAAACACTATGGATTCCGCGGCAAAGTTTTTAGCCTCCTTTCTAACTACATTGATGGACGTCATCAAATGGTCAACATGCAAGATCTTACGTCGTCATTATTAGACATAAAGACAGGGGTACCTCAGGGGTCAGTCCTGGGGCCACTATTATTCACATTACACGTAAATGATCTGCCATGCATACTCAAATCGGCCGAGTTGCTAATGTACGCTGATGACACAGCTTTAATAGTTACCGCCGATAACCTAGCCGATCTAGAATGTAGAGGTAATGAAGAACT
This sequence comes from Rhipicephalus annulatus, assembly GCA_013436015.1. Lineage (NCBI taxonomy): Eukaryota > Metazoa > Arthropoda > Arachnida > Ixodida > Ixodidae > Rhipicephalus > Rhipicephalus annulatus. The sequence goes on along the minus strand of WOVY01003638.1, from coordinate 90,457 downwards.
AGAAAACATTTTTAAGTGGTTTACAGTGAACAAATTAACACTCAATGCAAAGAAAACCAAATACACCATTTTTCACTCCCGTTACCGAAATGTAAACTGTGAGTCATTTCGACTTACAATGAACAACTGCAAACTTGAGCATGTAAATGAATTTAAATATCTCGGTGTAGTGTTCGACAGCCAATTACACTGGAAAAAACAAATTAACTCTGTTTGTACTAAGCTAGCATCTGGCTGCAGTATGCTACTGGCTGCTAGAAATTATTTTAGTAGAAATATTCTCAGAGTCCTTTATTTTTCGTTTGTTCATAGTCATCTATCATACTGCTTAGACTCATGGGGATGGACCTTTAAAACTTACCTTGATCCTATCCGGATATTACAAAAGCGTGCACTTAGAATTATAGATTATGCGGCATATAATGAACCCAGTGAGTCTTTGTTTCACAAGTTGGATATTCTACCTTTTGATTACATACGGCAGCATAAAACCGCAGTCACCATCAACAATGTTATTGCACACAGTGTAGCTTTCTATGTATCTATCTTTTCTTTCTCGTCCCGCATCACTAGATGCATGACATTGCGGAATTTTAATCTTCCACCCACTAAAAACGTGTATGGTGAACGCTTACTACAGTTCATAGGAGCTAAAGTGTGGAATAACATACCACTTCAAATTAAAGATTCTAGGGTTTTCTCGAGCGCACTCAAAAAATATTTGCTACATGTAGATCAATAGTAATGACCATGTACTGAGCCTTACACATATTTTGATGTTTTGTCTATACTTGATTATTTCATTATTTATGAACAAAGTGCAACAATGTGTATCTTCTTGTATTTTTGTTCGTTTGTTGAAAAATGAACGTTTCTTGATGTTTTGATTTTTTTATATACAAATTGTATTCTGCTTGTACGCTTTCTCCCGTTAGACCCCTTACTAGCCTATGGCTATGGGTCTAATCAGTGTTGTGCACTTCTTTAAATGTGGTCTTAACAACCTCAATAAAATGTAATGTAAAATGTAGTACTCATTGTTAAATTCAAGGCTGTTCAATTCGAGTACAAGTCTCGTTAATGGGGTACTGACGTAAAATTTCGGGGCTGAAATAGCCTGCGGAGTCGATTTTCGTGGACATTCGTATATCATCTGCAAAATATCAACAGCGAATATAGCTTGGAAGGTATTTTAAATTTATTTTGAAGTTTGCGTGAGTTACCGACTCCATAGCGCTATAGACACCATCGGAGGGGACCCCCGAGGTGACCCCCTACTTCCCTCACGTCACCACGCTACGGTCAACAAAACAAGTTATGATGACGTTATAGCCGCTATTTTTCTTTTGCCGCGTTCGTTCCCGCAGTCTATATTTCTCGGCGGCTAGTTTCGAGTGCGTGGCCGTGGCCCACACTTAGAAAGTTATGTTTTTCGACATTCCAGTCCCGTTTCCTAAAGTAATTCTTTGTGCTGACCGTGTGAAAGTGCGTCACATTTTCGTGTGGTGACGTGGTCAAGAGCTGCACACGCTAGGGGGCGACAGTCGCACCCAGTTTATCAAACTGAAACAGAAACTGATTGATAACGAGGAGCCTGTAAATAATTATCTGTCGCGTGCTGCAACAAACGCTGTGTCATATCATGACTTTCCGGCCCCCAGCAACGCATTGCAGCAAAAAAACGCGAGGCCAAGGTTTTAGTGTCAGTACCACTTTAAGATCTCAATTACTTTTTTGCTTGAATATGCGCTGAGGTTGTGGGTGCCCTTACACCATTGTCATGTGGGATATTTGCGTAGAGTGAACTATCATCCAATATTACGAGAAATGCACCGTCTGGAATTTTCACGTCCAATATTTCCCGAAGAAAATGGTTTGTGTCACGGAAGAAGGACTAATGCGTGGGTGGTATGTCTTTGATTAAGAGTCATTATAACTGCAAATGGGTTCCATTAGCGTTCCTGTGCCTGCAAGAATGGGTCTGCCAGGGTTTACCTCCTTATGACTCTTCGGCAGCATGTAAAAACGACCAGGCACCGAATGTATAGTATTAAGTGCCTTTTCAAGCTTTGAATCAACGGCGCCTTCATGTGTGAGATCCTCTAGGGCTGTTACAATGATCTTTTTGTGCTCGGTGGTAGGGTTCGAGTCCAGGTATTTGTAGAATTATTTGTCATTTAGTTGTCACATGCCTTTCTCAATATAGTCCGATCTATTGAGAGCAACAATCCCGCCTCCTTTGTCTGCTGGTTTTATGACGAGATCTTCGCGGTTGCTCAACGCGAATGGTGTCTCTCTTTCTTTCCTTGATATGCTATTCATACTTGGTTTGTACATCTTGTACGCATGTATCACATTTTCTGAACCGCGTCTATATTAAGATCCAGATGTCGACCCCTGTTGGCGTAATATCGGGTTATCTTTTGGGGTTAATCGAAGAAATATTCCTCCAATCGTAAATTTCCGGCGAAGTCGTCTAGGTCTTTCAGACGCGTGAACTCATCGTACTTTTCATTGCCAGGCCAGAATGTTAGTCCGCGTTATAGTACACTCAGTTCATCCTTGCTAAGTACTTTATCTGAATGGTCTATAACGTTTGGTTCTTTGGGGTGCACTGTGTATCGCAAAGCTAAAATTACTCGAGACATACTCTCATCATCATCGTCAAAAACAGGCAGTCCTGACACGATCAGGTGCCATCCTTGCCGAAAACCACAATGTGCGATGATGGTTCTTCAAACAGAGAAGTCGCAACGAGATCGCGACGGAAAATGGGCATATGGCAAGTCTGGCAAAGGCAGCACAGTTCTCGCGCAATCAGAGCACGGGGTTTTTCATTCTCTTCCGAAGGCGCATTCGCGTTAGTGCGTATGCTCCACTACAGTACCCCCGAGGTGAAGAGTAGCAATCCTGGCAACTCAGGGAGTAGGCACAATGAGGGGTCGTAGTAGGGCTTGAGACGGTCGACGTGTAGGGTCCCGCGTCCTCGACGCCACAAATCTGGTGATTGTGTTAGGGGCTGGATGATATAATTCATCAGCGAGGTTCCGTCAATGACAGGGTATAGACCATGGTACCGGGCGAGAAGCTTAGAAGAAAGGCCAGGAACGTGCGGGGGCACCCAAAGCCACACAAGGGAGCCAGTACTAAACGTAGGAGCTATGTTATGAACGTCATCATGTCGGGTCTTTCGTAGAGCTTGAGACTTACATCTCAGAGACCAAGCCAACTGACGGCAGTCTTCAGCGTATCTGGCGACTTCTGAAATCGAGGAGCACTCAGATGCATCAGGGCGGTACGGGAGTATAGTGTCGAGTAGTCGGGAAGGTTCGCGGCCGCACAGCAGAAAGAACGGGAAAAAACCGGTAGTCGCTTGCCTCGTGCTGTTGTAAGCGATGGTAACAGAAGGTAATACAGCATCCTAGTTAGTGTGGTCGGAGGAGGTGTACATCCTCAGCATGTCATCAAGTGTGCGGTTGAACGTTCAGTGAGACCATTCGTCTGTGGATGGTATGCGGCATATTTCCGGTGAATAATGTTGTATTCAGTGAGAATAGCTTGGATGACCTCCGACAGGAACACCCGACACCTATCACTGAGTAATTCCCGTGGAGCACCATGGCGAAGAATGAAGCTGCGCAGAATGAAGAGAGCAGCTTCATGGGCGGGTCGCTGCCGGTAAAGCTGCACTCTCAGCGTAGCGTGTCAGATGATCGACGCCGACAATAATCCACCGGTTTTTAGAGCCACTATATGGGAGGGGGCCATAGAGGTCAATACCCACGCGGTCGAATGGGCGAGCCGGGCATGGGAGCGGCTGTAACATGCCAGTAAGGTGCCGCGGAGGTGTCTTATTCTGTTGGCAAGTGGTGCAAGACTGAACGTATTTCTGCACAAAGCGATACACTCCTCGCCAGTAATATTGTTGGCGCAGCCTTTTGTAGGTGTTCAGGATACCTCGTGAGTACTTTGGGGATCTGCATGGAAATTCATGCAGACGTCAGAGCACATATGAGTTGGGACAGCAAGGGGCCACTTCTGACCACCAGGCATGTAGTTGCGAAGTAAAGAATGTTGTCTCGCATGGAAGAGTGGACTGTTTGCCGGCGTAGTGCTCTCGTGGAAGGGACAGCAGACGGATCGGTAAGGTAGTCGAGTAACAATGCAAGGTATGGGTCTTTACGCTGCTCCGAAATCATGTCAGTGGTGTCAAGTGGTGACAAGGTGGTAAAAAGGGGTGACAGAGAAGCCACATCTGGTGTTAATGGCGATCGCGAAAGTGCATCGACATCCGCATGCTTGCGACCGGAACAATAAACGACACGGATGTCGTATTCCTGTAATCGAAGTGCCCAACGCCCCAGGCGTCCGGACGGGTCTTTCAAGGTGAACCGCTAACATGGAGTGTTGTGGTCTGTGACAACGTCGAAAGGACGGCCGTAAATGTACGGGCGAAACTTTGTCAAAGCCCAGCATATCACCAAACACTCCTTCTCTGTCACGGAGTAATTTAATTCATCCTTTTTGAGAGCGCGACTTGCATAGGCGACTATGCATTCGGCTTGAGTGCGTTTCCGTTGTGCCAAAACTGCACCAAGACCGATGCCACTTGCATCGGTGTGAATTTATGTGGCAGCCGTCGGGTCGTAGTGACGAAGAATAGGTGGTGAGGTCAGCAGGCGGCGCAGCTGGCGAAATGCGTCGTCACATGCAGGTGACCATGCTGATATAGCTTTGCTGTTGGAAAGCAGACTCGCCAGAGCTGCGATGATGGACGCGAAGTTGCGCACGAAACGACGAAAGTAGGAGCAGAGGCCGACGAAACTTTTTAGGGCTTTCAGTGCTGTGGGCAACGGGAAGTCGGTGACGGCTTGAAGCTTATCTGGATTCGGAAGAACACCGTCTCTTGTGATGACATGTCCCAAGAGGGTTAGCTTTTGTAATTTGAAGTGGCACTTCTTGGTGTTAAGCTGTAGGCCTGCAGAAGTTAGACACATCAGAATTTCGTAAAGACGAACAATATGTGTCGGGAAATCAGATGAAAAGTGTACGATGTCGTCCAGGCAACACAAGCAAGTTTTCCACTTGTGGGCACACAAGATGGTATTGATCATGCGCTCACACGGGGCAGGCGCGATGCAGAGCTCAAATGGCATGACTTTGAACTCATATAGGCAATCAGGCGTTACAAAGGCTGTTTTAGGGCGATCACATTCAGCCATTGGCACGTGCCAATACCCAGAACGCAGATATAAGGATGTAATTTACTCGGCGCTTTGTAAACAGTCAAGAGCATCGTCTATTCGTGGTAGTGGGTAGACATCTTTCTTCGTAATCTTGTTTAAGTGGCGATAGTCCATGAAAAATCAAACAGTGCAATCTTTTTATTTACCAGAACCACAGGTGATGACCAAACGCTTTCAGAAGGCTGTATGACTTCACGTTTATGCATGTCGTCTACTTGCTCCGTAATGACGCGGCGCTCTTCGGCGGAAACGTGGTAAGCACGCTGTCGCAGAGGCGAATGTCTGCCGGTGTCAATAGTATGAGTGATAGTCGTGGTATGGCCCAAAGCAGGTTCTTGAAAGTCGAAAGAAGAGCAAAACTCTTTAACGAAAGCAACAAGCTGGAGGTGATCTGAGGGCGGAAGGTCTGCGTCAATAGCATTGTTGAAGGCTGATGAACTTGATGGCGCAGACGCATGAGTGATTGCGGCAATGTGACATGGGGTTTCGTCGGGAGGAATATGGTCAACAGGTTGTACATATCCTAACGTTTCATTTCGGAGTAAGCCAATGGGGTAGTTGCAGTGGTTGGTAACCATCATTACGGTTAAACCAGACGCAATTGTGAGAACGGCAAATGGGAGAACGATGCCCTTGTGTTCAGTAAAAAAAATCGGAGATGGCGCAAACACCACCGTGGCGTCAGGTTGCGCCACACACGAAAGGCTAATAGGGACTGAAGCTTCCGGAGGCAAGGAGATGTCGTCAGCGATGAGTTTGCAGAGCAGAGGAGAATGGTCGGGCGGTGGAAATTCACATGTTGGCACAAGGGACACTTCAGCACGGGAACAATCGATGATAGCTTCATGACGTTATAAGAAATCCCAACCCAGGATAAGGTCATGAGAAAAAGATGGTAGAACACAAAACTGGACGACGTACAAAACGTCTCGGATGACGACGCACGCCGTACACACAGCCGAGGGATGAATGCGTTGCGCACTAGCCGTGGACAGCACCACGCCACAGAGAGATGGGGTCAGTTTCTTCAGTGTCCGAGAAAATTTTGCGTTCATCACAAAGTTTTGCGTTCAGCCCCGGTGTTAATTAACGCTAAAGTGGCGACTCCTTCAACGTCGACATCAACATTTTGCGGCGAAAATGGAGGCCTTGAGAATTGCGCAGAAGTTGCAGTTTTTGCCTCCGGAACTGCACTGATTAGTGTACCTCCTCAGGAGGTGGTCGACGACGCATAAGCGATGGTGATCGGTGACGAGGGAATGGGAAACGAGCAGTTGATGGGCGGTGATCCGAGTCGGAGTGCCTCTGCTCATATGCATACGTGGTGGCCTGCTGCGGCGCGTAGGTAGGAGTTACGAAGTAGGCGTGCGCAGGTGTGGTATGGCGGCGGCTGGAACGTGCAATGTGGCCAGCGATGCCACACGCGAAGCAGATAGGACGGTTGTCTTGGGTGCGCCACTCATTAGAAGAATGGAAAAAGCGAGGTGGGGGCCTGCAAACTGGAGGCGAGGCCGTAGGAGGTGGAGCTGATAAAGAGACTGGATGCGGTGGGGGCTGCGCGACCACAGCTGCGTAGCTGAGAGGTGAAGGTGGCGCAGGTGGTGTGTAACTGCCAGTTGAGAGATCACATGGTACCGAAGTGCATAAGTAAGGGGCCGGAACTTCAGTGCGTAAAGCCTGCTGCAGTAAAGCCTGCTGCAGCCTGCAAATTTCAGTGCGTAAAGCCTGCTGCAGTGTTGACGGCAGGCTTGTTGTGGGCGCGTCGCTATGCGGCAGCAGGGAGAACTGTCGGGCGACTTCCTCTCTGACGAAGTCTTTAATATATTTCGAGAAAGTTCCTTAACAAACGTTGCCATTTGCGAGTGCGATGACCGAGATCGAATCTGGTGGTGGGACACTCTGTCGGGTGATAGAACGCTGACGACGCAATTCATCGAAGCTCTGGCACAAGCTTACGAGGACTGCCATCGTGGTAAGGCTTTTCGCCAGCAACATCTGGAATGCGCCATCCTCGATGCCCTTGAGAATCTGTCGAATTTTCTCTTCTTCAGGCATGGATAGGCTAACACGCCTACAGAGGTCGAACACATCCTCAAAGTAACTAGTAAACGTCTCGCCAGGCTGCTGGGCTCGGTGGCATAGACGCTGGTCAGCGCTGGTCAGCGCGGCGAGTAACTGCAGCACTCCAGAGGCAAATATCATCGGCGTATATGGATAGACACACCGACTTTGGCAGAACCTTTACCAGACCAATGAGGGCAACATTGAACGTTGCCATGACCGCATTACAGTGGAAGGACTGGGATCTCGCTTGGCGATGCGTATCTTCTGGATTAACAATGACGCATCTTTCGACATATGGGTGCAAAGTCCTCTTCCCGACGCACTGCAATGATGGCGCCACTGTTCTTTGAGGCGATCCCAATCAGCTACATCCGCCCCTATGAGCGATGCGCGTAACGCTCGGGATAATTTCTCCGTAGCCTGAGAGTCCTGGAGGACGCGGCAATCGAGACGCCATGGTCTGTGAATCGTTGGCGTTCCCGCTGGCAGGTGGAGAGAGAACATAACCGGCCGATGGTCGCTAATGTACACTGGTGTCGGTGGCAATGACATTACCCCGGTGTCGTGAACGTGGGTAATGAGACTGGGGGATGCATACACGCGATCAATTCGGCTGCTCGACGCTGCTCGACGCCAAGTATAGGCATAATTACTGCCATGCACACTTTGATGAATGCCACTCAATGCCAATTGCTGCACTAGACGTTCGAGTTGTCTGGCATTCCAGTTTTACCGGCTGCGACCCGGACCTCCAACGTCTGCGTGTGAGTCTAAGACACAATTGAAATCCCCTAAAAGTACCACATGTCGGGAATTTAAAAGGAACGCATCAAGAGATTGGAAGAACGCGTTTGAGTTCTCGCGTGCCGCTGCGGCATACACGGCAACAAATCTTATTCTTAACGAAAAAAAGGTTCAGTCGAACGCCAGAACGCGTCCGAAGGCATCGAAGAAACATGACAGTCACGTAAAAGACCTCGGTTAAAAATAATGACTCCGACGCCAGTCGAACGCGTGCTGGCGTACGAAAAGAAACAATCAAAATTGAACGCGCGCTTGAAAGCGAGTACATCAGAAAGTTGGAAAAAAATTGTTTCTTGCACGAACAGCAAATCACAGTGCACTGAACGTGCAAAAGCCAATACCTCAGCCTGTTTTTGTGGATTTCAGAAACCTTGAACGTTAAAAGTAATAACTTTTACAGTAAGAGCCATGGGGAAAATGAAAACAGTATAGCATCACACAAATGCAGGGGTACCTTTATCAGGTGCAGAAGCCGATGCCTGGCAAGAGGCTGAGTCATTTTTTCCGGCCAGGCAATCCACCGGAGGCTCGGGGCTTCCGGGATCGTGTCGAAGTCCGCAGGGGACTTCTGTCTCTGGTGGGGGCTACTAAGTCACAAGTAGTTATCCGGTGGCGTTTGGTGTCCGGGTTCTTGAGCGAGGATGGTACAAAGACGTCTCCACTGTCCTGGCTTATGTCACTGGGGCTGGTGTCTTCGTCAATTTGTAGGGGCGCCTCACTCGCGGTGCCGTTAGAGTCCTCGTAGATGCAGGCGTCGTCGTCTTGAGATGTAGACTCCTCGATAACGCCTGAACTTGTTGTCGACAGAGCAGCAACGCGAGGAGCCTCAGATGCAATATTCCCATCCGAGACGCCGTCCTAACGAGGCACTTCGTCTGACGAGGGCTTGGCCTGCGATTCCTCAGAAATGGCCACGGGACGCGGGAAACTTAAGTTTTCAGTACCTGGAGGGATTACCAGGCCCGGAATCGTTGGGGACGCAGTGGGCGTCTGTTGCAGCGTCGCGATTGGCGCACCTTGGTCGTGGTCGGTTACCACGGCTTGCGTTGACGAATTGTCACACTTGTTCTTAGATGGCGTTCCTAGTTCAAGTGGAGGGCAATACTTGGATGGGATACGATGGCCTGATGGTGCAGGGCACAGTGGCATGCGGGTCCCCACAACGGCGGCTTGGCAGCGAGCAGCCTCTCCCGTCGTGGCCATAAACGCCGCACCTTCCACAAAACGGAGCTGTGCAGTTCATGCGGAAGTGCCCACTGTCTCCACGTCGGCGGCACACTCGCCGGATGTCTTTATAGTCACAGGTTACTCGATGGCCCGCGGCCTTGAGGTAGTTGGGCACCGGTGACGAAGCCTTCATTTTCATGCGGACGTATCGCGTTTCAGTGGTCACGGTTGGGCGCGATCCCATGAGTCCTCTGGTGATGTGCAGCACCTTCCCGTAAGGAGAGAATGCTTGTGCGAGGACTTCGCTGGGTACGCGGCACGTCAGGAACAGGACGGTCACTTGGGTCACTTGGGGTCCAAGGGGTACGATGGCGACGCGCTCTCCTCGGATGATAAGGTGCGACGCGTCTACGATTTGGGCCAGTGCGGCCTCACTGTTGACGGTAACTTGGTAGTTCCGGCCTCCAAAGTGCTGAACGCAGTACACTTCTTCGATTTCTACTATTGAAGACGTCGCGTCAACGACGTCTTCGGGACTAGTCCCCTCGGGGACGACTACGTCGAAGGCTAGCGCCTTCTTCGGGGGCTGGCTTGCCATGACGGGCGTCCGCCAGCCCAGTGACGCCCTGAGATGCTTACGATGACAACGCTACCAGGCAGCCTGGCAGCGTCTCCAATGTCTCCGATGCGCGTGGATTGTGCGTCTCTCGTAGTACGTAACCACCAGTGGCACATACCCGAAATAGGTATAACATTTGACCTCCAAGGTGGTGCCAGTGAGAGATTTCTTCTGTGCGTTTTTTAACAATAAAAAATAGTGCTTAATGTACATGCCAATGGCTGCTAATGGAGAATGAGAGAAAGGAGCATACGGCTTTTAGTCAACGCGCACACTGCGATCTCCATTAGCAGCCACTGGCATGTACATTGAGCACTATCGGACAAGAAAGGGTTGCTACATTATACTCGCTGGGTGTAACCTCCCTATTTTTAGAAAGGTTTAGCGAGCGTTGAGCCGCAGGGCCATGAATACAGTGAACTACTATATACCATGAATGAATTCGAGGTGGTTAAAGCGGGGAAGCAGATACGAAGCGCAAGCCGTAAGGAATTAAAAGCTGAATCCTCCTGTCTCTCATTTCACATTAGCAGCCACTGGCATGTACATTGAGCACTATCTGACAGGAAAAGGTTGGTACGTTATACTCGCTGGCCGTTTGGACAATGCTATCGATACGAAACTTGGTATAGCATAACATGATGTATGACGAGCATAATTGACTAGTCATAACACCAAAGTCATGTGTTTGTCATGAATGTCATGATTTACATTTCATTGTCATGATGTTCTTGTGGTGGTCTCGTTCACAAGACACGTTGCAAAACTGTTATGGTATGATATGATTGCATGGCGAACACAAGCGACATACTCAAACGTAGAAATCATGACATGCATGTCATGTAAGTCGCGCGTCATGACTATACGCCACGCTCATGCTGCGCTCGCAGCCGTCTCGCTAGCTTCACGTATACTAAATTCTGCATTACGTGATGCGAATGGATGACGAAGGTATGTGACTGGTGCAAACATGATAATCATGAGATGCGTGTGCTGTAGCAACATGACTATAGGCAACGCTAATGATGCGCTCACGGCCGTCGGGCTCGCTTCACATGTACCAAATTCAGTATTACGTGACACGAACGGACGACATATGTAAATGACATATCCAAACATGGTGATCATGACATGCGTGTCATGTAACAACATGACTACTTGCCGCAATCATGATGTGCTCGGGACCGTTTTCCTACATTCATATATACCAAATTTGGTATTACGTAACGTGAATGGATGATGAAGGTATGAGACTGGTGCAAACATAATACTTACGACATGACAAACAACTTTATTTGGTCCTGAGAGGCAAGGCAGCGGGCCAACTATGTAGGTCCCCACCCAGCCGTTGGCTAGTCCCATGTCAGAACAGAGAGGCCATGCCTCTCCGCTCGTTCACGGGCCCTCTGGACAGCCTGAAGCTGGACGTCTTGTTTGGGGTCTGTGATTGCCTTCGTCCAGTCTTCTTCTGTTTTAAAATCCTGTATCGCAGGGCACTGCCAGAGCATGTGACTCAAAGAGCAAAATTCACCACAATCTGGGCAAAGTGGATCAATATCCGGATCAAGCACGCTCAGAAAGCCCCTAGAGGGGTAAGACCTCATCTGGAGAATGCGGAGCGTGCTTGCTTGTGATCTGTGGAGCTTATGATGGGGAAAGGGAAAAGTCTGTCGCTCTCCTCCGTAATGAGATGTTATCTCGTGAAAAGTAACGAGAGGATCACTGTGGACGAGCTCTCCCGAACTCACCCGAGAGACCACCCCGTCGCGGCTTGTGAAACCTCACGCACAGTCGTGGGCTATCTCGTTTGGGTTCAGGTGACCCGGCAGTACGTCTGGTCCCATGTGAGCGGGAAACCAGACTATGTGAGGAATAACGTCTGAGGGGGGTTTGCTGTGGAGAATTCTGGCTGCCTCTGTGGCTATCAATCCCGATGCGAACGCTCTAACGGCCGCTCGGGAATCGGTGTACACCGTGGTGCGTTTCGTGTCCAGTAATGCCAGCGCTACAGCAGCCTGTTCTGCTACATCGACCAAGGAGGTCTTCACTGAAGCTGCCGAGACAAGTTCTCCCTTGTCATTGACGACTGCCACGGAAAACTTGCTGCCGCCGGCGTGGCGCGCCGCGTCCACAAATGTCTCTGTTCCGGAGAGGTTCTTTATGAAAGCCCTAGCCCTCGCCAACCTACGACCTTTATTGTGTTGGGGATGGATGTTTCGTGGAAGAGGGTCAACAATAAAGGAGTTCCTTGTTTGATAATCAAGCTGCGTAGTTTCTCCCTGATTGAAGATGGGATGGAGGCCTGCCGCATCGAGCAGTTTTCTTCCTGTTTTGAAACTCGATAACCGAAATATTTGTGCTGACCTTTGCGCTTCAATTAATTCCGGAGTGGTGTTGTGCACTCCCAACTTCATGAGTTTTTCTGTGCTAGTCGTGATTGGGACGCCGAGCACCTTTTTGACACTTTTGCGCATGAGCGTGTCCAATTTATCCCTTTCCGTTTTGGTCCAATTGAGAGCCGCCACTATGTATATGATATGGCTCATGAGGAAAGCGTGGTGGGCCCTAAGGAGGATATCCTCGCCTATGCCGCCCTTCTTGTTAGACACCCGCATAATTAATCTCAGAATGTTCTCTGTTTTTGTGGTGAAATGGGCTATAGTCTTTGCGTTGCATCCCTTAGAGTCTAATAAAAGCCCCAGAATTTTCATAGAATTGAATCTAGGAATTGTGCGACCATCCTTGGTGCAAACGCTAATGGGCACCTGATCGAGAGGGGTGAGTCCCCTAACACCTCGTCTAGCCTGTCTGTACAGCAGGAGTTCCGACTTTTCCGGCGAAAGCGCCAGTCCCGTACCTTCCAAGAATGACTCTGTAACGTCCAGAGCCTCCTGTAGAGCTTGTTCAACCGCCGCCTCCGATCCTCCTGGACACCAGATTGTAATGTCGTCAGCATATAAAGCGTGTCCGACATTAGGAACTTTAGAAAGGCTTGCCGACAGCTTGCGCATGGCTATGTTGAATAGAAGGGGAGAGATAACTGCCCCTTGGGGAGTACCCCTTCGTCCGAGTTTGAAAGGCTCCGAGACTGATTGTCCCAATTTTATTGCCGCCGTCCGACTCTCGAGGAAAGATTCAACGAAGGAGAAGAATTTAACTCCCAGGTTCAAAGCCAATATCTCCTTAAGAATATAGTCGTGTTTGACAGTATCGAATGCTTTAGTGAGGTCCAGTGCGAGGACCCCTTTTACATCTTTGCTTGGAAAGTCAATTATGTGTGTTTTGAGGAGGAGCATGACATCTTGCGTGGAAAGTGAGGGCCTGAAACCTACCATATTATATGGAAATAGGTCATTCCTCTCGATGTAGCGCGATATCCTGTTGTGTACTGCATGTTCTGCTACTTTGCTAAGGCAAGAAGTAAGGGAGATCGGGCAGAGGTTATTCAAGCTGGGTGATTTACCTGGCTTGGGGATTAAGACCACTGTGGCCCTCTTCCAAGTTTCTGGTACGACGCCCTTCTCCCATACCCTGTTTATCTCCTTCACTAAGGCCTGAATGGCTTTATCATCTAAATTTCTTAAAAGCCGATTCGTAACTCCATCGGGACCTGGGGCAGACCTTCCGTTTAGGCTATGGAGCACTTCCCTGATCTCAGCTTCCGAGAAGGGAGCGTCCAACTCTGGGGAAGGCACACCCTCATACCGGTGGGGGACAGAAGTTGAGCTCTGGCTAAGCGGGAGGTACTTGTTGGCAAGTATCTGAAATTGGGAAGCTTCTGAGATGCCTGCCATTTTCTCCTTATTAATAAGTCGGTCTATGGCTAGTTTCTGATTGCCTTTGGATTGTCCATCATCTAGGAGGTGTTTGAAGAGGGTCCATTTGCCTCCTTTGCGCATTTTCCCGTCCGCAGCCGAGCAGGCGTCCCTCCATTGTTGTTTATGGAGTTCGGAGCCGTGCTCCTCAATATGCCGATTGAGCTCCACAATCTTTTTCCGTAGCCTGCGATTTAGCCTTTGTTTTTTCCATCTCGCGATGAGAGAGCGTTTGGCGTCCAGGAGGTGCGCTAACCTTGCATCCATCCCCGGAGCATCAAATTCTGTTACTATTTCTTTGGTGGCCTTCTCGACATCCTTCTGGATTTGTACAAGAAGTTCACTGAAGGTGTCATGTACTGACTCATCTTCACCTCTGATTTGCCTAAAAAGGTCCCAGTCTGTATATTTATAGGTTCTTGGGGGTGGTGCTCTTATTTCCATCCGGAGTTCTATGATGCTGTGGTCGCTTCCCAAGTTCTCCTGTAAGTTGGACCACTCGACCACCGCATTTCTAGTGAAGCTGAGATCAGGCATCGCGTCTCTGGTGACCGAGTTTCCCAGCCTCGTGGGAAAACGCGGGTCGGAGATAAGCGTTAGGTTTAAGTCTATACTGGCTGCAACTAGATTGGCCCCTTTCTGTGTCCTCGTAACATAGCCCCAAGACGGATGAGGAGCGTTGAAATCCCCAGCTACTATTAAAGGGTGCGATCTGGCGGCAGTTGCGAACCTATGAAGGAGTGAGTGGATATTATGTTTATAAGCCGAAGGAGGGCTATACAGGTTAAAAACGAATATTTTGCTTCGGATTTTGCCATTGGGAATGATTTCAATTAATTGTGCCTCGAGACCGGATCTCTTATCCGAGTCGCAAATTTTGACTTCGTGCTGCTCAAAAGAGGTATCTTTCCTGACCAACGTGGCGATACCTCTGCCATTTGCGCCTTTTTGGCTAATCGAACGGTAGCCCGAGAGAACTACCTTCTCGCTAAGGGTTTCCTGCAAGAGCAGGATGTGCGGCACTGACGCCTGTGCTTTGATGAGCTGCAGTAGAGCAGCTTTACGCCTTAAGAAACTTGCGCAATTCCACTGCCAGATAATTATGTTTCCGGTTTGACCCGCCATTTTGAATATTATTGAAGGAACATAGCCTGCGGCGAACTCGTAGCGTCCGAATCCTGCTGCACTATCTTGGCTTTTGCAATCGTACCAGTGTTGGTCGTCTTGAGTTTGCTAGAGTCAATCATTTTCATTTTAGATTCGAGGATTCCTACTCGACGTGTCAGGTGGGAGACGCTCCCGTCCATACGTTCGATTGTGCTAGATTGAATGGCTAAGGCCTCTCTCACCTGCTTGAGCGATTCCTCAATCGCCGTTAAAGACGCGAGTACATTTTTTTCAGGGACCTGAGCGGGGGACTCGTCACTTTGCATTGCCACGCTTTCCGCGATCGCGGGGGGCGAAACGGCCTTGCGCTTATTCGACCCTCCTGCTTGAACCGGTATGGGTGTGGCTACTTCACGGGGTTCACGCGAGTTGCGGAAGAGCTCGAACTCGGCCCTCAGCGTTCGTAGTGCTTCTTTAAGTTCTGCATTTTCTTTTTTAAGCATTAAAATCTCTGATTGTTCTCTTTTTTGCTCTGGTAAAATGCCCTGCGTTACATCTTGGCCGCTTGGGATGTTCATCCTGGCCTTGTCCGCCCAAGACATTTGGTTCTGAACGCGGCCCTTGGAACCCGATCGTCCTCTCGAATCGGAGCGACTGCTGCCCTTGTCACGCCCTCTGCAGCGAGAGCGCGATTTGCTGCCGGAGCGTCCTCTGGAGCGGGAGCGTCCTCTAGATGCCGATCTGCTGCGATGAGCGCTGGAGAATAATTCTTCTTCCGCCAGTCCTTCTTCGCCTCCAGCTGTGTCGGAGCCACGCCGCGCGCGCCTACGGCGGCGCCGCCGTCTTTGGCGCACGATGTAGGGCACCTGGAAGCGCTTTCTGCACTTGCGGTCCGCCGTTGGGTGTGGTCCGCCACAGATGGCACACGTGGGATCACACTGATGATCCGGTGATGGTAACTGCATGCCGCATCCGCGGCATTTCTTCTGTTCATCGCCCTCGGGGCAAACATCGGACCAGTGGCCCAAATCACCACATGCATAGCACACGTCCACTTGCCTGCGATACAAGGAACAAGGGTATCGAACACCATCACACACGACGTGCTGGGGGACCTTTTGTCCGTCAAACAACACGATCGCTGTTGGTGTCTTCTGGATTCTTCGAACCCCCAGAGCGTCAGGGTTCCTCCGGTTGACGATCATCTCCGTCAGTTCTGCGTCACTGAGATCCACATTCATTCCACGGATCACTCCTTTACATGTGTCGTCAGAGGCAGCCACGTAAGCCGCCAAGCCTATGACAGTCGAGCCCATACTTATCTCTTGGACCCTGGCGTAGGCGCGCGCATTCGCCTCGAGCGGCGTGGCAACGACGAAAATGTTCTGGAAGGGGTTCGTGCACAGCGTGTCGTCGAACACCTGCTCTGCTGTTAGGGAAGCCGCCTTTGCGAGCGAGCGCTTAAAGATAAGAAGGTCTGTCTTCTTGACATCCATCCCTCCACGTGGCCGTATAATGGTCCTAAAGTGATCCCTGGGAAGGTTTGGGATCCTGGAAGCTTTCACAACACGCCTCAACACGTTCTGTGAGGCGGCAGTGCGGGAGCCGCCTTTACCGCTTCCTGTCGCTGACGTGGGCGCATTACCAGCGTTACAATCCGCCCGCTCGGCAAGTTTCTTCTTCTTGCTGGCTACTTCAATCCATACCGCGCACTCCGCTTCTTCCGGATTGATGTCCATGCCTTCTACAACCGACACATTGGGGTTGGAGGCCATTCTTCAGCTCGACGACGCGTTAGGCGTCGTCGCGACGCTGTTGCAGCGCCCGAGAAACGCGTCTACGCGCGAGGCGTCTGCGTGGCGTGGGTAAAAGTCCTGGGGATGTCCAAAAATTTCACCCACCGGTAAGATGTTGGTATCTGCTGGTTCACTACAACAAACGGTGTCGAATGATGCACAGTTCTTGCTAGTTGAGGCAAAAAATCCGTGCCAGAACGCTTGAACAAACGGGAGCCGACGTGTTCGCACATCCGCACTGGACGAGCGCCCCCTGGCTTTCGTAATAATACTTACGACATGCGTGTCATGTAAGAGCATGACTACATGCCACACTCAAGGCGTTAATACACTTAGAAGTGACTCGGTAAGCGTGTGCCCCGGCGTTCGTTTCGTCGCGTCATGCCGGCGATGCCACGCCAGGCGCCGATCTGCCTGGCATATACTCGCAGGCACGCACCGCACTCTGTTGCTTTGGCGCATGCGCATTTGAGCATGGCTGGCGTCCCTTCGTCAGAAAACTAGGCAGATGCGGTGCATTCTGGGCAACGTGGTTGGTGCGAAATGCACATTTCGCACCGGTTGCCGCCGTACTGCGCCAACAGACCCTGGTCGCGTCTGGCGTCAGACTATGGAGTGTTCGCGTTTTGCTAGCGTAGCGTCGCTGCACCCAGCGTACGCTCGTCAACGTTACGTCGCGGTATATTGGGCCCTTATTGATGCTCTCCCCGTCGTTTCGCTAGCTTCACATATTCCAAGTTTCGTATTACGGGACGTAAATGAAGAACGAAGGTATGCGACTGTTGCAGACATAATAACCATGCGATGCGTGTCATGTAACAGACGACCACATGCCACGCTCACGATGCGCTCGCGGTCGTTTCTCAAGCTTTACATGTACCAAATTCTGTATTAGGTGACGCGAACGGACGACATATGTAAATGACAAGTCCAAACATTACAATCAAGACATGCGTGTCATGTAACAACATGACTACATGCTACGCTCATAGCACGCTCGCGGCCGTTTTGCTAGCTCTACATATACGAAGTTTGGTATCAGGTGGCGTGAATAGATTATGAAGGTCAATCACACGTCGAAGCATAATAATTATGACATGGAAGTTATGTACGGCATAACATACCTCCGCCTCCTGACGTTGTTCTGATTTTAAACTGACATTTAAACATTCCTCATTCGTGCATCGCATATAATCGATTCCCACTATACGTGGGATCTGCCAATTCTTTTTTCTCCGCTAATCGTTGCGCTCTGGTGGTACAGCCACACTGAAAGATTCGTCTGCATGGTGCCTATAGGCACCGCACACTGACCAGACGGAGGTGCGTTGCGCACACTGTCCCGTCTTAAATTGTTTAACATTCGCCGTTAGGCACACGCAAAAATAGGCGCGTGCTCGCGTCCCCCAGGTATCCCGGCGACATACCGCCGGCAGATGCAGGGCGCGAAACGCACGCGTCGCGTTCCATTTTCATTGAGGCTGTCTCGAGGATGCTTTTTTATCCGCTAGGCTATGTATTCTGGCTCTGCAGGCAGACTGGCAAACTAGACTTAACGGCGCCTAGGGGCCAGAAAACAGTTGTACAGCTCGAGATGGAGTCGGGTTTCACCAGCAGACGCTACCTACGACGGCCCTGCGAGGCAAGAAAGGGGGGGGGGCAAACAGTTGGAACCCCAGAATTCCCTAATACACACTAGAGAGAACTCTGGCGCTAGTGTTCATGGGAGCTACAAAGCACGGCACTTCAGTGAGCATGGGAATGACGGGTGGTACACACATTTGTCTAATCTTCGTACTTTTGGCCTGCTTCCGGATCCGTGTGTGTTTGCGTCACTTGGAGCTGTTTTCTCACGAACCAAAAATCAACCAATGTTCAGCGATTGCGCTTCACCATCTTATTTTTTCAGGCTTACCATTTCGAATTAGGACACAATATTAAAAAAATGGCAGCATATCCACGGAGTGAATGATGGAGAGTGGGGCGAAGCCTTCGTCCGGCCATGCGTCCGTCTGTGTGACCGTCCATGCGTCTGTTCGTGCGCCCGTCCCTGCGTTCGTTCATGCATCCGCCCCTGCGTCCGTTCATGCGTCCATCCATGCATCTGTCTGTGTGTACGTTCGTCCATCTATTCAACACTCCAAGTCCCACCATCTCGCATCTTTTTATCATATATTCCTCATATAGAAGCACCGCCATTCAGTGGACATTCCAAGGACTAAACGAGAGGTGCAACACGCACACTTTCTTACGGCTTGCGCTTCGGGTCTACTTCCCACCTTCAACCACCTTGAGTTCATGGTATATACTAGTTCACTCTATTCATGGCCCTGCGGTCCAATGCTCGCTAAACCCTTCTAATCCAAGGAGGTTACGCCCAGTGAGTATAACGTACCAACCCTTTTCTGTCAGATAGTGCTCAATGTACATGCCAGTGGCTGCTAATGTGAAATGAGATACAGGAGGATTCAGCTTTTAATTTCTTACGGCTCGCGCTTCGTATTTGCTTCCCCCCTTTAACCACATCGAATTCATTCATGGTATACTAGTTCGTTGTATTCATGGCCCTGCGGCTCAACGCTCGCTAAACCTTTCTAAAACTAAGGAGGTTACACCCAGCGAGTATAATGTGGCAACCCTTTCTTGTCCGATAGTGCTCAATGTACATGCCAATGGCTGCTAATGGGGATGGCAGCGTGCGCGTTGACTAAAAGCCGAATGCTCCTGTCTCTCATTCCCCATTAGCAGCCATTGGCATGTACATTGAGCACTATTTTTTATTGTTAAACAACGCACAGAAGAAATCTCTCACCGGCACCACCTTGGAGGTCAAATGTTATACCTAGTTCGGGTATGTGCCACTGGTGGTTACGTACTACGAGGGGCGCCCAAGCCACGCCATAAGGAGCTCTTCGGGTTGATCGACTAACTCCCTTGATGCGCGCATGGCAGCGAGAGTTAAGGGGTCATTTTCAACGCCTCATTGCAGCTTCGTCATTGACGCCGGCTGCTCGGCGTTGCAGACGTAATCCTTGTGCTCATCCTGAGGTTCTACGCTTTGCGAAAAGCTCGCTTCTCAACCCGTCGAGTCGACTAGGAACTCCAGCTGCCAGATTCTTACACACTGCCTTACCGCCGACACGTGATCAATCAGTTTTCCTAGCTCACTTTGCCAACATGGCTCGTACGACAATGTCATCACATCGCGGTACCACCGAGACAGCTACAATGTTAAGTAGGCTCCCTGAAATTTCATATGAAGTAGCTGAACAACTGTGCACAAGTCCATCAGCTGACGAAGTAAAAGAGGCACTGTCTTCCATGAAGCGTGGCTCGGCCCCCGGGCCGAATGGGTTGCCTGTTGAGTTTTATTTAACATTTTGGGACGACATTGGTGCTCTTTTCACCTCTGTTATTTGCCGCTGTTTTGAGAACTTTGAATTTACTGATAGCTTTCGCGATGGTCGAATTGTTTTAATACCGAAACATGACCCATCGTCAGTTCGCCCAGAGGAGTGGCGACCAATAACGCTCCTCAACGTTGATTATAAAACTCGCGGCAGTTATCACTCGGCGTTTGAGAAACCTGATGCCCTTCTTAATAGGTCACCATCAGGCGTGCTCTATTCCTGGAAGAGAAATCCACAGTCTCCCCTTTGTTACGCGCGATATAGTTGCGTACACGTTAACAAGATCAGCTCGGGGACTCTTGGTTTCACTTGACCAGGAAAAGGCATTCGATCGCCTCGAACATAGCTTTATATTTAGCGTAATGGCAGCATTTGGCTTCTCACAAAACTTCGTCGAGATTCTCAGAAAAGCATACCGAAATATACGCAGCATGTTATTTTTTGATGGTTTGGAGAGTGCGCCATTTCCGGTTACCCGTGGTGTTCGCCAGGGGTGTCCTTTATCCCCTGCACTTTTTGTATTCAGCCTCGAACCATTCCTTCAATCGCTAATCGCTGATCCTTACGTTAGAGGCCTTCCTCTTCCAGGTAGTGGTACCGTGACAGTGACAGCATTTGCTGATGACATCACGTTGTATTTGAAAAATGAGGACAGTTTATCCCGTAGCCTACGACTTTTTACTACGTATGGCACAATTTCAGGTGCTGCGTTAAATTTTTCCAAATGTCGATATTTATTCATTGGTTCACCAGACGCAAGTCTAAGTTCCTTTTTCGGTCTTCAAAAAAGTGACTCTATTCGCATTCTGGGACTTGATTATACTTGCTACGGCATATCAGCCTCCTTGTGGAATTAAGTAGTCGAAGATGTAAAACGACACGTCCTGGAAGCACAAGAGTATAATTTACCGATGCTCGAAAGAAGGTATTTAACACAGACGGTGTTTTGCGGCCGTGCATGGCATATATCTCATGTCTTACAGCCCCCATTACAAATCACCAGGTCGTTGCAATCCCTCATTGGCTCTTTTTTCTGGTCGGGTGGAACAGAGCTGGTTTGCCGAGCAGCTCTTGGGCAACCGAGAAACTGCGGTGAATTCGCATTCCCATCCGTCTCTGTTCGCTGCCGGCTACTTGCCCTACGATTCTTACTTCGGTTGTTGCATGGTGATCAGTGCCCCGCGCGTGATCTTGCCTGCTATTTCTTAGGCACCAAGTTACGCTATTTACTACCAGATGCACGGCTTAATTCTGCCCCGCAAACACTTCACGTACCTGCATTTTACTCAACGGCAGTAGCATTTTATCGACACGCGCAGCAGGTTTGTCCCGATGTAGACATTCTTGAAAGCCGCATTGTAGATACAACGGCGGCTCTTCTGCTTCCTCTAGTTCCTCCAGCCCGTCTAGCACAATCGAGACATGTCTCGTGGAGCGCGATAACGGCATCGTTTTTGCCTGGTCACCTCCGTGACTTTATGTGGCGTCTTGGATGGAGAGTACTCCCAACACGGGACAGACTGGAGAGGTGGGGCATGGTCCCATCTTCCACTTGTCCTAACTGCCCGTTACAGGAGTCTAACCAGCATATGCTGCAGCAATGTGTCATTGCAAAGGTGTTTTGGAAGTCAGTTCACACTAGTTTTCGTGGCCTAGGTGTTAATCGCTTTGTAACATCTGGTCGCTGCTCGCGTAGTCGCTTTGCACGCCTTCTAATAGCGGCGGGAGCTTTTTGTTTATGGCGTAATAGGTGCGAAGCTGTTGCGGCAGGTCATCGTCGTCATGCTCTTTTTCCGATTCTGGAACGCCTTTACTCGGAACTCTTATCGTTTCTGTCGGAGGAATTGTTCTTCCTTGGGGAGGACGAATTTCTGCGACAATGGTCGTGCCGCTTTCTGTCCGTAGTTGACAGACGCGTTCGATTAGTTTTTCCACCTGGCCTGGTTCCTATAGCCAGGTCACCAATAGTACAAATCATTTATCAGGTCCAAACTCGAGTATGCATCTTCCATCTGGAGCCCTCATCAATCATACATCATAAGAGAACTCGAATCACTTCAAAATCGGGCTACCAGGTTCATTCATTCTGCATATTCGTACGATATCAGCATCTCATCTCTAAAGGCGGAATCAGGTCTAGAAACCCTTGTTTCACGCCGACAGTATGCCACCCTCTCTCTTTTTCATATGTTTTATTTCAGTTCACTGAATCATCCACCGTACATCACGCCCCCTCCGCACATATCCCATCGCACTGGTCATCCGTTACAAGTCGCAATACCACGTACCCGGACCACTGTATTCCAAGCCTCCTTTTTCGTAAGAGCAGCAAAAGACTGGAACGGCCTTCCTCACGCCATCTGTACCATCACTAACCCATCTATGTTTGCAGAAGCCATTAAAAACACCGTTGTATAGTTCTCTTTTTTTTTTTTTGTTATGCACCACCCCTTATGTAATACCCCTACAGGGGGTCTTTAAGGAAATAAAAGTGAAGTGAAGTGAAGTGAATGTCTGATTGGTGCATGTAATCACTATGTGTTTACTATTTTTATGTATTTGTGTGTGTGTTCCATATGGGTGTGAGCTCTCCTATATATGCACTTCATTCTAACGCTGTACGTTATGTAACTTTTATGAACATTGATACCTGATGTACATATTTTCTAACATCTTCACCAAGTCTTGTAAATTCTGTACATATATCATCATGTACATTGTCCATATTGTGATTAGTTCAATTATGTAGTGTATGTACAGTTATTAGTACAATGGACTATGGACATCCTACGGACTTGGACACTTTAGTTTAAATGTGTAGTGTATGTTGTGCTTCGTCTTTTGTTTGTTATTGTGCCTGTTATACAGACGCTTGTATTTTAAGTTTGTTGCGTCCCATGAAAGAATAAACTTTTTCTAAACAGGAGCTTGGCCCCTAAAAAAATCTGTGCTTTCTTTCAAAAGAAAACCGAAACCAGTAATAGACGTAGCCGCAAGTGCGATTCGCCGCCTGCAAGTACAAAGACGAGGAAAATCCGTGTACTACCCATCATTACCCTGGTCGCTGAACCGTCGCAGCGACAGAGTCCCGTCTACTTAATTTTATTTATTTATTTATTTATTTATTTATTTATTATACCCTCAAGGCCATGGGCATTGAAGAGGAAAGTGGGAGTAACAAGATGTACAAAACATGGAAAAAACAGAGCATGTGTTTAAATAGAAAAAAACATAGATTATACTGATTATACAATATTAGCTAATGCTTGATGAAACAGGTGATTAACGCGTATGGAAACAACATCGGCGGGAAGGTGGTTCCACTCTCGGGATGTTTTTGGAATGAAAGACTCAGCAAAATATTTGGTGTTAAATGAAACAACTTCAACTTTATGATTATGGTCAATTCGACATGATATGTACTGAGGTTGTAAAAGCAGTTCAGCATGGAGAGAAGCATGGTAATAAACCTTATGAAATAAAGTTAGGTGAAAAATGCCACGTAGTGATGCTAAAGACGGGAGGTCAATACTACTTTTCATTGCCGTTACACTTGCCGTTCTATTGTAATTTGATAGTATAAAACGGGCTGAGTTATTCTGAACAAGTTCAAGTGCGGTGAGTAAGTTGTCGTGGCAAGGATCCCATACTGGTGTTGCGTACTCTAGTTTTGATCTGATTAGTGTTCTGTATAGAAGAAGTTTTAAAGAAGACGGGGCTAAAAAAAGTTTCGACGTAAATAACCTAGCATGCGGTTTGCCTTGTTAATAATGTATTCGATGTGTTTCGTCCAAGTTAAATTGTTGATAATATGAACACCTAAGTACTTGTAAGAGGAAACGATTTCAAGTGGTGTATTGTTCAGGTAATATATAGGCATACAAATAGTAGTTCTCGATACACGCATTACTTTACATTTAGTGACATTATGTTCCATTAACCATTCTTTGCACCAGTTGCTTACACTAGTTAGATCTGATTGGAGAGAGTAGGAGTCGTTGTCAGCAGTTATTTCCCGAAAAATTACGCTGTCGTCGGCAAACAAAGGAACATTAGAGGATATAAGAGAAGGCAGATCGTTAATGTAAATAAGAAACAAAAGAGATCCAAGAACAGATCCCTGGGGGACACCAGAGGAAACCTGGCTGAGTGAAGAGTTATGATTATTAGCTGAAACAAATTGCGAGTGATTTTTAAGGAAACATACAATCTACTTCATTATGGTGCCATCAAGTTGGAGTTTGCTTAGTTTGTGTAGTAGGAGCTTGTGGCATACCTTGTCAAAGGCTTTGGAAAAGTCTAAATATACATAGTCAGCTTTTGATGATTGGTCTAAAATGCGATGTAGCTTGTGAGTAAAAGATATTAACTGTGTTTCGCATGAGAGTGATTTGCAAAAACCGTGCTGTGCAGATGTAAAAAACGAATTTGATTCAAGGAAATTGACTAGATTTGAGAATATGATATGTTCCAGTAATTTACAGCAGGTACTAGTTAAAGATATAGGGCGGTAATTTGCGGGGGATGTTTTTTGGCAAGATTTGAAGAGTGGAACCACCTTACCCATTTTCCATTGTATGGGTAGCGTAGATGTGTCAAGTGACTGCTGGAATATTTTTGTTAGAATAATAGAACTAAATGAACTTGTATTCTTCAAAAACTTCGAGTCTATTAAATCGTAACCTGGAGAAGAATGGTATTTAAGTCCAGCAATCAACTTAGCCACACCTGTCGCTTCGATACAGATGGAGGACATTACAGAAAAATTATATGTCTGCACGCTAGGAGCATTAATTGTGGAAGGAACAGAAAAGTATTTCGTGAATGTATCATTGAGCACAGCCGCACAATCACTCAAGGAAATGGAATTGCCCGATGCGTCTTCTAAGTAAATACTGTTATCATGTGGCGGATTTATGACTTTCCAAAACTTTCTTACGTTATTATTAAGCATGGATGGCAGGGTTTGGGATAAAAATGAAGATTTAGCAGCTTTTAATGCAGATATGTAAGCGTTCGATGCTAATCTTTAAGCTTCCCATCGGGAATCAGTTGGCGATTTCCTGGCAGAACGATAAAGGCGCTTCTTACAGTTAGACAGCCTTTTCAAGTGGGCGTTGTTCCACGGGGCGCGATGATTACACGTGATAGTGCGTTTCGGTATGAATTTTTCTGTTAGATCGTAAACTTTACACGCAAATATGTCCCAGTTAGTTTGAACAGAATGATCATCGAAGTTTGCCAAATAAATATCAAGAAAGATGGATAGCTCGTGATTAATAGCCTGAAAGTTCGCCTTTTTGTAGTCACGAATTAATTTTTTGTTGTTTGAAACTTTTGGGAATGAGGCATTAAACGAAAAACTGAGAAGAATGATCGCTGATTCCGGGCAAGTACGTTATGTCGGAAGTAAAATCGGGCCGCGTAGTTAGGATTAAGTCAAGAGTGTTAGCTGCGTGAGATGATATTCTAGTTGAATGATCTACTAATTGCGTTAAAGAAAAGATAGAGCAAAATTTAAAAAACTCAGAAGCTTGTGTCGAAAAAGGAGAAATGAATGCTGGTTGTGTAGTCCAATTTATGTTCGGAAAGTTAAAGTCACCGAGTAAAAATAAGGGATAACTGGGGAAACGTGTTACGATGTGGTTCATAACGTCGTGGAGTTCGTTAACAAATGTTGAGGACGACGAAGGGGAACGATAGCATGCGCCTAGGACGATTTTTTGATGGCCAATAGTGAGCAAAGCCCAGATAGTTTCAAGAGTGGTGGTAATGTGTATGCAAGAAGAAGATATGTTTTTGGATATCACTAACAGAACACCGCCACCCCGATGCGCAGTTCGATCACAACGATAAATTGCAAAATGACTAGCTTGATTAAAACTTTCTGGGTCCTGCACATGCGCACGGAGCCACGTTTCGGTTAGTACAATTATTTGTGCATCGCAGGCATCTATTGCGGAAGATAAAGAATCATATCTTTCGGTCAGCATTGAGCGAATTCATAGGATAGGCCGCAGTATGGAAAATAAAAATCGTCCAATTGTAATAAAGTGTCTGGATTATAGAGAAAAGCTGTCAATTTTAAAAGTTTCGCATAAACTCAAAGGCACTTTATGGTCTATTGCGGAAGATTTTTCGCATCATGTCCGTGAGCAGCGAAGGATGCTTTGGAAAACTGCTCAAGACGAAAAGGAAAAAGGGGCTAAGGTAAAGCTTATCTATGATAAGCTAAGTGTAAACGGCGTTATGTACGGTTGGGACAGTGACAAGAAATGCCGCTTTCAGTTGAAAAGTGATAGGCGGGTTTGACAAAGGCAAAATGATGATCGATTCTTGAAACTTCTTAACATCAATTGTAGGAGCGTAGTCAATAAAAGCACAGACCTTGAGGGGCTAATTATTGCTAACGATCCTGATATTGTTATACTGACTGAGACATGGCTCAGTGATGAAATATACGATAGTGAATTCGTTCCATCAGGATACCGAGTTTACAGGAAAGACCGTGGTAGTAGGGGTGGTGGAGTTTGTATAATCTACAAAAGTGCGCTTAACGTATTCTTGATGCCTGAAGTTGCCAACATTGTGTGTTTATTCTGCAAAGCCTATGGTGGCGGCCTTAGGTATATTGTTGGTGCCATGTACAGACCCCCTAACTCTGATGCTTCTACCATGGATGTGTTGAAGGAGTATTTATGGGACCATGTCAAACCTGATGATCGGATAATCCTATCTGGTGATTTCAATTTGCCTGATGTTGACTGGCTAACAATGTCCCCCAAAATTCGTAATGACAAGGTAGGAGAGGCAATGCTTGATATTGCTTTTGCCTTTGACCTTACTCAAGTTGTTGAAGGCTTCACAAGAATTCAGGATAGCAGTAAGACTCTACTAGATCTTTTCTTCGTAAGCGGTAGCATTTTCGAGAACGCCACATCTCAAATCATGCCAGGAATTTCCGATCATCAGGCCGTCTTCCTTAGCCTCAGCAATGTTAAAGTCGACAAAGCTAACGAAGCTTCGTATTTTCGAAACTTTTCCAGAGCCGATGACGAAGCTATAATAGACGTGCTTTCGTTTCACCTAGATAATTTTTCTCGCAGTGATGCGAATGTTCACAATCTTTGGGCTTCTTTTACAAAACTTGTACATGAATGTATTGAACAATTTGTGCCATTGATACGCAAGAAAAACAAACGTGTGAATGCCTGGATAAGTCGTTCTACTATACATTTGCAGAGAAAATTAAAGAGGTTAAAGAAAAAACGTCGATCTGTAGGCGACTGCGTAAACCTAGAATCCAAAATTTCAGATTTGTCTCACAAAGTTAAAACACAAGTTGCAGCTGACAAAGACAAATATTTTTCAGTTTCATTACCTAGTTTCATTACTAGTTCGCCGCAGAAGTTTTGTCAAGCAATTTCCCCATCTTATACTGATGTGGATGCTTTTACCATTAATGGTGTTCAAATTACTGATGCCACAAAAATTGCAAATGCATTCAATAGGCAGTTTCAGTCCTGCTTTACTAATGATGATGGCAAACTGCCTAATTTTGTGTCACCATTACCGCCGATGCCTGACATTACCGTAAGTGAGAAGGGAATTTTCAACATGCTCTTGAAACTTGATGTAAAAAAATCTGGTGGTGCTGACGAAATACCCAATGCCTTTCTCAAAAGGTACGCTGAATGGGTCGCCAAATATCTTTGCATTCTTTTTACAAAATCGTTGAAAGAAGGACAGCTGCCAATCGATTGGAGGACAGCCAAAGTGAAACCACTTCATAAAAAGGGTAAGAAAGATGAAATTAGTAATTATGGGCCAATATCACTATTGTCAACAGTTTGTAAGTTGCTCGAGCATATAGATCATAATCATATTTCGGAATTTCTAACTGCTCATAATGTCCTATCCGAGTCTCAACATGGATTCAGAAGAGGCTACTCTACTTGTACCCAATTAGTTCAGACCGTTTACAATTTTGCATTGACAATTAATAATGGTGAGCAGACTGACGCAATCTTTATGGATTTTCAAAGGCGTTTGATAAGGTTTCTCACAAAAAATTAATTTTCAAACTAGACAACATACTCAAAAACAAGCAGTTAACTAAATGGATTTTATCTTACCTTCATAGCCGGCAGCAATATGTTGTATTTAAAGATAAATGCTCTGAGAGGGTTTCTGTGGAATCTGGCGTCCCCCAGGGTTCGGTACTTGGACCGCTTCTTTGTCTTTTATATATCAATGACATTGTGAATGACATACCCGTTAACATAAAACTCTATGCAGACGACTGCGTTATTTACTCCGAGGTAAAAAATCCTAATGACCAAATAAAGTTAAATGCCGCATTTCAAAAAGTTAAATCTTCGTGCGACAGTTGGCAGATGCCCATAAACTTTGAAAAAACCGTATTTATGCGCATTTCACACAAAAAAGAGCCCCTCTTGTTCCAATATTGCTGTAACAATATATACCTTGCTGAGGTGCAGTATTACAAGTATCTAGGGGTTTACATTACGAACAACTTGACGTGGAATAAACATATCGATTATGTTGCAGCTTGTGCTAACACAAGACTTTCATTTCTTAGGAGAGCTCTCAAGCACTCCACTCCCACTGTGCGCTTGCTGGCGTACAAATCAACAGTTCTACCCATTCTAGATTATGCAGTCGTTATATGGGATCATTTTACGTTGACTAATAAAAAGAAGATTGAAAAAATACAAAGAAAGGCAGCCCGTTTTATATACAACAGTTATGGTCGCACATCTGTTAGTGCACTGCTAGCGAGAGCTAATCTTCCACCAATAACTGAAAGAAACCGAATTTCTCGTCTCAAATTTTTATATCAACTAATTAAGAAGCACTATAAGATAGACACTAGCAAACTATTGTCTTTCTTCGCTGGGTATCCGACAAGGCATCGCCATAACCTCTCCATTACGCATTTTCAAACACGCAATAACTGCTTCACGTATTCATTTTTCCCGAGAACAGTCGGGGAATGGAACAACCTAACTAATGACGTTGTTTTACAGCCATCACTTGAAAAGTTTGCCTTGTGTTTAACTGCATAATATATATGTGTGCATATGTGTGTATGTATATGTATGTATATATGTGTATATATTTGAAATTGTGTAGAATTAACACCCGCGTTTTTTCCAATCCTTGCGTATGTGACTCTGTTTCTGGAATATTTATTATCCTGTACATTTTGAATTGTATTTTGTAGCCATGGTTGATCATGTATTCGTGAATTTTGTATATCAGTTTTTCCCTTTTTTGTGATTCCGAGAACTGTACTTTGCTTCCGTATTTTTGTTCTTGTTCACCTAGGAATATTTATGATTGTACTTCCCACCCTGCTATAATCCCTCATGTGGGATTGCAGTATCTACAAATAAATAAATAAAATATTCGTTAAGAAGGCTTCTTATGTTCGTGAACAGAACAGAGATCCTTGGGTTAGATTTAGGGGCACTACCCCTCGCGCGTTCCTAGGAAGGGACACGTGCCTGGGTGTTACTTTCGAAACCTCGACCAGGCCGTTCAACTTCAATAACCTGTCCAGCGTTAGTATCAAACATGTAGCATTTTGTATTAACATATAGCTTGCTGTAACGTAAGATAAATTGGGGGGATTCTGGCAGATTTTTTGCGAAATCAGTGAGCTTTTTTCGGATGATGCACGTAGCGGGCGAGAAGTCTTCGCTAATGCCCATGTCTTTTATTTTAAATTGGGAGCGTGCAGACAATATTTTATCTTTAGTTTTGATGTCACTAAACTTTACAATGACGGGACGGCATCGGTTTTGCGAAAATGAGCCTAGTCGGTGTGCGCGATGAATTGAGTTTGGCGAAGATGACCCTATGACGGACGTAATTTCAGTGACCACCTTTGCTTCAGTTTCTTCCCAAGATTCTTTGACATCTGGAAACCCATGAAAAATTAAATTGTCACATCGAGACCTATCTTCAAGCTCATCCAGGCGAGCCTGTAACAAGCTGTTTTGAGCAGTAGTTTCTGATACCATACTACGCATGCTTGATAGCTCACTTTTGAAGTTTTCGACAATCTTGGATTTGTTTTCTAGTTCATATAGTCTTTTTAGTATTCCGGTTACTTTCGTCTCGACGTCCTTTTGACCATTTTAGATGCGGAGCATGTAATACTCGAGGCTTGTAGTGCGGCGCCGTCCGCAAGCTTCCTCCTTCTTCTTCCACCATCTGTGCATCCCTTCCTCCTCTACACACCGCGCGCGCTTCACTCCTCCACCATCTGTGGACCCTTCCTCCTCTACACACCGCGTGCGCGCTCTTCTCCCCTTCGAGAACATTCTACAATTCTCCTGATTCTCCAGTGGACGCGCATGCGCCGTCGCGCTTCGAGAACATTCAACAGCTGACAGTGCATGCGCCGTCGCGCTGTATATATACTCAAGGTCAGCGCTCGCTCGCTCAGTTGCCGCTCGTCGGTTGGTTTGCACGGCACGTCGACGTCCAAGGTCGCGGTGAAATGAATTCCAACGAATCCACAAACACAATGATCGACGTCCCTTCGACGAGCGCCGCCCTTTCGCATACGTGTGTACGTGTTCACTCATTTAACACCCCCTCCTACAAGCACGTTAACGAATTTAGCCATCGACCCAAGTAAGTCGCAATTTAACACCCCATTTCACAACCACGTTAACCAATTTAGCCATCGACCCAAGTAAGTCGCACTTTAACACCCCGTTAACCAATTATATGCTCCGCATCCTCCTCAGTGTTCCCCCGAGGGAAGCTGCGGGCAATTTTTTTATGGTTTTTACGTCAGCAGCTAGATCAGCGTGATTCTTCGAACTTTGAACAGAACGCGCATGAACGTCTTTAAGGAGCTGATATAGCACACTCATTTGTTCAGCGGGGTTCTCGGGTAGCGTTTCAAGTTGCAATAGCGCTTCAGAACGCGTTGTTGGCCCAGGATTAGCTTCAATATCCCCGCAACACAATAATAGGAAGGCAGTAGAAAAGCAGTCACAAATGGTATCAAACAAAACCCGTGGGCACGGGAACAGCAAAAGGCAGGTATTATTCGACTTTTTAGCATAAATAGAATATTTTCTACACACCTGCATTGGAAAAACACGCAGATCAGGCATCATGCTTGATGCGCTGCCCCCACTGAGGAACAGGTTGGTCCGCAAGCTGCTTTTGTGGTTTCCGGGGAGCGATGTCATTGTCGATGCTGTTGGTAGATGATGGTCGAGCTTCGCCGATGAGGTTGCATTGAAGAATATGCCACTGCTTGTGGTTTTGACGCCAGAAGAATGCACCTGCCAGAGCAGATGCGAACACGCCAAGTCAGAAGAGACAGCCGGTAGCCAGACCACCAACAGCGCAAGCGCAGCCTGCATTGGAAAAACACGCAGATCAGGCATCATGCTTGATGCGCTGCTCCCGTGCCCACTCAACTCTGTGGTCGGAACGAGACGCAAGCTTGCGGCACAATACGCGTGGTGCGGGCATGCGCAGTGGGGGTGGGGACATCGCTGCCGACGCATTTAAAACGCTCCGCATTTAAAACTTCACTTACCACAACGTTTACTTCATGATCATGGCTGGTAGTCGTCGCGATGGAAACGGGATGCTAGACGTCGATGTGGCTGCGTCCACGTCAAACGGTGCTATATCAGTGAAATACCAATGCAAATTATACTAGCTGGTATATATCACTACACAATAACCACTACGTTTGTGAAGACATGTTTAACTTTTGTTTTATACTTACTCCAATGATGGAGAGATCGGTCATGTTTTTTTCAATAGTCAACCACTCTTCATTTTCTTGGTCCTCAGTGCCACTGAATCAAGGGAGTGACATGTTCATAGAGTTAATGGGGATGAAAATATAACGCGATGATTCGCCATCTTGATTGTGGTGGCAGTTATACAAAGTTTGAAAAATTACTATTTTACTGACAACTGAGAACTATTTTATTAGCTTCTGCACTCAAATAGCTTTTCTGTACAAATAATAACAAAGAATACTCTTTGTATAATTTATAAGTGCGTATAAAACGAAATAAGTTTCAAAGCGCCAGGGCCTTTCGATATGGCAGCTGGCCGTTCGCATAGCAGATGACACCATCGTCGTCTGCTTTTGCTGTCATGCCTGTCCCCATGCTCTTTGGAGTGGCTGCCCCTCCCAAATTCTCTCAATTTCATATAGTACAATGCAGTAAACTCCTCCCTAGAAGCTCAAAAGTATCCTACGTACTTACTTCAGTAAGTGGGTGCCGCCGCAAGGAGGCCGAGCCAAACGACAACGCTGATCACACAGACTTGTGGCAAGAAATTGTTTTATTGCGAGCCTATCGAAGTTCACATAAAATAAAGGCTACGCAAGTGATGCTTTAGCATGTACAGCAGTGAACAATATGCATGCATCAGTGTCCATGTGCAAACAAGATACGTACTACGCATAGTCCCAACGCAGATTTCTGGAGCACAGAAGCTGTCCAGCGCTGGCTGATATATCCATCGCACTGCACGAAACATTCGCTGCCGTAAGTAAAGGTATACGGCTAACATTTCTGTACTTTTGTAGCTCTGTGCAATTCAGCATTTCTGTAACAACTCGTTGACAGCATTTCGTGAAATTTCTGTAATTATTATCAACCTATCCGCGTAACTTTCTTGAGAGAGAGAGAGAGAAGAAACTTTATTCAAGTGTCCCTGCTGGGGTCAAAGGTGGTGGGGGGCCGGGAGACGGGCCCCTCTGTAACCCCCTTCCTCAGGTGGCGGCCAGGCCTTGAATCCTGGCGGCGTCTTCGGCCAGCCGGACGGCGCAGAGCTGGTCCTCCGGACACTTGCTGAGCAGCGAAGCCTCCCACTGCTCGGCCGTGGTGATTGTGAATGTAGGGTTCGTGCTGTGTTTAACTGAGTGAGTAGAATCGGCGCAGGCCCTTATAATACGGTCGAGCTCAGCGTTAGGTGCACCGCACGTTTTGCATTGGGGTGTGTGAATAGCGGGGTAAATACGGCTGTACTGTGACGGACAGGGGAAAGTGCGTGTCTGTAATAGACGCAAGGTAGTGGACTGCTGCTCATTAAGGCACTTGTATGGTGGTGGGTACTTAAGTCTGGCCTTGCGGTTAATACATTAGGATTTCTCCAAAGGTAACCATTCTGTCCCTCGCATTGTCGCGAAACGAGGAGACCATCATCTCTCGCTCAGCCACGTCAGGTAGCGAGGGGTGGTGCTCTGTTGGATGACGCGCCCGGTGGACGAGAGCTCGAGTGGCGTCATGAGGGTGCTCGTTCCCCGCAAGCCCTGAGTGGCCCGAAGTCCAGATGATCTCAACGCGGCGATGACGTAACAGAGGTGTACTTGTGAGAATTTGGAGCGCCGGTTGGGAGATCAAACCTTTGGTAAAGTTGCAGATGGCGGTCTTGGAGTCGCTGATGATGCAGGATGCTTGGGTTGAAGCGAAGGCGAGAGCGATGGCTGCTTCTTCGCCTTCTTCTGGTTTGTTTGCGCGAATGGTGCCAGTTGCGGTAATTATGTACTGTGGCCCGGTGGCGACAGCGAGGGCCATGGCCCGATGCGTAGGATATTCCGCTGCGTATACAAACGCCACGTACGTGGCTTTCGCGTAACACTTGCCTAGTTGCTTGGCGTGGTCTACTCGTCTTTTCACGTTATATTCAGGGTGCATATTGCGTGGTATGGGGGGAATTACGAAAGTGTCGCGAATGTCCGAAGGAATCGGGAGTTTCTGGCCAAACTGGGAGACGTAAGGTATGCCGAGTGAGCACATGAGATGACGTCCTGTAGGAGTTTGGCCTAATGATTCGTAGTGCGATATACGTTGGGCTTCAATGAATTCGTCTATAGTATTGTGAAATCCCAGGTCATTGAGTTTCGCATTGGGCGTAGACACGGGGAGATGCAGCGCGCACTTGTAGCACTGCCTGATCATTATGTTTAGTTTTTTCTTGTCGGTGAGCGTAAGTTTCATAAATGGAGCAACGTAAAGGATTCTGCTTATGGAGAAGACGGTCACCAGTCATATGAGATTGGCCTCTTTCATGTCGTGCTGTTTATTGGCGATGCGGGAGATGAGCCTAGTAGTCTGATAGACATGATAGTGTAGTAGTTGCATTGTTTCCGAATTGCCGCCGTTCTGCTGAATGCGGAAGCCCAATACGCGAATCGTAGGGACTGTTCGTATAGGGTGATGTTGCACATGCAGAATTATCGTGGGAAGGTCTCTGTTGTAGGGAGATCTAGGTCGATAGACGAGTAACTCAGGCTTTTGGGGCGAGCAGGACAATCCTCGTTGTTCAGGGTAAGTTGTGATTCTATCAATCGCTAATTGAAGTGCATCTTGTATCTCTCCGTCACTACCTCTGGCAATCCACAAGGTGATATTGTCCGCGTATATGCTGTGGTGGAGGTGGGGGATATCTTCTAGAAGTGGCGGAAGGTGAAGCATGGCCAGATTGAAAAGGAATGGAGAGAGCACCGACCCCTGTGGTGTCCCTTTCCCACCGAGAGTGATGGAAGGTGCAGGCAAATCGTTGACCGAGAGTGTCGCTGTTCTGTCCGTTAAAAAATTTCGGATGTAGCGGTAGGTACGGGCGCCTACGTTGAGCGTGGCCAGGGCGGCAAGGATGGATGAAAATAGCACATTGCCAAATGCCTTGGTGAGGTCTAGCCCCAGAATAGCACGTGTCCCATACCGAGAGCCGGCTTCACCATCGATAATTTGACTCTTCAGTTGCAGCATCACGTCTTGTGTCGTAAGTTTAGGGCGGAATCCGAGCATTGTATGCGGGTAGAGGGCATGTTCTTCCATGTACCTTTGTAGTCGAGTGCGAATAACATGTTCGAGTACCTTGCCGACACAGGATGTGAGAGATATTGGCCGAAGGTTCTCGATAGTGGGTAGTTTTCCTGGTTTAGGTATCAGAATGACTGTGGCGGTTTTTCATGTTGTTGGTATTTCTCCCGACTCCCAAACCATTTGCAGGTAAGATGTGAGCGTTTCAAGTGATTCTTCGTCAAGGTTTCGTAAGATTTTATTTGTAATTTTATCCGGGCCAGGCGCTGATTGGGGTCTCTGTTGTGAAACTGCGGACCTCACTTCTGATTTTGTAATCGGGGAATCGAGGGCTGGATTATCAACCCCATTATAGCATGGGAGATCAACCGAAGTAGCACTGACAATGTACCGACTAAATAGGTCTTGGATAAGGTCTTCATTGATAACTGTATAATTGTGCAGAGCGGTGATTAAGGAGTGGCGCCTGAGCAGTTTTTGTCGATGTTGGTTCTATCATACTACGTAGAATATTCCACGTTTTGGGCACGCTAGGTAAGCGTTCCATAACGTTACAAAGCTGATGCCAGTTCTGGCGGGAGAGTTGAAAAGCGTAATCATCAATTTGACGCGTTAATACAGCAATGTGTTTGCGTAATGAGCGGTTCAATTTGTTGGAGTTATAGCACTTGCGCAGACCAGCGAGGGCCTCCCACATGTGCAGCAGCTTGGTGTCGACCGTGTCGCCTACGGCGTCTTCTGGGGGAGTCTTGGTAGCGCGCTTAATGTCTCGTTGTAAGGGAGGCGTCCATTGGTCGATCGAGGTGGCAGATTCTGGAGAGGCCGTGGCCCGCAATTCGCGGAAGACATCCCAGTCAACGAGGGCAAGCTGTTTGGATTTCCTGCACTGCGGGCCAGCCTTGACGATCGTTTGTATTATGTAGTGGTCGCTGCCTAGATGTTCACGAAGGTTGGACCACTCTGCATGCGTAATGTTCGCAATGAAAGTGAGGTCAGGAGTGGTGTCTCTGGCAACGCTGTTGCCCAACCGCGTAGGTTATGCCGGGTCTGTGATAAGGGTGTAGCAAAGAGTGTGGGTGTCTTGCCACAGCATTCGCCCTTTTCTGGTGTCGTGAATGTAGCCCCAAGCGGGTGAGGGAGCGTTAAAATCCCCTACCACGAGGAGGGGGGGGGAAATACTTGCCAACTTCTTGAGATAAGATAGGAGCTTGTGAAAGCGATGTGGTTGTCGTGAGCTGCTGTAAACATTGACCAAGAACCTACTGGTGGATGTCCGGCGAGATGGAGAGGATTTCCAATATATTGTGTGGCACTTTATCACAGAGCGAGGGGTGTTGAATTACAGGGATATTTCGTTTCACGAGGGTGGTAAGGACTTCGCGACTGTCAGGGGCTTGAGTAGCCGTGAAGGAGGCGTATCCGACCAGCTTAGCCTGTCCGCCTGATTCACGTAATAATATCTGGTGTATCTGTTTCTTTGAGTGTGGATAGAAATTGTAGCACGCTCCTCTTACGGCGGTAACTACGGCAGTTCCACTGCCAGATGCTGTATTGAGTGTGTGGATTACTCACAGCCATCTTGGTTAATGCGGCCATAAGGCTTCTGATGCGAGTGTGAGCGAGAGCGATGTGTACACCGCTCAAGCTCCGTGACTCTGCTATTGTAGCTGGCAAGAAGACTCGAAAGTGTGGCTTCAAGGTTGTTCTGGATAATTGTCGCTCGGACTTCCAGCTTTCCTTCGAGCATTAAGGTGAGTTGGTGCTCTAACTTTGCTGTGAGGATTGAATCAAGAGATTGCTCTAGCGTGTGCGCGATGGTCTGTTCAAGCATTATCGGTAACTGCCATTCAAGTACGGTTTGAATCGTCTCGTGGAGTTGCTGCTGCGGTACATATTCTACAGGCAAAATGGGTGCTGAGGCGGTAGGTGGTTGCGACGATGGTGCAGCTGGTTCTTCTGTGTCTGGAGCCTTTCGTTTAGGGAGTAGGGGGTGGGGGTGGTATTGGCTTGGAGGTCAGCAGAGTGAATCAGAGAAGAGGACGGAGGTTGCTGGGCAAGTTGTTTCCGAAGAGCAGCGTTTTCAACGCGAATTTCTTGTACTAACGTACGGAGTGAACACAGCTCCAGTGTGATAGTACTTAACATGGTTTCCTTATTAGGTGTGGTCGTGTGTGTACTTGTAGGTGCTGTATTATGTATAGGAGCAGGTTGGGAGGCAATGCTAGCCCAGCTTACCGCAGGGGTGGCGAGGGTGAGTCTGGGTTGCCGCTGCTGAAGGAGGAGATCATCCGAAGCCTCGGGTGCCGCAGATCACAATCGGAGCTCCTTGGGCTGATTCTTGCGTCGCTGCTTTGTTCGGCTGCGTGAGCCACGCGCTTCGAGGTTGAACTGGTACTGCGGGAGCGGGTGTCACTAGGCTTCACCTCTTGGCGTTCCAGATGAGCATCTTGCGTGGAAATCATGGTTGAGAGGTACTGTTGTTGTTGGAGCTTAGCTTTTTCTCGGCGACGATAAATGAGAAGGCGTTGGTAGCGTTGAGGACAGGTTCTGTCACCTGTCTGGTGGGCTTGGCCGCACAGAAGACACTTAAGGGTGCATGGATGAGCAGTATCAGGGTTAGCTGCGCCACACAGCGTGCAGATTACGGCATTTGGTTTGGGGAGACATCCGAGCAGTGGCCGACTGCCCCGCATTTGTCGCAGACTTCGGTGCGCTTCTTATGTAGGTAACATTTGTATTCGGCTCCTCGATAGTAGACATGGAAAGGGACTTGGTCGCCATCGAATACAATGAGTACCGTGTTTGTCTTTCCCATTCGGCGAGCTTGTAGTATCGTGGTCTTGCGTTCATTAACAAGACTTGCCGAGATGTCTTCAGGAGAGTCGTAGGGGGGAATATTGTGGATGATTCTTTGCTGTGTTTTCAGGGGAATTAACGTAGGATCGAACGTCATAGGTTTCAGTTTCCACCTGTAGTTTGGAGATCCGACTGTAGATTTCTGCGTTGGATAGATGAGGTGTGCTTACTACGATGAGATTAGCTTCAACGCATGTGCGGTAAATGTCCTCTTTGAGTAGCGTTGCGTGCAGATCCACTTCGCGTAGATTAGCATCGCGCAGTTGTGCTTCCTCCACTTTGGAGAGATTGAGTCCGTCCCTCGGGCGAATCACAACTTTTACGTGATCATCTGGCAGACCCGGTTGCCTGGGTTTGCGAGGGAGACGCTGGCAGATCCGTTCAGCATTGGGGACGCGCTTCCCTGGCCAGTTGGCGATGCCGGAGCGTTCGAGGCATGCTTGCGTTGCTTGTTTCGGTGGCTAGAGATCCATCCGGCTTTGAGGGTGGCCCTTCCATGGTTAACACTGCTCCGATTCTGAAGGTAGGGCTCAACGCAGGCGAGTCAGATGGAGTTGGGTGGCACCGGCGTCGCGGCGAGGAGCAGCTCTTGTGGCAGCCGCCACGCCAGCGTCGGGCAGCGCGAGCAGTGCGAGTTCGTCGTTGCGGTTAGCGTCTTTATCACCTGTGTCAGGAAAAGCTCGCTCACCAAAAATCTTCCGTGTACTGTAGTGGGGGGCTAGTTGTGTTGTGTGCTGGGGTGGTTCCAGTCGTCGACAAGGGCGATTGAAGATATGCAGAAGTAGAGGTTCAACGATGCCTCTTCCACATGCAGGAGCGAGTGGGTGCGCTGCTGCTCTGCATCATGTCTAAGGCGTCTCTCTATGACTCTAACTTTCTTGAGCAGTGCGGCCAGACTGCTTGTTCTCGGGTTCACACTGCCAGCTAAAGCTGGCCACTTTCTAATCTTCTACGGGTTCCCACTATTCTTGCCTATAAATGCCTAAAATATAAATGAGAAACAGTTTTTAGATGCGGAGCATCTAATACTCGAGGCTTGTAGTGCGGCGCCGTCCGCAAGCTTCCTCCTCCTTCTTCCACCATCTGTGCATCCCTTCCCCCTCTACACACCGCGCGCACTTCACTCCTCCACCATCTGTGCACCCTTCCTCCTCTACACACCGCGTGCGCTTCTCCTCTTCACGAACATTCGCGAGCTGTATAATGTAGCGCGCATGCGCCGTCACGCTTCGAGAACATCGGCAGCTGACGCGCGCGCATGCGCCGTCGCGCTTCGAGAACATCGGCAGCTGACGCGCGTGCATGCACCGTTGCGCTTCTCCCCCTTCTCGAACATTCGACAGCTGACAGTGAATGCGCCGTCGCGCTGTATAAATACTCAAGGTCGGCCCTCGCTCGCTCAGTTGCCGCTCGTCGGTTGGTTTGTACGGCGCGTCGACGTCCAAGGTCACGGTGAAATGAATTCCAACGAATCCACAAACACAATGATCGACGTCGCTTCGACCAGCGCCGCCCTTTCGCATACGTGTGTACGTGTTCACTCATTTAACACCCCCTCCTACAACCACGTTAACCAATTTAGCCATCGACCCAAGTAAGTCGCAATTTAACACCCCATTTCACAACCACGTTAACCAATTTAGCCATCGACCCAAGTAAGTCGCACTTTAACACCCCGTTAACCAATTATATGCTCCGCATCCTCCTCAGTGTTCCCCCGAGGGAAGCTGCGGGCAATTTTTTATGCGTACCATTATCAATTCTTACGAATAAAATTATGAAAAAAAAATCACAGCATATCCACGGAGTGAATGATGATTGGTGGGGCGCAGCGTTCGTCAGTCTGTCTGTCCATTTGTTCTTGCGTCCGCCTATCTGTGTGATCCTTGGTGCATCCGTCCGTTTGTTCATTGGTCTGTCTGTCCACCAATCTCTTTTTGCGGCCATCCCTCTGTCTGTCCGTCCGTGCGTGTATCAGTCTGTTCGTCCATCCATATGTCTAGTCAAAACTCCAAGCACAGCCATCTCACATCTTTTCATCATGTATTCATCATATACAAGTGCCCCCATCCAGCAGACATTGTAAGGACCGCTATTTCGGGTATGTGCTACTGGTGGTTACGTACCACGAAGGACGCACAAGCCACGCCATAAGGAACTTCGCCCACTGGTGGTTACGTACTGTGAGGGACGCACAAGCCACGCCATAAGGAGCTTCGCCCCTAAAAAGCCTTCGATGGCGTTTTTAGGAGCGAAACTCCTTATGGTGTGGCTTGAGTGTCCCTCGTAGTACGTAACCTCCAGTGGCACATACCCGAAATAGGTATAACATTTCACCTCCAAGGTGGTGCCGGTGAGAGATTTTTTCTGTGCGCTGTTTAACCATAAAAAATACTGCTCAATGTACATGCCAATGGATGCTAATGGGGAATGAGAGACAGGAGCATTCGGCTTTTAGTCAACGCGCACGCTGCGATCCCCATTAGCAGCCATTGGCATGTGCAATGAGTACTATCGGACAAGAAAGGGTTGCTACATTATACTCGCTGGGTGTAACCTCCTTAGTTTTAGAAAGGTTTAGCGAGCGTTGAGCCGCAGGACCATGAATACAATGAACTAGTATATACCATGAATGAATTCGAGGTGGTTAAAGGGGGGAAGCAGGTACGAAGCGCAAGCCGTAAGAAATTAAATGCTGAATCCTCCTTTCTCTCACTTCACATTAGCAGCCACTGGCATGTACATTGAGCAGTATTTGACAGGAAAAGGTTGCTACGTTATACTCGCTGGGCGTAACCTCCTTGGTTTTAGAAAGGTTTAGTGAGCATTGGGCCGCAGTGCCATGAATACAGATACCATGAACTCAAGGTGGTTGAAGGTGGGAAGTAGACCCGAAGCGCAAGCCGTGAGAAAGTGTGCGTGTGCCACCTCTCGTTAAGTCCTTGGAATGTCCACTGAATGGCGGTGCTTCTATATGGGGAATATATTATAAAAAGATGCGAGATGGTGAAACTTGGAGTTTTGAATAGATGGACGAACGTACACACAGACAGATGCATGGATGGACGCATGAACGGACGCAGGGGCGGATGCATGAACGAACGCAGAGACGGGCGCACGAACAGACGCATGGACGGTCACACAGACGGACGCATGGACGGACGAATGCTTCGCCCCACTCTCCATCATTCACTCCGTGGATATGCTGCCATTTATTATTGGGACAGCGTTACCTGCTGTAACGCACCACAAGTTCCTTGGGGTTGTCGTACACAGAGATCTATCGTGGACGAGGCATGTCGCCGTACTTAAATCTAAATTGAAGAGCTTTGCTCTCGTTGTTCGCCACGTAGCAGGAGCAAGATGGGGCCCATCA
This sequence comes from Rhipicephalus annulatus, assembly GCA_013436015.1. Taxonomy (NCBI): domain Eukaryota; kingdom Metazoa; phylum Arthropoda; class Arachnida; order Ixodida; family Ixodidae; genus Rhipicephalus; species Rhipicephalus annulatus. The sequence goes on along the minus strand of WOVY01003638.1, from coordinate 49,351 downwards.
TATTCATCGCTACTTCAATTGTATAATGCTCTATTGTTCCCCGCAGCCGATGGTGCACTGTCGTCGTTTCGATGGTGGCGATGCCTCCACGGCTCTGAAGAGAAGCTCTCTACATGCCACTGGCCTGACTGAATATCGGCGGGTGACGCACTGACAATAAGCCGGCACACGAAGTGGTTTAGGTATAGAAGAGACTTTAGGGGGGAGGATTTTTCCGGTATTGGTGGAATAGGATGCAAGGTGCGACTGGGCAGTTGCAGCTTCGAAGACTACCCAGCACCTCCATCAAACAATACGGGAGTTTAATGACAAAAACTGACTGTCTTGTTTCAGTGGTGACAGTCACTGCCTTGCCCTCTCTCCACACTTCGTTGTAGTCATTTTGCACCTGCCCGCACCGCCAGAATCGCATTAATTGTACGAGTCAACTACTGCCACCGGATAAAGCCGTTAAAGTTATGCACCGAGAAATTAGGTAAGAAGCGTTGACTGCCAAAAAGCGCGCAACCCTACAATTTGTACCATGTGCGAAGTGAACCTTTGTTTCGCAAGCAATTCTTTTTTGTTGTATGTTCAGATACGTCTGTAGCATCTCAGAATGAAGTTATCAGAATGAAGCGCAAAAAAACAGCTTCGTAAACGTGTATATATATATATATGTGTGTTTGTTTGTGTGTGTGTGTGACGAACCACACGAGGATGGTGTGGTGTAATGGTAGAGAAGGAGGAAGACGAAGACAAATAAATGGTTCATCGTACAGCCATCACGTCTCCTGCGTCACTGTCTGTGACTTGGAAAAAATGTCATCGTACTTGTGGATAAGCTGCTTCAATGCCAACTGTTGAGTTTTATTAAGATGTAATACATCGCAAACTTGTTCACCTTGCAAAGACGCGCCCATGTTAGCAGTAGTGTGGTTTTGTGTACGAGAATGGATTTTGTCTTTCTCTTGGCGTAGAGTCATGGTGTCAAGGTCCAGCGACAGGCTAAAGAGGCAAGCACTATCCAAGCCAAGAAGTAAGTTGCTCTTCATGCCATGTAAAACATGAGCCTGAATTTCTTTTGTCACTTTTCTTATCTGCAACTTTAGATTAACGCGACGCAAAGTTTTGGTAGATGATGTGAATTGTTGAACTGAGGTGCATGAATTCCTCATTATTTGCGGGTGAAGTGCCTTCAGCACTGTTTCGCTGATACAGGTAATCCTAGCTCCGGTATCAAGAGTAGCGCTGACAGGGTACCCGTTAATGAGGGCATCAAACTGAAATACATGAACTCTGGGTTGCCCTCCTCGTTTCCCTGGTTGGTGGAGAGGGCGGAAATGCTTGCGCGTCGTGGGAATTCATAATGCCAGTGCATCTGTCGGGGTAAGCCATTCATCGCGCAGTGTTTGCACTCACGCAAGGGTGTTCGTACCGTGGTATTACGAGGACGCTGACTAGTTATGTCACGTTTTACGTTAATATGTGTATTCCGAGCTGGTGGAAAGCGATGTAACTTCACTCTCTGCATGGTTGACCCTACACGAAGTGCAGCTGTAAGCCATTCCTCTGGTGTTGACGAGGTAAGGCCAGCAAGCGCCATCTCCATGTGCGCATGAAGGCCGTCGATGAGCCCTGATATAAGGTGCATTTCCTTTAGGTCGGCGAAGCCTCCGCGAGACATTTTCTCATTGTAGTATTCGTTCAAGCTGTGGCCTGTTCGCAACCGGCAATGAATGAATTGGCGAAAAGGATCCGTGACGCCGCTCGTAAAGCGTTCCTTCATGCGTTAACATAAGCTCTCGTAAGATGCGTCTGTGTCGAAAACCTCGGTGAGAAACCATCAGAAAGCGTCACCATCAAGGTAATCGGAGAAGTAGCACAGCTTGTCTCGCTCCGTCTAAGCTGCAGCCGCAGTCCTCACCTCAAAGAGCTGGAGCTACTTGTCAAAGGGGACGTCCGTAGATGCTCCCGAGTACTTCGGGATGTTGATGACTTTCTGAGATGTCACCATGATGAAGGGCACGGTAGATCCTGTCAACTAGTGTTACGCAGGAGACATTGGTTGGTTGGTTGGTTCCTCAACACCTAGGCGCAACCCACTTATGGGAGTAGGCCATGAATCGGATCGTGCCTTGCTTTTTAAATTAATTCACTTCTTGAAAGAGAGGGTTGCCTTAATTAGGTAATATAGGTAATAATAAAAAGGTGTTGAACTTAAAAAAACCTTGAAAAGAAAACATATAAACATACAAAAAATTATACATAAAACAGCTGAAGTTACCTATTTTTAGCATTCCATTCTTTTAGATTCTCGTAAGAAATTTGTAACAGTGGTAAAAAACTCCCAAGCATTTCCCCGAGGGTGAACATGGTTAAGTGCGAATGCACGGGGTGATGCTATGAGGGGGAGTAAATTTAAAATCCGTTGGCGACGCTGATATCGGTGTCAGTAACGCGCCTTATATCCAGATGGTAGCGTTGCCTCCGGGACATCCATCGCACCACCCGCTCTCGACGGGAGACTGAGAGAGAAGGCGGGCGCGCGAGAGAGAGGGGTGCGCGCGCAGCTGCTGCGAGCGAGGAGAGCGCAGGAGCGAGTGAAGGGGGAGGGGGACTATCAGCGTCGCGTCCGTGGCTTAAATAAGCGTCGCGCTGCGGCCCGCCAAGTCCTCTTTCTTTTAAAGATAGAGAGAAGACTGCGGACGCCGCCGACGGCGGTGGATGGTTTGGGGTCGCTTATAAAGTGTATTCACACTTAAAACGCTCCTGTGGCTGAATCCAAATGCGACTGCGCCAAATGAAAGAATCACCGGAAGTGTCAAGTTTAAGCCCAACTTTCGTAGGGGTTCTTCTAGTAGATTTTCCCTTTGAGTTTTGAATTTTCGGCATGACGAAAAGAAGTGCTCCAAAGATTCCCTCTCATTACAATAAAGGCACTGAGGCGAGTGTGCCAGACCCGACCTGTGAAGGTAAAAGTTTAATGAAGGGACTCGACAACGCAGCCTGGTAATCACTATTTGTTCCTTTCTTGCTGAACACCACTTTTTCTTCGAAGGGAACTTTAGCTGTGGGAACTCTGATACAAACAAAGGAGACGTGATGGCTGTACGATGAACCTATTTGTCTTCGTCTTCCTTCTTCTCTACCATTCCACCACACCGTCCTCGTGTGGTTCGTGATATATATATATATATATATATATATATATATATATATATATATATATATATATATCGCTTACGAATTGAAGCACGTGCACATTAACGTCAGTTGATGCTTCCGTTTCCAATTTTTGGATATACGAACGATCTGTTAGCAGACAGTTCTCATAAAAAAACCCGGTCAAACTTAGTATTTTAGCGATAATCTTTCTTGATAATGATCTCTTCATGCTTTCATTACCTTTAATTGTATGTTTTCAGCCAACGCTACGGCATTTTTATACCGGTTCAACAACAGTAACAAAAAAAATGTTGTATTACCAGCTGCCGCAAAGAAAGCAAAGTGCACAACAAAGTGAACTTTCTTGGCAGTGCTGGCTTTAGAACCAAGGCCACCAGCTTCGAATGTGAGGGTTGACCACTGGAATAAAGATTTTCCTTTCTATCTCAGATGCAGTCTAACACTTGCACCGTGTACCACAGTATGCGTACCATGGGCAGCTACAGCCCTGCGTGGAATACGCAACTTACCTAGAACGTAAGCTGGAAAAAAAGACATTCTTAAAGTTTGTTAAACTTGTAAAATATTTTGTGGCTCCAACAGCAAGTGCAGTGCGAAATACCTACCACGCAATTATTCATCATTTAGCGATATTTTGAGCAACGCGCAACACCTTCCTAGAGCTATGTCCACACGTATGTAGCTATACGCTTTTCTATGTTGTGGATGATGATAATAGTGGTAGTTATTAAAGTATCTGTTCTTGAACTTGCAACTGGCAAAGAACGAATGAAGCTTTACCTTGCAGCGCAGCTTATTAGATAGACGTTTGCTGTTGTATCATTGAAAGAAAGTCATCTTAGAATCAACTAGCATGCGCACGATCATTCTGTACGGATGGTTAGAAGCTGAAACGTGCCCAACAGCTTTTCTAAGACTTAGCCTTGAGTGATTTCTGCAACCTGCGCTAATTTTAACGCGATAGCGTTTGGGAGCTCATTCCGCATACACTCGGGCATCAGCATCAGTGGTTGTAAGTAAAATTATGATCTTGTACATGCACGAAACATCGAGAGGGGTGCAAATAAATAATGATCATTTTTTTTGTTCGAAAAGAGTCTCGGCTGTCTGCGCCACATTTTTGTGTTTAACCACAAATCCATGTCATTGCTTGAAACTACTGGAAAAAAAAGCTTATATGATTGTCTAATAGTGGAAGGCTACGATGGCGAGAGAAGTACAGGAGATTTTTCGCAGTAATTTTAGTATAATTGAGAAGAAATAAAAGTGGAAGAGAAGATTACTTGCCCCCAGCAGGGTCCGAACCAGACACCTTCGAATAATGCGCCAGATGCTCTACCACTGAGCTATGGTGGAGGACGTTCTCCTGTCCACTTTCTAGGGTATATGTGTGCATTAAACACGGAGCTGTCAGTCAGCGCCGTTTGTTTTCATTGCGTGAAGTATGGAACACTTTTTGCCTTTTAGTGACACGTAATACGTGATAGTATTACGAGCTAGCTACTAACCAATTATACCTCACGCAGTACCTGAAGACATTTATTCTGCCGGAACAATATCTTCGCTATACATGAATGAAGGAGGTGTAATTTTAATTGTTCGTTTTCTTCGGCAGACACAATAATTAGACGACAAAGATGAAATGATCCCAGGAGAAATATAGGGTTTGTTTTTAAAGTAATTGCATTGGAAATGCCAAGAAAGAACTGTTGACGAAAAGATAACTTGCTACCGGCAGGGTCCGATCGTGCGACCTCCGAAAAGAGGGTTCAGCGCTCTAAGAAAACAAGCTTTTAAATTCAGACTTATTTCGTTCATTCGTAGCGAGGGTCTCACCTGGCAGATTTGATGCATTCAGGCAGTATGCGAGGGATAAGTAGTGAGCTGCCAGCCCTAGTGAGATCACGTGTAATGTGACGATAGGAGGCTAGAATAGTGTTCCAACCTCGACGCAACGGCAACAGGGAGTGCTGACAGACGCTACCATGTTTAATGCACATATATACCGTATATCGTCGACAAGGGGACGACCTAGCCATCGGTCAGTGAAAGAGCATCGCAAGCGTTTCGCGAAGGTCGCAGGTCCGGATCCTGCCGGTGGCAGGTTATCTTTTTTATTTTTCTTTCTTCCCATTGACATTACAATCACTTTTAATAACATACGCTATACTTCTCTGGTTATTATTGACTGCTAGTTCTCAATAACATTGTGACAAAGAAAACGAGCCCTAAAATTTACACTTCTTTCGTTCATGTAGTAGAAGGAGTCTCCTTAACACATGTTACAATGCATCGCAGATTCGCGGAATCACACCATGGGTGAATATATGTTATTTTGCTAAAAGTGGGTATATTAAAACCGCCCACTTATTCCAACGTGTGGAGCTAGACAAATGAACGTGGCACCCCACCAACAAGTAGTGAGTACTTCGCCAATAAGAAAAACAAGGAACTATGTATTTGCGGGTGTGTTTGGGGAGTTTACACCTTGCGTTTGTGTATACCTAAGTAATGTCTTAAAAGCTCGTCGCGGAATATGGTAGCCGGCTGTTTCTCAGGCCGCATAGGCAGTTGTCGGTCGTGGTGGTCGGCGAATGCGATGCCTTCCACCTTTGAGTCAGCCGAGACCCACACGAGCTCGATGGCATACGCCAGAGGCTTGTGCTTGGAGAGAATGGTACGGGCTATTGATCCTCCTTGCGGGAGCCTTCGTACGCTGACTTCGAATCTGTGACCATGGTGTCCACGGTCAGTTGTAGGTGTTCCAGAGATTTTCCGCAGTGGTGGGGTTCGTTATACTCAAGGACGAGCTGACGATTAGCTTTTCGATGAACGTTGCTACCACTGTTGCTCAGTCAGAGTATTTTCTCAACGAGGCATGTACACAGGTTTCTCCCTCTAGGGTTTTCCTCCAGCTCTCGGGCCAGGATTCGCACGGTTCGTCTACTTTCACCTGTACCTGGTTGCATGTTCTTAGGGAGTGACTTGTTTTGAATGGTCTCTTTTCAGTTTTTGGGAAGGGCCACCCTGGTTGGCGGTGTGGTTTTCATCTGCCATCTTATTTGCCGTAGAACGACCCGGCCGTGCTGCATTTGGCTTAGCCATAGCCTTTGGATTGACAAGCGAGCCGAAATCAGCTCCTCCACTGTATTAGGGGCACCCATGGCAAGCACTTTTTGCGATGACGAGTATATGGTCTACATGCTCATTGTGAAATATGACTCAATTTTTTTAGCGGCTTAAATCCATGAAGACCCTAAGGGTAGACACAAATCTCGCAAAGACATACATTTTGTTTTTTATATATATTCTATCTTTAATCATATAAAAAAAGTGATGCATTCAAACGTAATAATCATCAATCAATCAATCAACCACTTATTTACCATGCCCAGGAAGAATCATTAGGACTTTGATCAGGCACACGCAAATATTAAGCATTGCCCAACCGTGGTGGTATAGTGTCTAAGACATTAGGCTGCTAAACCGCAGGTTGCGGGATCGAATCACGGCTGCGGCTACTGCATTTTCGATGAAGGAAGAAATGCTGTTGGCCCATATGCTCATATTAGGGACATGCCAAAGAACCCCAGCACAGCCCTTCACTACGATGTCTCTCATAACCATAGTGTGGTTTTCGGATGAACCCCAGATACTACTGGTAAATAAAATAAAGCAATAAAAATAACCAACTAAATAACCAATACAATACAGCCTTCAAAAAATGAAATGAATTTAAAAGAGCCAAAACGTAGAGACTAAAAGAAATCAACGCGAAAAAGGAAGAATAAGAAGACAAATCAAGAATCATTGAATGGGAGGGAACAATAATGCCTAATATACACAACATTGCCGAAGGCTTCCGTAAAGACGGAAAATGGAAAATTTTATATATGTTCTGCAAAGCTATGGTAGGACAGTGCAAAGCTAAAATAAACGCAATGCCTGTGGACCATACCAAACATCAGGATAAAGAAAGTCAACATTACAGATGATTTGTATTCTGTAAATGGTAGAGTGTTGGAAGAAGCTGGCAGGTACATGAAACGGTCGATCCTCTCGAGTTACTTACGCTGAATTTGAACAGTACTCGTGCAAAGTTTATGGAATAAGCTGCCCGGCGAGACGTATAGGCTCCCTGAAAAGAACTGCAATTACAATATAATAACACCAGCTCTGTAAGTTGACGCTTTCAGGCGTAGACGACTTCAGCACCCCGCGTTCTCCAGAAGCGAGTAGGAGTCGGAATCCTTCGAGGTTCCGCGAGATCTCCGAGCCACGCGCACACTTCGCGTCTAGACTACCGGCCAGCGCCTGAACTGGTTCGGCGTCGACCGGACCCCTTTCCCTAGGTCGACCCTCTTTCACTTTCCGTGGCTTGACCGCCACCGCACTACGAAGCCTTCTTGTGTGTGGGAGAACTACGAAGCTGTGAGAGGCAGAGGGAGGTACGTTTCACTTTCCATTATCCCCCTCAGATTCCGGAACTTGCAATGTCCAGATAACTCCTCCTGCGGAGAAGCGAGATAGAATTGATCGTACTCCGGTGCGTTGGAGCTTGGTTCAAGGGGAAATAGCTGCGCACCGAGTGGTGCGCCCGAGGGCATTTTCTCTAGCGCTTCGCCGCCCTGGCTTGCATGGTGCTTACGGTTGATGGAGTAGATTTTCATATTAAACGTTGTGGTAAACAAGTGTGCTTATTCATGAATGACGATAGGCTAAGAGCTGGCGAATACTCGACACCTCCAATATGGAATTCAGGTAGCATGGTCTTCGATTTGAGTCACCAGGCACTTGTACTATTCGAATTATCTAAACACCACTACACTTCACAAAACGCCCTCAAAACCCACACAGAAAACAGCCCTGCTAAATAGCTCAAAATAGAAAGATGGATACAAGAATTAGTTTATGTTGAGAAATTGCACTTTTGCGCTTTTTTCAAATGTTTGCCAGTGTTATAATTGATAGGCCAGAGCCCGACATTTTATATCAGGCCAATCAATATGATTCAGTAGAGCGCCGAAACTGTGCCAGACCAAATAATCTGAAGCAAGATGACGGGAGGAGAATGAGGCAGTTAGACAATTAAAAAGAAATGTGCAGAAATAAAGAATCTGAGCACTATTCTTGAGTATCCAAAGATAAAGCCTCTGCAGAGAACATCGTGCAATTAGTTTTTGTTTCTCTTACCAATTATGACAGCATGCTGAGAGCAATAAATTATAACGATAAAAAATACGTAACAACTACTAGTGCATCTTGTGGGTGGCTGTTTTTGTAGTTGGGAGCATTCTTGGCATAGACAATTATGTTTTTGAACCCCTTTTATACCAAGCAGCTGTCCATCATTCGTAACAGTGAAATAGCTGCATTAAAGTAGCCGCACAAAGCTATAGCTACTACAATCGGTATACTAAGCATGCAAATACTCGTTAAGCAACCGGTATAAATTATCCTTGTCTGTTTGTGGCCTCAGTCGCACTGTATACCAGCGGCAGCACCTGTAGCAGCTGTTGTCGGAAATTGCCGCCGTATCAGCCAGCGATACTGCGAAGTTTTCGCTAAGCATATCTGTACGCGCGCACAATCACTGGAGATCTTGAAATTCGTATTTCGCCAATATCGCCTCGCATGTTTCTTATTTTCACTTTTGTTTCTTTCAGTTTTCTTTCCACAAAGGCTGTCAGGAATGCTCAGCGGAAACGGCGGCTCATTGTTCCAGAAGATTCGCGATCTTTAGAGATGATTCTCTTGAGATAACGCGAAAGACGTGAGCACTCGAGGTTATTTCAAAACTTTCGTGACGACCACTAATAAGACTGGAATATTTGACAGCATTTATATTATTAGCGACATGCTTCACAGCTTGTCAGTTCATAGACGGCCGACGCTCTGTTTGCCGCTATCAGTGCCAGTGTCTTGCTATAATCCGACTTTCCTTTTACGTGGGTGCTAGTTCGGCCCAATACACACTTTAAGTTGAACATCCAATCTGCTCCCTTCGTCCGCTTCACACCGCGACAATATACTGTCCTTCACTAACTTGCAAGCATGCTCGTACGGCGCACGTACTTTTTTTTAGATTTACGATACGAGAAGGGGGCCAGTCACTGTAGTAAGTAGTCAGCGAGTTGTTTACCTCTTATAGGAACTCGGCACAATGCCAATGATCAGGTCCTATAGAAAAATGACATAAGTTCTCAATCACCAATGTGTGTGTGATTACGTATAACAAATTAGGGGAAGCCTGTAGAGCCTGCTTGGCTACTACTGTACTCGAAAAGGTCAATTTTTAAATGACTCATTGATTAGCGTTAGCAATCTGTGAGCGTACAGTAGACGCGTTAGTCATTGCGGGATCTGCCTACTGTGCTGCAACACTCAGCGCCACTGGCAATGACCTAAATGAAAACATTGTACAAAAGCAACACAGTGCAATGCGGCTTATTTTCTGAGCAATGCGGCTTCTATTCTGAGGAACAAAAGTGCTTAGCTGGACCGAAAAGGTCGTGGCGAGCTGCTTCCAAGAACATTAGAACCAACGGCAGGCTGAAATCAAAGTCTTTCGGCTGTCCATAATGTTGTTGTTCTCTCTCTCTATACTTAAGTCGACACCCAGAAAGTGGGTGTGCAAGAGCAAGACGTTTTAGATGCGGAGCATCTAATACTCGAGGCTTGTAGTGCGGCGCCGTCCGCAAGCTTCCTCCTCCTTCTTCCACCATCTGTGCATCCCTTCCTCCTCTACACACCGCGCGCGCTTCACTCCTCCACCATCTGTGAACCCTTCCTCCTCTACACAGCGCGTGCGCTTCTCCTCTTCACGAACATTCGCTAGCTGTATAATGTAGCGCGCATGCGCCGTCACGCTTCGAGAACATCGGCAGCTGACGCGCGCGCATGCGCCGTCGCGCTTCGAGAACATCGGCAGCTGACGCGCGCGCATGCGCCGTTGCGCTTCTCCCCCTTCTCGAACATTCGACAGCTGACAGTGCATGCGCCGTCGCGCTGTATATATACGTCGGTGCTCGCTCGCTCAGTTGCCCCTCGTCGGTTGGTTTGTACGGCGCGTGGACGTCCAAGGTCACGGTGAAATGAATTCCAACGAATCCACAAACACAATGATCGACGTCCCTTCGACCAGCGCCGCCCTTTCCCATACGTGTGTACGTGTTCACTCATTCAACACCCCCTCCTACAACCACGTTAACCAATTTAGCCATTGACCCAAGTAAGTCGCAATTTAACACCCTGTTTCACAACCACGTTAACCAATTTAGCCATCGACCCAAGTAAGTCGCACTTTAACACCCCGTTAACCAATTATATGCTCCGCATCCTCCTCAGTGTTCCCCCGAGGGAAGCTGCGGGCAATGTTTTTTCGAACCCGGCTCACTAGTTGATTGAATTTTTTCCAAAGCGTTTTCACAGTGCTCCCACTTGGCACCTATAGTGTTCTTGATTGAGCTATCACTCCAGGTGATAAACATGTGGCGGTTTCCATTCGTACCAGCTGGACGCTGGTGACACGGTTTGCAAGCATGTTGCTATGCCGCGAAAAATCGCTGTAATGGTGACCTTTTCTGCCATACGAGTGTTCTAGAGACTTCTTGAATACCTATTGTTAACGCTCGTGTAGAAAGAGAGAGAGAGAGAAATGGAAGGAATTCGGGGAAGGCAGGGAGAATAAATACGTTGAGTTTGCTAGCTCAAGCACGAGAGAAGGAATAAGCATGTAAACGAGCGAGTGTAAACGCCTTTTTGTGGCCTCCAGACTGCTGTCGTCAACTATGAGCGTGGGAAGCTGACTTTAGTCTTGTCTTCCTCCATGGCTGATTTTGCTCTGCTAAACTGGTGACTCAGATGATATGTAATGATAAAAAAGCTTTAGCTTTAATACCTTTGAATTCCTCAGCTTTCATTAGAAGTATTCTTTGCGACAACATGCACTACATTACTTGAAATTATCGAGAGTTTGACGTGCGAGTAGTGCTGCACCGAAGAAGACGGACCGCTCGATATTTAACTTCCTCGCTTTAAATGCGTGAGGATGAAAAGAATGCTCTAACATGCTTCAGATACTGAACGATTGCCCACTTTGCGTGGAAGTACTGCTTGAACACCGTCCGCATTGCTCGTCCACCCCCAAGATTCTTGATGAAGGCGAGCTTGTGCGAATGCCTGTGACCAGTGACACAGTCCGAAACGCACCAGCGAATTCGAATCTAATTTCCTGTTTTTCTGCCCTCTCCGCTCGGATGCTCTCTCTCTCTCTCTTGCCTTTGTATTTCTATATCCAAATCTTCTTGTGCAACGCAGCCGTCAAGATGCTGTTCTGCGTAGCAGCGTACCTTCGTGTTTTTGTTACTTTCCTTTATCGGTAAAAATAACACTCTAGATTGGATCATTATAAGAGTTGATTTCCGAGCCTATGAAATTCTCAAAACAGTACGCCAGGAATGTATTTTCGATGACTCGCACTTGTTTCGTTTTCCACAAGGGGCCTTACCCCCCCGCATGCTTTACCACTACTAGGACAATTTAGAAGAAAAATTTCGGCTTTCAGTCATCTTTGAGCGCCATGAACATCCACTCATTGCAGTGCGTGGGATCGAATCCCTGCTGTGGCGGCTGCATTTCCGATGGAGGTTGAAATGTTGTAGGCCCGTGTGCTCAGATTTCGGTGCACGTTACAGAACCCCAGGTGGTCGAAATTTCCGGAGCCCTCCACTATGGCGTTTCTCATAATTATATAGTGGTTTGGGGACGTTAAACCCCACATATCAATCAATATCTATTCATTGCTCTTTTCTACAGTGGTATTCCTCGCAGCATTTCCGATATAATTTGAGTAGGAGCAGAAGCATCATGCATGGTTCTCACATTGGTCGTACAAAAAATGGAACCTTTAGAAAAATGAACTAGCCGTACCGAAGGCGTGTTTGCAATGATGCATTGAGTTAATGCGGTACGGCAAATACGGAATGGTAGATGGAAATTAAGGTATTCGGAGAACTTGAGGTGTTGTTTCAAAAAGAGGCAAAAAAAAGAGTGAGAATCCGGGCACACACAAAAAATAAACAAGGACATAAAAACTTCCTCTGTTACATAAAGAATATTCAGCGCTATGTTCTTCTTTACCGAGACATCTGAAATATGGGCACTTCAATAAAGGGCACACCCTTTGAATAACTCTTCAGAAAATGTAATTCTTTTAGCAAGAGGTATAGATGAGATACTCGGTAAGGCATTTCTTTAAATTACCTATGACACTAGATGAATGGTTGAAGTAAACAACTGGCAGATATATGATGTCGTTGGTCAAAACAACATTTAAAGAAAAGTGCAAAACTGCAACCAGAATATCTTTTGGTAAACCACATATTTCAAAGCCTCACTGCCTTAGAAACGTGGTTTCTCGAAGAAGATTTTAAACATCGTTTACTTGAAAGTAAACTTGGGCTGCAGGTTCCTTTTTTCTTTGAACTTTGAGGCATGGTGTGTGTATGTGTGAGTGTTCGATCATCCGAGCAGCGCCTCTTCTACGTGCTCTAAAAAAAACTAAATGCCAGTCTTTATTTCACCTATTCACGGGACTGACGGTGCGGTGAGTAGCTGTAGCGGACTGTGTTGTTGCTTCAAGCTGCTCAATCTTATGGCAGATGGGCACAACAATTGAGCGCGCCGCCTATAACACACGTTGCTTACAGGAGCCTGTAAACTCTCATAAATATGCAAACGATGCTTCTGCCATAACAGCCGAGTGTTGCGAATACACAATAAAACGAAGCAAAAATGCAGGGAAAGAAAGTTGCTGCAACAATAAAGATGCGATGGCCTCCAGACGCTGCGTAAAGAGAAGTTGTTACCAGCATGTGGTCCGGTCTGCGCCTCTGCTTAGCCCGAGGCCGTGTCCTCCGAGCTCGTGCGAAAATACGCAACCCTGGAACGGGGTACTTAAGCTCGCGAACCGAATGGGCGCCTCCTGAGTTATGGCTTATATGTACCATTATGAATAAGCCTGCGATTTGCGATGGCGACGATATGAACATCAAGTAAGCGCCGTAATGTTGCACGTTATCGTGTGAAAAAGATGGCTGTTCTCGCGATTTAGTATGGCTGGACTTTAATGGTGCCAACCCAAATCGGCAGCACTCACAAATGGCCGCCATCAATGACCGGTCAATGCGAGAACTTGCGGAATGAGTGACCAAGATAATTACCAGCACGGTGATATTACGTGATTGCCACCAGTCATGAGGCTTCGATAAACGTAGCAAAATGTGGTAAAGTTGTGATAGCGGGGCTGCAATGGACTTTTCTGAGTTAATGTAAACACTATCAAAAGATAAGACGTGCCTGTGGTTTGGTACAAGTTACTAATATTGACACTCACACGTGCAATACACACTGAAGCAAAATAGTACCCTGCACATCATCTGAACATAAATGCTCACGCTTAGAAGGATGCTTGATACTCCAGAGGGTTTGATACCCTATGCTGAAGCATACGAAAGCTCGCACCTGTTACGCATCACAACAGGTTTGAGGAAGCACTGAACAGTTGAAAATGGACCATTTTCCACTGGTCTACAAAGTTAGAAATGCGACTAAGTCCATTGAAACTTTCAAGTGACAGACCATGCCGTTAATTGGGGAAAAGCTAGATTTGTTCGCTTCGCTGGCAGTTTGTCCTGCACTAGGTTTATTCCGCGTCTCCTTTTGTGAGACTTAGCTGGCCAGACTACATTTCTAGATCTGCTCATTTCACGCGGTCAAAAATTTTAAATTCTTCAAAGCCAGATAGTGTAAGATGTGAAATTTTCAGCAGCAGTGAACCTGAGCTACAATGAGATACCTGTAATGAGGTACGAGCATGAGGTACCTGTAGCGGTTTATTCGTAAGTTTTGTAAGCCTTCACCGTGTTCGAAATAATTTAAAACTGAAGGGAGCTGTTACGGCAGATACTCAAATGATGCTCGGCTCATTTTTTTCTCAGAGGGGATGAAGCTTGTGGGACACAGTGTCAGCAGATGTAATACTTGTCCGTGCCGTGAACACAGTAAATTGGCATTGAGAAGTTTTTATCACATGTGAAAGAAAGTGTCGAAATCAAGTGTTCTATTCTTGCAAAGAACGCTGTAACATCGGCACCTACAGCCGGTTTCTCTTTTTTCAAAATAAATGTTGCTAAGTCCATGTCACTAAGTCACTGTCACTCTCGACGTTAAAGACAAGTGTTACTGTCACGTAAACAAGTGGACGATGAAGTATAATTTCAGTTTGTAAACAGGTAGTTCAGGTAATGGTTGTAGCGTGATCAAATTTTAAAAGTGCTCAGCGAAGCAACCTGATTTACGGGAAAACACACTCAGGAAAGATATACTTCGTGTATTCGGCCTTTGATGCTTGAATGCGAAAGACCACCAAGCATTCCGACAACGAAATGGTACTAGGACACGCAAGAGCAAGCATTTAGTATTACAGCTAGAATCATATATTGAAATATAGAAATATATACCCGGCCATGTTACATGTTTACCACGTACTGAGTTCGTTTTGTACGCTACTAACCATTAATCTCCAGGGACAGTACATTTTGTGTTGTCGTGTAAATTTTTTATTCTACCTCTACTTTTTCGATAACACTTCATTATGTCAGTACGTGGAATAAATAAGTATTTAAATAATTAAATAAATATATAAAAGAACACTCGATTAAGAATGACTGTGCTTGTCGATGCTAACCTGTAACGCATCGCTATGCCTTCGTATTTGCTCATGCTGGCATGTGCTTCTTTTTTATTGCAATTAAAATGAAAGTTTAAAACACGTATTTATATTTTTCTAACCATACGACGGATTGACTCCCCGTAGTCTTCTGCTTCCGGCATGTTCGCTTGAGCTCCGTTTCACTCGACCTCACCCTATAGCTCACGTCCACTTCCCAGCATGATGGTGAAAATCCCGCGCTCCACAGCCTCAAGTAAAATAGCGAAATGTAGGCGGAAACCTAAAGCAATAATACAAACAAAAAATTGCCTTGACGGGTTGGAAGCATGGCCTTGAAATTATCAGCAAAACTATCAACGACAGGAAACTGTGCACCCCAACAAGGAGATTATTGACAAATAAGCTTCAATACACTCCCTGAAGAACTGGCCTAGGGATTACCTGAACTCGTTTGACCACCTGTTACGTATATCTTAACATAGCCGAGTTAAGACACCACTAATATTTTATCCTGTTTGCTCTTTTCTTTTTTTCTGCAAACGCAGCAAGCGTAAATTTCTAAGAAGCGAACATAGCAAAAAAAATAAAAACAACCACTCTGTGCACTCGAGCCAAAGTGAGAGAGGGTGCCATCCTGCAGTGCTGTCAGACCACCGCTACTCAGTGGCGACGAAGACGCGTCAACTCGTTCCACGCAATTATCGTGCCAACAATGCTTACTACACAGAAAGGAAAATTGGCCAACAGTAGACGCTCAACGATGAGAGGTTCGAGCTCTCCCCGCTACATTCTTGCGCAATAGCCTTCAAGTTTATCGCGTCAAATCACAGAGTCCTTGATCCCGGAGACCCCGCATATAAGTGAAGGTCGAGTATAGCGCAAGTAACGGACGAAAAAAAAAAACTATGTTTGTGACATGAATGTAAAACTAGTTCGGTTTTTTAATTTTCTTTCCTGTAGTTGCAAACACATTTTGTCGCACGATAGTTTGAAAATTAGTGAACGAAAATTCCCCCACTAAGCCACACCGGCAATAGAACGTCATATACAAACCAGCTATGGCGCCCAATAAAATCGGGCAGCTCTCACACATGTTTCGACTGCAACTGTCTTTACTCATTCCCTTCGAGAAATTGTAGTATTGAGCGATATTTTGTGTGACGAAGGCGCTTTGCAGAACGGCAATATGGTGTCGTCTGTTGGAGTAATGACAGGAAAGTGTTTTGTCGCTGAAAGTTTGCACCGTAAATGCGTAGTTAAGGTTAGCGTACGTTAGATGGCTATAACTGCACCATAGCTGGGAATCGGGTGCTTCGACTTAAGCTTACAGTGGTTCGTGACGGTTTTTCTGTTCCTCAGATGCACATTCCTTTTGGTGCTCGCGTTATCAGGTGACAATATTTCGATGTAAACCATGGACAAGCGTGTTCAAAACGCAACCGGTGGTTAAAGTGGTCAAGCGAGAACACGCGTCACCCGTGATCAGCCTGGAGCGAGATAACTCGCAGGAATGAAAAGCGAAGTATATACGTGCATCGAAATTCTCACTTGAGTACGATATAAAAGCGTGTCACCCCCGCGTATTATTTATTTTGACTGGTTGTAAAACATTTTCATCATTAACAAAGTACTGGTTGTTACTGCAGTGTACGTGGCATGCTATCGCGGATTTCGTAACTTAGATATGCGAGTTCATGGGTTGGAAGTCGCATTGAATAAAGTAATGTAACGCAATGCTTTATATGATGAGAGCATAGAGAGATCCTCAGAATGCGATGTTAATAAAAGAAAGTCGATATTTTTTTATAATTCAGCGCGTTGAATGACTAGGACTGTTCGCCTTTGACGCAAATGCTAAGATGACGTACTTTAGATATGTTTATGTCTCACGCAGGCCTGTGGAGCTTCACGTGACAAAAACCACTCCGTGCTTTCGTGTGGCTACAACGCAAGTAGACTAACTGCATTCAAATAGTATTGACGATCTTTTTTGTTTTGTCAAGTTATTTTTCTCTATTTTCTAAAACTGCACTTTGTCTAGAGGGCATCTGCAAAGATGGCTCGTGGATAATTCTCGCAATCTTATGTATTGTCATCATAAAAAAATGTCCACTTGACCATTAAAAAATGTACCTACTAGACTAGTTGTAGTAGCGACAAAAACCGCCAAGCCTGCGTGGAAGGCGCAGCACAGTCACAACGAAAGCTAGAAGAGCGGCCTTTCAGAGTCTTTTCAAAACTCTCATTGGGTAACTACTGCAAGCACACATGCATATTACCCACTAGGGCAATAATGATAAACTCTTGGGCAGTAGGCTGGTAT
Source organism: Rhipicephalus annulatus (assembly GCA_013436015.1). Classification (NCBI taxonomy): domain Eukaryota; kingdom Metazoa; phylum Arthropoda; class Arachnida; order Ixodida; family Ixodidae; genus Rhipicephalus; species Rhipicephalus annulatus. The sequence goes on along the minus strand of WOVY01003638.1, from coordinate 32,126 downwards.
TCGCTATGGTATTTTCGTCATTCCTCTGAGAAGCGTGGTATCCGCTAAACACTTGCAAATAGTTTTGTGCAAACTGTTCATATAGTGGCTGGCGATGATGAGCAATTATGGCTCTAATGGGTATGTGCCACAGTTAATAGGAGAACAAAAACAAGCTTTGGTATTGGGTTGGAGCATTCGACGGCCTACTTGCTATGCTATTCGCATTGTGCGACGACTGGTTGTTCTTTCACTGTTTTAAAACGCCTTCTAAGTCGTATTAACTCGATTGCTTTCTCGACACACAGCCTGCCTAAGGCAAGTATAGCAAAAAGCCACAAGCACCAGCGTAGCTCAATAGTAGTATACTCGGCTGGTACCCACCGGACCCGAGTTCAAGCCCCACTGTGTGGTTGGTGCTAGATTTGCCAAGAGATCACAAGCACGAGCGTTGCTCAGTAGTATAATACTGGGCTGTCACCCGGCAGACCCGGGTTTTGAGCCGCACTGTCTTTAATGCTACGTTTTTCTTCAATTTCGCGCGATGTGGTTACGGACAACAGTGGCGGCGGGGGCGGAGAACTGCACGTGACCCGAGTTGTGATCTCATGACAGCTTTCACTGTAAAATGAAAAAAAAGATAGGTTTAGGATACACTGCGTGCACAATAAAAAAAACGAAAACTTGCGAGGTATCGTAAGTGACCTCTTGGTGCCCCAATGCTTTTCGAGAGAGGGTGAAGCCCTCTTTCCACTGTACTTTTCGCTAATTTGGGGGCATGGCACCGTAGAAGCATCCGCTCTTTACCTAGCTTCCTTTTCTCTATCTGCTTACTTGGACATGCATTTCGTCAAGGACTTCCCCGGCACATGTTATAACGTCCGCGACCCCGTTTAGTTTACCTAGGACGTATAGCACGTCTTAAATGAGTCGCCTTAGGTTGCTTTAATGTTGATCCGAGTCTGCCAGAAATAAATATCACTGACTGTTGTGCGCCACGCCAGCCTTTTGCACAGTAGAGAAATCACGTAGCGTAATGGCGAAGTCCGTTCTACATTGCATTGATGTCTGATATTTACGTTATCTTCGCGTAATCGGAAATAACCGCGAGCATTTAATTAGCATATTCGGATTTGTTAAGGGTATTTTGTGGTTCCTGTCTTCTGCAATTAAGATTGTCCACTTCATCAGCTAATACGACACAACGAATTCTCTAACGGTACTTTGAAAAGGCCGGCCCAAAGGCGCTAACTGTACGCTCAAGTAGTCCTACCTATTGTTGATCAGCGCAGTGTGAACACGAAGTAGTTACATATACCAACACCTGAAGTGCTGCTTAATGGAATGATCGCTGATTGGTAAACGACGTTCAATTCCTTCTTGACAGGAGCATTTTTTTCTTAAATCTGTTCGCTTTGTAAAAATCTTCGATTTTAGATCTGTACACTTGCTACGTTGGCACAAAGAAAGAAGAGTGAACACAGGCTAAAAAAGGGAAAAATGAAGCAGCTGGTAGTCTGCGCTTTATCCTGTCACCATTTTTCCTTCTTTGTGATTGTGCAGCGATTCTGCGTTTTATTATAATCCATATTGTCACAGCGTCGTGACGTCGTCTAAGAAACAGACTGTAGAATGAAGGTTAAACTGTTTATTTGGGTGAACTTGTGCCCTGTAAATGGAAAGTCCGATCACAGTAGCAGACCTTCACTGATAGCGGCGAACGGATCGTGAGCATTTCACCGAGAAGCGGCGAAGCGCGTCGGCAATTATACACTTGCCGTCGAATGTTCTAGCGTTATCGCTAGCGGGGAAGTAGGCTCCAGAATATTCTGTATAATTCGCGGAGTGTGCGTGATCTTATAAAAATGACTTACTACAGACATGAAGCTTCTCAAAGACTGCAGGCACCGTTTTCGCTGAGAATTACGTAGTGTATTGGGGTGATAACAAAACTTGACACAAGAACGTGACGATATAGTCTGCAAAGAACTGTTGCAACAGAGTTCACTTCCTTTTGATGTGTTCTATTTTAGCCCATTTCGTCACGTTCATCGATACAGCTCACACAGGATGTGTTCCTTTATGATTTACACCATCAAGATGACCGCTTTCGTCTTCATGATGCCTACGGTAACAACAAGGACGTCTTACGGTTAGCAAAAGGCAGCGTGAAGTCATGGCGTCCCTACAATATTTGTTATTGTAATTACCGATCGACGAACATGGCTTTTCCGAAGCCCTCTACTACTGCGTGACTCTTAGTCATACTCTAAAGCCTCACATATTATTTAGAAATATGGCCAGAACGCGCACTCTATGCGGCAATGAAGTGGTCTCTACTGGTAGCTCCACAGGTTTTCTCATTACTCATGTCTGTCAAGTTAATTGTAAAGTTCAAAGTGTCCCACATGACGACATAATAAGCAGAGAAACTCGTGTTCTTACGTGCTGCTGTTTCATCATGCAGTTTTCACTGGGAAAGTGTGTTTTATTCTGCTATATTAGGACATACTTATAGGTCAATAACTTTGCGTTACTACGCTCGGTGTTCGAACACTTAGTGAACAAAACGAGAGAATTTCTTCACTAAGCTTTGTAAATATGCCCTGAAATAGTATTTGAAAATGACCATCGATGAATTGTGCTATTCTTGGTAATGACGTCACAGATAATACGACCCGGTCCACCTGCAAGAACTCCAAGGCAGCCCTGGTGTCTATGTCAAGAGCAGACGCAGCAAAGGGACTTCACTCGTTCACTGACACAATGTCGTAAACTCGGTTGAGCGATCCAGTATTCGGAACGGTCACCTGAATAGACTCGGCCCATTGAGGAAGTCGAAACTTCAGTTGCACTACTCCTTACGTGATGCATCTTTATTGTGACACCTGTGATTGGGGATTACTTAGCCGTCTGAGACGTTTACGAAAACACATTGTTTTCGCATAGGAATGGCGGGGACCTTCAGATGTGACTCTGAAAAGAGCAACGAAGAAATAGAACGCTTACGATGTTTTTGCGATCGCTGTGTGGCGGGACGCGACGTCTTTCGCATTGCGCCTAGTAAACTTGACTACTGAACAACTATACAACTAAACAAAGTAGATCATTTTAGGGGGATCAGACTCTCAGATAGTGGCCAGCAAAGCGACTGTTCTAAGCATTCAATGAGATAAGTGATCACGTGTTGGTGAGTAGTCTACAATCGCATGCATTCTGTTAGTATTCGCTTTTGCTTCTTTTATTTCTACCCTTCATTTCTTTCCCCCAAAAGAAGGATTACGAGCCGGGCACGCCTCTGGTCACCCTCCTTGCCTTTTTCTCATTTTCTCCTTTTGCTTTTGTCTGTACAGCCTATAGAAAGCAATACAAGGAACAAGTTACTTCTGTAGTGGTTGAAGAAGTGTGACTACTACATTTATCCATTGCTCTTGCTTTGTTGGGGTCATCCTCATCATCTTCATCATCACTTTCTTACATTTAAACGAAAGTTATTATGAACATTGCTGTGGGCTATTACAAAAGATTGATTTTTGGAAAATAATTCCGAATATATCACACTGCGAATCATCGCGCATATTATCTTACCTTTAGGAACAGAAATGTGTAAAGTTAAGAACAGTCAAACTCTAAAACTGATTGCGAGATCACAATTGCCTGGCTTCCGGCGAAGCAGCAGTCTCCATTTTGTTCTATTCCTCTCGATCACGCCCCACTTTTGTGAAGACCGACACGTTTTAGCTCTAGGTTAGTGAACGGAACCTCTCTTCCGAAAGGGCAATCCCCTTGTTGTCTTTAGGACGTCCTTCGGAGTTCTTCCTAATTGCTCAAAGAGAAAGAGATAAAAAGAAGAGTACGGAGAGAGAACAGTGCTCACACCTTAGGGAGGAAGTTTCGTTAGTGGATGCCCGCGAACGTGGTGTGATGACGTACGAGAAGAATTACACGCCTGGGGATTGATGAAGGTTCCGGCTTTCGAAGAAGCGGCGGATCATTATAACCGCACCCTCGGGGCACCTGTCAAACCGCAACGAGGCGCGAGCCGGAAGAGACCGATGAATGTGAGAGACGCACTACAAAATACGCGACTACCTCGAAGAGATGGTATGCAATGTGAGTGACGCAGCCTAATGATAGCGTTTGCGTGACTCTTCGAGGGGTTACAACATCATTACGGTATGCAATAAAGAAAGACGAAGCATATAGTAGTGAAATGACGTGACAGTACGTAGTCCGGTCGTAATTGTGTGCATGTTCCGTTTTGGTAAGCTTTTTCTTTTCTTTTTTCTTTTTCAGTGCAGTACTAAGAAATAAACAATATACACTAACCGAATACACCTTTCTCCACAGGTTTTCACACTCTTGTAAACATTTTTCAACTGTTTGGCGTTCAGGAAGAAGAAAATTGTCTTCGAAAAGGCGAGGACAAAATATACGGGACTGGCTTCGCATCTTCTGCAAGCTAGGCATAGCAAATACGAAATGAATTACAATGAATACAAAAAATATGGGAGATCCTTCAGCTTCGCCTTTAAGAGTTGAACACGGTAGTGATATTTTGTTCGTATTGCGTACTTCAAACACTTGGTGCATGAACTCTTTTCGAAGTTCCTATGCACCACTACGTGGCCTAAGAGAATAGGCGCACAAACGTGTGTGCCTTTCGTAGTGAGTGACCGGCTTTAAACCATAAAGTCATTATGATAATGATAGGTTCTCACGCCAGATGGCAATTTACGCTTGCAACATTAATAATGCGATAATTCATGTTGTGTTGTGAAGCATGTATACACAATGCGTGTGTTTGTAAAGTGCGAGTTCGTTTCCCTGCATTGCCAAATAAGGAAGTTCTGAAATGAGACGACGTAGTGAAATTCATTAATTTCTGAGTCAGTAGTTTATTCAGGACTAATGAAATTAACAATCATGTATCCCCATATCTGAAAGTGTAGAGAAACGTAAGTAAAAATAATCACTTTAACAAAGATTAGCCCTATTTACTACTACCCATTTGCCGAGCAGATTATACGAGGAGTCATCCGAGATACGTCTAAAGCACTGAGGAAATTATGTATTGTCAGAGATTGTAACCGAGAAAATGCTTTTGAGGGGAAGGGTACTTAGCCCAAAATAGAATTCACTAACATGCTCATTGAGCGCAGAGAAAGGAACAGGGGGAAAAAAATAAAGGAGGAGAGAGACTCAAGAAAATAGACATAAAAATAAAAATACCTACACTTGAACAACGACATGCGTTGATAAATTCCTTGAAGGCGAGCACTGCCCCACAGTGTCGTGATGGTTTTGCAGCACAAAGCATTCATGAGGGGGGCAGACAAGGAACAAATAAGGTTTTTCAAGCTCATTGGTATTTTCCAGATGTGCAAAGCGCATCGAACGTATGTGTTGAATGAGATGGGCTGAATGGCTCAAGACGCAGTCAGATGACACAGGTCCTAGTGGCCAGTAGAGTGGGTCAACCGGATACTTATGGCGCAAAGAAGAGAAACCTTGAGTGACCGCACTGACACGCCAGCCGAAGGCCAAACGCTGCAGCTCACCGGCAACGCAAGACCGCAAGTCATTTAGGGCACCACAGTCTTGAAATGATCGTGACAAAAACGCCTGGCCATGTAACGTATTCGCTTACATACGGAGGGCTGTCAGGTAAAACTTAGAGCAATTTACGCTAAGCGGGTTTCTCCATGGTGAGTACATTTGATATTACGTAATGTGGAACGTTCAATACAGGCTAATCTACTGATATGCAAACGTTTGTTTTGATAACTCTAGGTAGGTAAGATTAGTCGGCAGCTTGCAACAGCCTTCACGAAGAACGTGCGTTTGCAGCATAAAAGTAAAAGGACGCCACTAAAATGTCAGGCGAAAAAGTAATCGCGTTTATACAGTAAGGCGCTCATTAATAAACCTTTGTTTATTGGGAGAATCGCACAATGCAGATGCGTTTTAGGAATATTGTCAACATATGATTTGCCTAAAGGTATCTAACTATGGCTTGTTCAGAAATTTTAGCCGCAACTCAATTGGCAGGGACGATTATCAATGTGCGCCGAGTGGGAAAGGCCAAAAATGTGGGGTATAAATGTGCGAAAACTGTCTTCATAGAGAAGCACAACGAGGTGATGCGATCTGCATCACAGTCGTTATCATTTAGGGCCCATGGTTTTGTCTACACGTGCATTCGGCAATCAGCAGCTTCGTTTTAACGTTATAAAAAGCGCACACACCGTCAGAAAAACTTCTACGTGGCGGAAGTTCTTGAATCTGAAGAGGTTTCACTGGTAGTGTCTATGCCAGCATAACACTATCTTGCCACTTCGTGATGGACAACCAATCAGTCGCAGATCATTTTACACGTGAAAGTACTAAGTGTCTGTGTGTGGTGGTGATGGCGCCAAGAGTGGCTGTACGCAATAATTGATAGATGCTGGGTACGTGTCGAGCCAAGTAAGAGCAGGATTTGGCAGTGCAACCACGTTACGTTTGAAATCGAAAGATGCTTATATTTCTGGCGCTACACCTCATCAATGAACAAGTACAGCATTTACGTAGTCGTAAAACATGCAAGGCTATCGACGTAATTGACATTTATTTTTGGTCTTCTTCGTACTTCGACCCAATAATTAAGCACTCGCTTTGTTCGGCAGTTTTGTTCCTGTCCTGCTAAATCCGAATCAACAAGCATTTACTCTTACTTTTACTGTATTACAACATACATTGTAGGTTGTAGCTAGTTGCAAAATCCTATTCATCGTTAGTTCAGTTAGGTTGAGACAAGTAACTATACATTCGGTCATCTAACCTGCCTAAACGCTTCGCGTTTCATAAGTGTGTCCCAACTGCTTGCAACTGCAGAAAAAAGAACATGAAATTCGTTATGGCGTGTACTCGACCGATTTTGTAAATGCGGCGCTAAACACGCAAGAATAAACAGGAGAAAGAAAAAAATGCTAATAAGATACTACAATCAGGCTGAGAATTTATGGTGTTTTATTATACTATCTCTTTCTTATCATTAAGCGACAAACTTATTATTTTATTCGAACGTTTCAGATACATACCATAACTATACTGACGTCATCATGCTGTTGATTACACCGCATTGTGAGAACAAGCTTACATCGTCACTGCTCGAGCCTCTTCATGTTTTACATAGTCGTCTGTCACATTGAGCTTGGTAATCCATAATTAGCGATCGAATGTGTTGCTACGTTGATAACGACACATTGAAAATTCGCCTTCCAGTTTAAGCAGCGTAGTTACATTTGAACATAATCTAAAACAGCAAACGCAGAGGAGTCTCCTGATGCGGGCCATCCGAATAAGAAAAGGGCAATTAACCGAGAGGGCCATTTGTAAGAAAACGTCACATGAGGCCAACAGATACAAAATAAATTGCAAAAGATATAATGGGCACTATTTATAATTTTTAATGTAAACTTAGGTAATCACAATAAAACACAAAAACAATCAAAGTGAACCGAAAAAGAATTTGCCCGCAGCGGAAACTGAGCTCATACTCTTGCAATTATGCATCCCGTGCACGACGCTCTGGTACAAATGTTTGGTTCCTATTGGAAGAGAGAGGCAAGGATTAGGAGACGCCAGCTTCGAACCAAGAGAACATTGCTTTGTGAAGGAGCTTACGAGTGTGGCGTTATGCACCATGAACAAATATTGCGACATATCGCGTATAATAACAAAGTCACCAAGAAAAGCAGAAATAACATTTGTGAGATACGATCCTCAATATTGCTGATAATGTTAAAGAAGCTGTTTTTATTACAAATTATTCTTAGTTAATATAGTCGGAAGTTCAGTTCGCAGTCTTTAGCACACAAGATTTGATTTTGTGTGTGACCCAATTCCATCTACCACGCTCGAAACACCCACCATACGCTTACTGTTCTATGATTCATTCATTTTTGGCATTCAAATTATCACCGAGACATGCCGATAGCGCCACGCACAAAAACAAAAGACGTTTCAAAATGTAGAACATCTTGCATCTAATGCGAAATTAAGAAAAAAAAACGTTCTCTCCTTTGAAGTTCACACGATGAGAAAAGAAAATGGAGCTACTGAAAATTGAATACGTTCACGGCTTCCGTTTTATAAAGAGTATGTCCATCAATATTAACACAACTATTGCTGCACAACAGTGGATTCAGCTCCCCAATAATGTGTTTCCTAAGTATATGCATACAAAAAAAAACTTCCAATAGGTTGACACACGAAACAGTAAGCAAAAGGAGAAAAAAATTGTACTGATGAAATACTAACAACGGAAGCACACAAAGGCCAAACCCACAGAAGCGTGTCACGGAATATATAAAGGGTGCATCGCTTTAGATGCTGAAAACAATGCGATATATAAGATGGCAAGTCGCTGTTTAGCGTGGAAGGTGATTTGCATACTTGAAAAGGAGCGTCATTATCTTTCATGCAAGTCGTGTACTAAGTCTGCAATGTGTGCCCTTTCGAATAAGTACTTTGAGCTTATACAGGGCAATGTGGGCGTAAACTGCTCGCAGAAGATGAAAGCGCCCACCTTGCCGTGATTCATGCATGCTAACGTTTCCGGTTTCATCAAAGCAAGGGCAGCAGCGGGTGCAGTGAAACGTTGGCCTATTCCCTTCTTGCTGCGTCGGTGCGCAGTGTTCTCAGCAGCTGTTTGGTGCCTTCTTGAATAAAGAGGAATTGGTTATTTCACCAAATACAAACTCGTCATTAACAATGTAGTTCCAGCACTGTCAGGGTTCAGGAAATACAGGTGCACTAATGTGCTACCTGTCTATCGCAATTAAAAAAAAATAGTTGAACAGTAAGTTTACTTTCCTTTCATTACAGGAACAAGAGCCGCAACAAAAGGCTTCAGAGGTAGTAGATCCAACGTGGTCTTGAGGTACCTACAAGGGTGAGACAAATTCCTCCCTGGTCGCCCACCGGAAGGAGCTTATAGTGGATACTTCGTGTCGGGGTCGCGCTTACCCCATCTGCGATCCCCGTTTAGGCCCAACATCATTGCGACCCATATGGTACGTCCGGCCTATTTTATGACGCCCCAAACGCTGATGGGACTATCACAATGTGTTTTGCACAGGCCTACAAATCAACTGTTTTCAGAACCTCCGTGCAATGGCCCTAACGCCTGGCGAAGCACCCGAACTCGATCAGTGGTTCCATGGACCTTGCCAGTGATCACCACTGGACTTTATGCACGAAGAAGATTTGCCCGTGTATTCAGGATACCACGAATTACTATTGCCTAAGGTCAGGTATTTCGATATAAAACCAACTAATTTGTTTTTTCTTCCTTTACCAAACGCTGCAAACCACGCAACGCTATGATCGCCCTGTGTTGATTGCACGCTTTCACTTTAAAGTACTTAGTAAGATGTAATTGCTTGGCCTGCAAGCAAGAGAAGCTTAAATGTGAGCAAAAAAGACCCGACGAGCAAATAGACTAAATAAAAAAAAACATTTTGTGGAGATGCCAGAAAAATAGCACAATCTTTCAGAGACGTCACTTTCGAGACACCAGAAAATAAGCACCGATGGCATCATTTCTTACGTCATCAATATTTTTATGTGCCTCCGGGTACGAAACACTCGGGCATCGAAATGAAACGAGGTACGTATACGGTCGCGTATTTGTTCTGCTCATACAAAAAAAAACTGATGCCTGCGATGCTGATATATTCTGTAGGGAATCTATATAAAAGAACAAACCTGTATTGTGAGACTCTCTATACGAATAGTAGTGCCTTCTCAGTGTACGCTCTCAACCGTCAGAACTAAACAGAAGCGTTACAATAGAAATGAATGCCTAAACAAAATCATCAACAAAGGAACTGCACACATAGATACATTTATGGGTACATTATAGTGGACGTAAAGAAGTATCGATGCATCTTCGGTCTGCGCATGCGCTTATCGCAAGTCCCAATTCGCAGGGGCAGCATACATCAGCCTACGGGTTGGTATTGGCCATATTGGCCATTTAGGTTGCAGCAGTGATTCGCAGGGAAGAAGACCTGAGGATCGAGGCCACACAGCGTGGCTAGCCTAAAGATGACATATATACGGGCTCTTTTCCAACTAAGTCGATTAGGGGAACGAGCCGCTGTTTAGTCCCCGGTGGCAGGACTTCGAAGACTTCGGTGATCCGTATAGTTTTAATGCAGGCGTAGCCCCGGTTGGCTTGGTAAACGTCCCTTCTATAAAATAAACGCCACTGAAAAAGCTCTACTTGGAATTATGAACAGTGGTGGTCGAAAGCAATATCCAGCCTTCACGAAATAGAGCCATGCTGCTTAGTGTGCTTGTTCTACCTTTTGCACGTGTATTGAAGGTGGCTGGGAGAACTTACAGCCACACTCTAGCGTTTTAAAATAATTTTTTTCCTTATTTCGCATGCATACTGAGACAACAGTTGTAGGCGGTATGCGAAACCAATAAAAAAACACTGAAGTATACACATTGTTCATATAAATTATTAAAAACCCACGACAAAGAAGAAGGAAGTGAAGGCAAATATGTAGCAGAGTAACTGTCGTGGCAACAGAGTATGTGAAGTTACTGCAGAGAGCGGCTTGAAAGGGCATTTTATATATGCGGTTCACAAGTTAGGTAATGCGCATAAAGTGAAAAAAAGAAAATCAAAATGCCGACAGAACAAGCGAACAAGAGTAATGAGTTAAAACGGAAGAAGAAAACAATCTTTTAGGACATGCCTGCATATTTCAACGAGCGTTGTCAAACGTTTTGAAAAGCATGCCCACTTCGGTACTCAGTGAGAACTTCAGTAAAAGAATAAAATAAAGAGACGAAGCTGACATTTCTGTAAACAGCTCCATCAGAGGGTCGGATACTTGAGAGCACCAGTAGAGTGGGCGCGCTTACGCTTGCATTTGTAAGCTCTCAGTGAATGTCTTTAGCAAAAGCCGAAGAAGGAAAAAAAAACATCCCGCGCGCTTATAAGTCTCGGTATCAATTTCTATGGAAATCGTTGTAAAGTAGTCGCGCATGCAGCGTGACATATAACCACTTTACGAGCCCTCGTTGGGGTCCATGGCACTCGACAATAAATGAAGCCTGGCATCGGGAAGTGAAGGCTTTTGCTCTAATTTGAGATTGCCTCGGTTGCCTGGTGTGTTGCCTCAATGTGCTTGGGTGCTGAAATAACGGAGCAGACATTATCCTCTTATCAGCAGTGACGCAGGCTCCTATCGGAATGGCAGCGTCGGCAGTAAAAATGTATGCGCCGAACAACCACGGTTTTGTTCTTGCTTCGGTAAACAAGCACTGTCAAACTTTAGGGATGTGTGCATGCAAATAAACTCCACTTTGTTTACTCAATTCATGCTGAAAGAGATTATTAAACAACAAGCGCCGCGCACTAAGTGGCTTTTCTTTTTGATGATGCAGTTTCTAGTTTAACGCTAAACCGTTGATGAGCTCCCTTCACAGAACACCCTGTGTGGGCGTTGTTGGTCGTGAGGAAAAAAAAACATGACCTTGTCTGTGACCGGTGATTCGAAAGAGTTCCAAACAATTTAAATGATAGAAAGTTTTGTTCTTGTTGGTGTCGAACCCAGGCCATCTGCTTGGTAAGTGTTCTACCTCAAAGCCGTACCACTGCTTGAGCTTTCTTAGGAAAAAAGGCAGTACATGAACTACAGGTAACGAAAGCGTATACATCAGAGGTAACTCTTTAAAGCATTTTTAATAATTATAGTGTGAAATTTAACGTCCCAAGACCACAATATGATTATGAGACATGTCGTAGTGTAGGACGCCGCAAATGTGGGTCATCTGGGATTCCTTAATGTGCAACTAGATCAAAGCCCACGGCCATTAACATGTTCGTTTCTATCGAAAAAGCAGCCTCCTCAGGCGGGGCTTTATCCCACAACCTTTGGGTTAGCAGTCAAGTGCCAAATCAACTAGACCACCACGATGGGGCGGCATTTGTAAACCATTTATAAAGCCTGAAAAAAGCGTGTAATCACTCCAAGCGAGCAAGTTGTGAATTAGGCAATGAGTGGGTGTTTTAAAGGCTGCCCCAATGAAAGTGATTGGACATATTTAATCTGTGTTGTCAGCAACCAACCCAATGACTTGTACTACAGCTGAGGCGGGGGGTGTGGCCCCTTGTGGAGGTGTAGTGGGCACTTGTCAACATTACTTACTGCAGGCGTCATAGAATAGCTTGAAATGGGCTATGTTACACGCAGACGTTTGTTTCCATGGGGCGCTTGAGTTGTCCAGAGTTAAGCGAAGTGAGGCTTGCCATTAAGGAGACCATGCAAACTGGGCTCTGTTCATTTGTCGCGTTCTACTATTAAAGGCGAATCTCTAGCGTCCCCTAATATTTTCTATGCTCGATAGGGACCGGTGAAGCAGGAAACAGGCACAATTGCATAAAATTTAGCGAGTTGACGTCTTTAGGGCTACGAGTGTAGAGTGACACTCTCAGCTGTGTTTTCAGAGGAGCCTGTCAAGCGTCGGTGCACGTTATCGGAAAATCTTAATAATAGTGAACGTTAAGGTTCCAAAAGATCAGCACCACACTAAAGTGTTTCCCAAGTATGCCGGGGAAACCAGATTAAAACTCACCACGTGAGCACTACGGGGTTCACTATCATCAAGAGGACCTTGTGAAGGTCTTGCCAAAACATTACTGACTCGTTTTATAACACTCACATAGGAAGACCAGCCGAAACTGGCTTCCCCGCTGTGTTCTTATAAGACGTTGTGGAGGGCCTGTTTAAGTCATTCTGGTAGCCAAAGATACCCAGTCCTCATTCATGAGACTGGGCCGAAGCATATATCGTCCCTATACGCCGTGCACCCAGAGGACCACGGTGTACGCGCGTAAGAGTACCGGTTGTGTTTTCGGCAGCTAATAAACTAGAGCGAATCTGCACGCCCGTAAATAGCGAAAGACCAGTGAAGACCCCGTGCAACACGCATGCGTCTCTGAAGTGTACTGCGGGTGTCGTGCGCGAGGTTCTGCTGTCCTGAAGGAAACTCTCACCATCTTCGGCTTAAGAGGCATATAAAACGATGCGAAGCAGTACAGGGGGTTAACACCACGTTTGCATCAGCTCGCCTAGGTTCTCGCATCTCCTAGCGCTCACACAAACGGGGAGGAGGGGGGGGGGGGGAGTTGGCGCATGCGCAGTGAAGGCACTCAGGCTGCACGCACACTGCCATAAGCTGCTTTGAATCTAAAAACAAAACAACAAAAACATGCTTGATCCCTCCTCAGAATCTGCATGGTGTGAAGTTGAAACGGCGTGTTACACAGTAGTTGAATGTTTGCTGTACTCTAATATAAGATAGCTAGCTTGCGCAGTGTCTCATGGTGTTTGACCGGTATAGCCCCTTTTAGCGTAAAAGCCCCTACGTTGACTCTGAGTGCTGCAATACCATTCCCAGGACTAAAGTCCAGTATAACGATTAAACAAACCCTCGTGGTCATATATGCTTGTGAGAGATCTAGTAGTTGGCAGTGAGAGTGGAATTAGAGGAAGCGGTGCGACGACTAGCTGATCGTCACTGAATGGACGCTGAAATTGGCCTGAGGCAACGCAACGCCTGGCAGCGGCGTGTTACAGTACTGAACGCGCAACGTGCGTCGTGCTTTCCCTATTGACCGGTCGTGATTCCTTATGGGGTGAGCGTAAGTGGGGAACTATTCTCGGCGACAACTTTCTGTGGCAGCACAACCAAGGCTACGACGCCCAAGCACGCCCTTTTGTACTACGATTCTGCATGTAGTCCATGAACGTAACCTTTGTGTACTTTGTAACATAATGGAAAATATAAAAAGAAAAAATGTAAATATTATGTTCAAGATTGTTCGCTAATATATGAAAAATATTCACCCGTGTATGTTTTCTGCTTTTTTGTGGTTTCTAGTTTTCTGATTTTCTGGTGCCACTTCACCTTTCTTTCTGCTCTGGTAAACAACAATGGTATTGTTTACCGGAGATAGTTCACATCGAAGCTTGTGAGCGAGTATCAGTGTGTGCTCATTAGGTGATCTGTATTCATTGAGCAGGGAAAAACAAAGACAGCGGTGCGTCGGGAAATATTTTGTTTCCCGCACATGCAGTCACCTGGAAGTTGTGTACCAGGTATATATTTAGCGATAGTGGGACTGTTATTGCCATAGCAACCTTGAAAGTTACACCGGTGACCTGCCAGTCTTCAGCAACAACAGCTGTGTAGAAGAAAAAAATTGGCAGCGTATCCACGGAGTTAATGATGGAGAGTGGCGCGAAGCATTCGTCTGTCCACTCGTTCTTGCTTCCGTCCGTCCATGCGTTTATCTGTGTCACTGTCCATGCGTCTATCCGCTCGTCCGTGCGTGCGTCTGTTCGTGCGTCCGTCTCTGCGTTTGTCCATGCATCCGCCCCTGCGTTCGTCCATGCGTCCATCCATGCATCTATCTGTGTGTCCGTTCGTCCATTTATTCAACACTCAAAGTACCACCATCTCGCATCTTTTCACCATATATTCCCCATATAGAAGCACTGCCATCCAGTGGACATTCCAAAGACTAAACGAGAGGTGGCACACGCACACTTTCTTACGGCTTGCGCTTCGGGTCTACTTCTCACCTTTAACCCCCTCGAGTTCATGGTATATACTAGTTCACTGTATTCATGGCACTGTGGCCCAACGCTCGCTAAACCTTTCTAAAACCAAGGAGGTTACGCCCAGCGAGTATAACGTAACAACCGTTTCCTGTCAGATAGTGCCCAATATACATGCCAATGGCTGCTAATGGGAAATGAGAGCAGGAAAATTCGGCTTTTACTTTCTTACGGCTGTGATTCGTATCTACTTCCCACCTTTAACCACCTCGAGTTCATTCATGGTATGTTTTCTATGATGATGCAGATTTTCTTTTTGATGATGCAGTTTCTAGTTTAACGCTAAACCGTTGATGAGCTCCCTTCACAGAACACCCTGTGTGGGCGTTGTTGGTCGTGAGGAAAAAAAAACATGACCTTGTCTGTGACCGGTGATTCGAAAGAGTTCCAAACAATTTAAATGATAGAAAGTTTTGTTCTTGTTGGTGTCGAACCCAGGCCATCTGCTTGGTAAGTGTTCTACCTCAAAGCCGTACCACTGCTTGAGCTTTCTTAGGAAAAAAGGCAGTACATGAACTACAGGTAACGAAAGCGTATACATCAGAGGTAACTCTTTAAAGCATTTTTAATAATTATAGTGTGAAATTTAACGTCCTAAGACCACAATATGATTATGAGACATGTCGTAGTGTAGGACGCCGCAAATGTGGGTCATCTGGAATTCCTTAATGTGCAACTAGATCAAAGCCCACGGCCATTAACACGTTTCGTTTCTATCGAAAAAGCAGCCTCCTCAGGCGGGGCTTTATCCCACAACCTTTGGGTTAGCAGTCAAGTGCCAAATCAACTAGACCACCACGATGGGGCGGCATTTGTAAACCATTTATAAAGCCTGAAAAAAGCGTGTAATCACTCCAAGCGAGCAAGTTGTGAATTAGGCAATGAGTGGGTGTTTTAAAGGCTGCCCCAATGAAAGTGATTGGACATATTTAATCTGTGTTGTCAGCAACCAACCCAATGAATTGTACTACAGCTGAGGCGGGGGGTGTGGCCCCTTGTGGAGGTGTAGTGGGCACTTGTCAACATTACTTACTGCAGGCGTCATAGAATAGCTTGAAATGGGCTATGTTACACGCAGACGTTTGTTTCCATGGGGCGCTTGAGTTGTCCAGAGTTAAGCGAAGTGAGGCTTGCCATTAAGGAGACCATGCAAACTGGGCTCTGTTCATTTGTCGCGTTCTACTATTAAAGGCGAATCTCTAGCGTCCCCTAATATTTTCTATGCTCGATAGGGACCGGTGAAGCAGGAAACAGGCACAATTGCATAAAATTTAGCGAGTTGACGTCTTTAGGGCTACGAGTGTAGAGTGACACTCTCAGCTGTGTTTTCAGAGGAGCCTGTCAAGCGTCGGTGCACGTTATCGGAAAATCTTAATAATAGTGAACGTTAAGGTTCCAAAAGATCAGCACCACACTAAAGTGTTTCCCAAGTATGCCGGGGAAACCAGATTAAAACTCACCACGTGAGCACTACGGGGTTCACTATCATCAAGAGGACCTTGTGAAGGTCTTGCCAAAACATTACTGACTCGTTTTATAACACTCACATAGGAAGACCAGCCGAAAACTGGCTTCCCCGCTGTGTTCTTATAAGACGTTGTGGAGGGCCTGTTTAAGTCATTCTGGTAGCCAAAGATACCCAGTCCTCATTCATGAGACTGGGCCGAAGCATATATCGTCCCTATACGCCGTGCACCCAGAGGACCACGGTGTACGCGCGTAAGAGTACCGGTTGTGTTTTCGGCAGCTAATAAACTAGAGCGAATCTGCACGCCCGTAAATAGCGAAAGACCAGTGAAGACCCCGTGCAACACGCATGCGTCTCTGAAGTGTACTGCGGGTGTCGTGCGCGAGGTTCTGCTGTCCTGAAGGAAACTCTCACCATCTTCGGCTTAAGAGGCATATAAAACGATGCGAAGCAGTACAGGGGGTTAACACCACGTTTGCATCAGCTCGCCTAGGTTCTCGCATCTCCTAGCGCTCACACAAACGGGGAGGAGGGGGGGGGGAGTTGGCGCATGCGCAGTGAAGGCACTCAGGCTGCACGCACACTGCCATAAGCTGCTTTGAATCTAAAAACAAAACAACAAAAACATGCTTGATCCCTCCTCAGAATCTGCATGGTGTGAAGTTGAAACGGCGTGTTACACAGTAGTTGAATGTTTGCTGTACTCTAATATAAGATAGCTAGCTTGCGCAGTGTCTCATGGTGTTTGACCGGTATAGCCCCTTTTAGCGTAAAAGCCCCTACGTTGACTCTGAGTGCTGCAATACCATTCCCAGGACTAAAGTCCAGTATAACGATTAAACAAACCCTCGTGGTCATATATGCTTGTGAGAGATCTAGTAGTTGGCAGTGAGAGTGGAATTAGAGGAAGCGGTGCGACGACTAGCTGATCGTCACTGAATGGACGCTGAAATTGGCCTGAGGCAACGCAACGCCTGGCAGCGGCGTGTTACAGTACTGAACGCGCAACGTGCGTCGTGCTTTCCCTATTGACCGGTCGTGATTCCTTATGGGGTGAGCGTAAGTGGGGAACTATTCTCGGCGACAACTTTCTGTGGCAGCACAACCAAGGCTACGACGCCCAAGCACGCCCTTTTGTACTACGATTCTGCATGTAGTCCATGAACGTAACCTTTGTGTACTTTGTAACATAATGAAAAATATAAAAGAAAAAATGTAAATATTATGTTCAAGATTGTTCGCTAATATATGAAAATATTCACCCGTGTATGTTTTCTGCTTTTTTGTGGTTTCTAGTTTTCTGATTTTCTGGTGCCACTTCACCTTTCTTTCTGCTCTGGTAAACAACAATGGTATTGTTTACCGGAGATAGTTCACATCGAAGCTTGTGAGCGAGTATCAGTGTGTGCTCATTAGGTGATCTGTATTCATTGAGCAGGGAAAAACAAAGACAGCGGTGCGTCGGGAAATATTTTGTTTCCCGCACATGCAGTCACCTGGAAGTTGTGTACCAGGTATATATTAGCGATAGTGGGACTGTTATTGCCATAGCAACCTTGAAAGTTACACCGGTGACCTGCCAGTCTTCAGCAACAACAGCTGTGTAGAAGAAAAAATTGGCAGCGTATCCACGGAGTTAATGATGGAGAGTGGCGCGAAGCATTCGTCTGTCCACTCGTTCTTGCTTCCGTCCGTCCATGCGTTTATCTGTGTCACTGTCCATGCGTCTATCCCGCTCGTCCGTGCGTGCGTCTGTTCGTGCGTCCGTCTCTGCGTTTGTCCATGCATCCGCCCCTGCGTTCGTCCATGCGTCCATCCATGCATCTATCTGTGTGTCCGTTCGTCCATTTATTCAACACTCAAGTACCACCATCTCGCATCTTTTCACCAATATTCCCCATATAGAAGCACTGCCATCCAGTGGACATTCCAAAGACTAAACGAGAGGTGGCACACGCACACTTTCTTACGGCTTGCGCTTCGGGTCTACTTCTCACCTTTAACCCCCTCGAGTTCATGGTATATACTAGTTCACTGTATTCATGGCACTGTGGCCCAACGCTCGCTAAACCTTTCTAAAACCAAGGAGGTTACGCCCAGCGAGTATAACGTAACAACCGTTTCCTGTCAGATAGTGCCCAATATACATGCCAATGGCTGCTAATGGGAAATGAGAGCAGGAAAATTCGGCTTTTACTTTCTTACGGCTGTGATTCGTATCTACTTCCCACCTTTAACCACCTCGAGTTCATTCATGGTATATACTAGTTCATTGTATTCATGGTACTGCGGCTCAACGCTCGCTAAACCTTTCTAAAGCTAAGGAGGTTACACCCAGCGAGTATAACGTAGCAACCCTTTCTTGTCAATAGTGCTCAATGTACACGCCAATGGCTGCTAATGGGGATCGCAGCGTGCGTGTTAACTTAAAGCCGAAGGCCCCCCGTCTCTGATTCCCCATTAGGAGCCATTGGCATGTACATTGAGCACTATCTTTTTATTTTTCAACAACGCACAGATGAAATCCCTTACCGGCACCATCTTGGAGGTCCAAATATTATACTTGTTACATACTACAACGGCTACGAGGGACGAACGGGTGCCGCTATAAGGAGCTTCGCCCCTAAAAGAGTGGCAGATCCCACGTACTGTTGGAACCGATGATATGCGAAGCACGAATGAAGAAGGTTGATATGTCACTTTAAATCAGCACAACGTTATGAGGTGGAGGTAAATTATGCAGTACATGACTTCCATGTCATGATTATCATGTTTGGACCAGTCATTTTTGCATTTTTCGTCTATTCCCGTCAAGTGATATCAAATTTGGTACGTGGGGAGCTAGTGAAACGGCCGTGAGAGCCTCATGAGCATGGTATGTTGTCCGGTTTTTACATGGCCCACGTGTCATATTCACCACGCTTGCACCAGTCATATACCTTAGCCATCCATTGACGTCATGTAACACCAAATTTGCCATAAGTGGAGCTAGCGAAACGGCCGAGAGCACATCATGAAGGGCCCAATATACTCCGACCTAACGTTGACGAGCACGCACGCTGGGCCCAGCGACGCTGCGCTAGCAAAACGGACGCCAGGCGTGATCAGCGCGACGACCGTCTGTCGGCGCGGTCCGGCAGCATCCGGCGCGAATTGCAACATGCTAGATTTGGCACCCATCACGTTACCGAGCTCTACCCAGACAGCAGTGTGCCTGCCTCTTTTCGTGATGGAGGGACGCCAGACGCGCTCAAACACGCATTCGTCAAAGCAACGCAGCGCGCCGCGTGCCTGGAACTTATGGCTGGGATATCGGCGGCTGGCGTGGAATCCCCGGCGTGGACGCGACGAAACGAAGGCCTGGAGTGTGGCATGTAGTCATGTTGTCACATGACACGCATCTCATTATTATCATGTTTGCACCAGCCACGTACCTTTGTCATCCATTCATGTGACGTAATACAAAATTCGGCATATGTGAAGCTAGCGAAACGGTCACAAACGCATCATCAGCGTAGCATGCAGTCACGTTGTTTTATGACACGCATATTATGATTATCATGTTTTAACGAGTCACATACATTCGTCAAACGTTCGCGTCCCATAATACCAAACTTCGTAGATGCGAAGCTAGCGAAACGGCCCCGAGCGCACCATGAGCGTGGCGTGTAGTCATTTCATAACATGAAAATCATCCCATGCATGTCATTATTTTCACGTTAGTGTTTGTCACCTATGTTCACTATGCAGTCATGCCATACTATGTCAGTTTTGCAACTTGTAATGTGAACGAAACCACCACAAGAGCAACAAGACCATGAAATGTAACTCATGACATTCTTGAAATACATGTCACGATTTTCATGTCATGTTATGTATAATCACTCAAGTTCTTCATACAGTCATGATATGACATACCAAGTTTGTTATGATACCATTATCGAAACGGCCAGGAAAACTATAAGTCATAATCGGCTAGATAGATAGATAGATAGTTGACCTACTTGGCACCGCTCTAACACCCGTGGTGAGGGGAATGCGTAGCGGCATATTCATACGGACGCGCGTGCGTACGCACGGCGTTACACACGTGAGCCAGAGAGCTGCTTCGCATGTAATAAAATGATAATAGGGAGTTTTAGTACTGCGTACGCTGCGTACGTGGCGGCGTGCGTACGTAAGGACGCCACGTTCTGCGTAGTGCGCATGCGCAGACCGCAACGCGCACGTATCGCATTACGTACGCACCCGCTACGTACGCACGCATGAGATGCGTGCGTGCGTGCGTAGAGGTGATCGCGCCGCTCTCGAACAAGTTCGCGACAGCGCGAGACTTCGTTTTTCAAAATGGCGGCATCGAAGGCAAGCAATGACTTGTTCTGTGGCTGAAAATGTGGCCATTATCTGGCTATACCACTTGGATTGGCTCACATTGGCTGTCAACAACACGTTCTTCTATTTTGATCTACCAGATGACGCAACACGCTTCACGCTCGTTACGTACGCGGGTACTACGGCGTACTAAAAGCTGATTAGTGGCAAACGACGGTCACGTAACGCAAGGCGCTTGCGTGATGCGTACGTAGCACGATTCCGCAGTACTAAAACTCTCTACTGTACCCAGAACCTCTACTAAGTATTAGGTGTCGGTTAGCACAGCGCTTATTCGTGGCAACACCTCAGAAAACGTACGAGCAGCGTCTGCACCAGACTATCACGATGATGATGACACACAGTGGTGACGAGGAAAAAGATACAAGCGGATGATTGTGACTATGCTCATGCAGGCATGAAAACAAAGCTAATAGAAAATGCCCACAATACTTGTTGTCACTAGTACTGTTTCCGGGGCTAAGATTGGTAGAGCCCATGACCATGCGATTCATTCAGCACGGCAGCCGGAACCAGAATGAAATGAGCTAACCATGAACCTAGCAATCACAGGGCGAGGACGAATTCATCGACAACTCGAAGCACATGAACACAAGTACTGCAGCCTATTCTTAACCCTTATGCCACCTTGCTTGTTTCCGCAAAACCTATTTGCAATATTTGTGTAGAGAACTGGGTTTTTGGTCAGTGCTCCTGAGGTGGTTTATTTTCTCTACAACTTTGTATTACGTGCTGTCTTGTTGGAACATTAGAACTACGATTAGAAAAATAAAATGTTCATAGGAAGGTTCTAGAACATCATGGAATTACCTAACATGTGCATCGATTTGAGTAAATGCAAGCAAGCCCCAATAATAAAAAGTACAAGGATGCATGGGTATATGCAATTTTAGAATGGAAGATGCATTGCTTTGTGTCTTTACAGGCATAATTTGTAAGCAAGGATCTTTTGGTACAGCACAAAATGTGTGTTTCTTCATCCGCTGTGTTGTCGTTTTCCTGACTGCTGTACGGATAACATTATACAATAATAAAAACTGCTGGGGTTTGGCATCGGAAAACTGTGATATGATTATGAGAGATACCATAGTGGAAACCTCCGGAAATTTTGATTACTGGGGTTTTCTAAGGTTCACCATAATGTAATCACGCAGGCTTCAATCATTTTCGCCTCCATCGAAAATACAACGACCGTTGGCAGGATTTCACCCCGCGTCTGCTGGGTCAACAGCCGAGTAGCTTAGCCACTAGACCACAGTAGCGGTTTCGACTGCTGTAGCGAAATATACTCAACGTTGTGCTGGCCTGTATACCTGTATAGCTTAATATAAATATCATCCTAAGCCGAGCATAGGTTAGTTGCTACTGTTGCATATTCTCGAACTAGCGCTACCATTGTCGTCTACTTTAAGACAAGCGATAACGCAAGATAAAGCGACTGACGGACTTCAAATGCGAATGTCGGCGATGCCATGGCGATTTCACGTTTGTATCGGATGCTTGATTATCAGTTCCCTCATTTCAACTCACCTAGTAAGTGATACCGTTCCTTATTTACTGTTTAGCTGCGATATTCTTGCAGTGGTTCTAAATAAAGCTCGTAAGATGGCTTATACAGTTGAGTGACATAAGGTCCCAATTCAATGGCGCAATCTTGTGTGGGAAACAGTGCAATGTTGCAAACACATTTGAAAACAAAATACACAGGCTTGTTTTAATGGGATATGTGGCCACTACACAAAGTGATCACTGTAATCTTTATGCCCCAATATAGATACTAAAACAGCTGGACTTCGGAAAAGAGCAGCATTTACTCATTAAAATCACTTTCTTAGTCACCAATTAGCCCCTTCGTAGTTCACTTCTAGTTCATCACGAATATCATGTCACACGATCAAAGAACAGGCAATGCTAAACAAACGCTTAGTACAACGGTGCCAGAGTTCATCACATGAATTACAAACGACCACAACTAACTTGCTTCACGACCATATATAGCGTTTTCAAAAGCGTTCTGATGCATTTTCTTATGTACACAATCACGTCAATTTCACTTTGCAAACGACGTTTGCACGTCAATTGAACGTCGTTTTCGATTTGCAAACATACTGCCAAAGTACTCAAAAAAGTTGGCAGATTCTACGTACAGTGAGAATCAATGATATGCGAAGCACTCGAATGAGAAACGTTGATGTGTCATTTTACAGTTACTGCAACATTACGAGGCGGCGGTAAATTAGGCCGTGCATGACTTCCATGTCCTGATTATCATGTTTGGACGTGTCATTTACCTTCGTAATCTATTTGCGTCACCTGATACCAAATTCGGTATACGTGGAGCTAGCAAAAAGGCCGTGAGCGGGCTATGAGCGCAGCATGTAGTCAAGTTTTACACGACACGCATATCATGACTATCATGTTTCGACCTGTCCTTTACATTCACCGTTCATTCACGTCACATGAAACCAAAGTTTGTATATTGGAACTATAGTGAGATGACCGCAAGCACGCTATGAGCATATCATGTAGTGATGCTTTAATAATACTGATTGTTGGCCTAGTTGGTACAAAACTGCGCGTGAGCTGATGGAAGCCTATTACATTAAAAAGAAAGGTGAAAGGTGTATCAGTGAACCGTCGGTGACGTTGTATGCTTCGGAGACAAGATTGTTTGATTGTTGGATAGCGTAAGGCTGTATGAAGACTGCGCATGTCTATATTTTCGTACTTAAGTCTGGGTCTGCACCCAGTCTGCTTTAGTTGGAAGTGCCGCCTGTGCTTGTCGTTTGAGTGTTCCTTTTCTTGTGTGTGTCTCTTTTGCGGCCAAATCATGCCATTTAGTGATGCTTTACTTGACACGCTCATCATGACTATCATGTTTGGACGTGTCATTT
This sequence comes from Rhipicephalus annulatus, assembly GCA_013436015.1. Classification (NCBI taxonomy): domain Eukaryota; kingdom Metazoa; phylum Arthropoda; class Arachnida; order Ixodida; family Ixodidae; genus Rhipicephalus; species Rhipicephalus annulatus. Next base: position 8,703 of record WOVY01003638.1, on the reverse strand, counting down.
ACCTTCATCGTCCATTCACGTCACGTGATACCGAATTTGGTATATGAGGTGCTAGCGAAATGGCCATGAGTGGGTCATGAACGTGCTATGTTGCCGTTTATTACATGAAACGCGTGTCATGATTATCATGTTTGCACCAGTCATATACCTTCGTCATCCATTCAGGTCACTAACACCAAATTTAGTATTGTGGAGCTTGCGAAACAGCTACGAGTGCATCTTGAAGGGCCAATTATACTCTGACGTAACAATAACGCGCGCACACAGGGCGTAGCAACGCTATCCTAGCAAAACACGAGCACTCTATATTCTGAGACCGCCAGGTGGCGCCGTTTTGTTTGGCTGGCCGCATACAGTGCTCCACTTTCACGTGTTCTCTGCCCGTTACCAGGCCCCCGCCCGTGTCTGTACAAGCTCACTATTCCTTCTAGAAGACTTCCGGGACACGCCGACACCATCCGGGCCCCGGTCCGACCCCAGGCTGGCCCCTCAGGCCCCTTCAAAAGTACGAAGCGGCGCGGCGCCGCGCTAACCCTAACGCGCCGCGCCTGCACCTCCACGATGCAGAGTCCTGCCCAGCACTCGACACCAACGACAACTGACGCCCTGTCGGTAAGCCCAGCCTCCTCCGGTCGTACCGCTGATACAGCCGTGCGTCCACTGTCAACATCTTGCAATGTCACCAGCCCCGCGCCGACAACAATACAGCAACAGGCAGCGTTCCTCAACAGCGCGCACGGTCCAGCAACGTGCAACGCTGGTGGCGTCTCTGCTACTCTCAGCTTAATAGCCATGCAAACGCCAGAGCCCGAGAGCCGTAATGCAGCGTTGGCATTGCAATCAACCACGCCTGCTGCTCTCCCCACCTTATCTGCGTCTGGCCTACCCATTGGAAATTCCGAGTCTGCCGACAAGCGCGTTTCGACGAGCGTCGTTCCTTCCATCGCCGAAGTTTTGCCTTCCATCACTTCAGCTGACGACTTATCGACGGAAATGGACTTCACGGCATCGCAAGTCAACGAAGACAATACGCCATCCCCTGAAGGCAGCTGGAACACCGTTAGTGCCAATCGAAAACCTGCCTCGACCGCCCGCCCCCGCTCCGAGCTCATCACCGTCGGAATCCAACTTCCACCCGGAACACTCACGCCGAAACTGCCTCTCTATGACCTGCTTTCTACCATCATAGCCGCCGCAAATCTCTCTCCCAAGACCAGTGCGGAGGTCACCCTTCAAGCCAAACCTGCTCAGAGCCTTGTGTTTCTGAAAACGCACTCACCTCTCACTGCCCACCTCCTACTCTCCCTCACAAGTCTGGAACTTAATGGTAAGCCGATCACCATTAAGCCCTATGCTCTCAGTCCTCCAATATCATGTCTCGGCGTCATACACAACGTCGGTGGTCACTTCACAACATCTCAGCTCTTGCATGACCTCGAATCCTTTACTTCAGATATACTCGCTGCACGTATGATGGGCTCCACTGAATCCGTCCTCATAACATTTGCTGGAACCATCATCCCTCTCGCTTTGTGTACTTCAAACGCGTCTCTTTCCGATGCCGTCCACATAAACCCAAGCCCCCTACTTGCACTCGGTGCCTTGCAATAGGGCACCGTGCTCATCAATGCCCCCAACACAGCGTTCCGGCCAAGTGCCGCCGCTGTGCGTCTCCTCTACCAGCAGATCCCGATGCTCACGTTTGCGCCCAACCCTGGTGCATCCATTGCCAAGTCAACACCCACTCATCTCTAGACTCCACCTGCCCCTACCTTCTAGCTAAGCAACGCGACTGCGCCATAGCAGCTTTTCTCCGTCGCACAGCCATGCGCCGAGCCACTCAGCCTTCGCCGCCCTCCTCTTCAGCGCATGAGCTCCTATCACCTCCCGCAACATCCCCCCCGGGCTCATACGCCGCTAAGGTTAAGGGAACACCTCCCATGTGCACTTCTTCATCAAACACACCTTCACCATTTTCAAGTAACGAGAGCCGCTCCTTCGATCTGCGACTGGCTATGTTGGAGCGCAACCAGCGCGAGCAACAACGCGTCTCCGATGAGCTACAACAGAAAATACTTGCACTGACGCAGACACTCGCAACTACCCACATCCTCTCTTACCTCTCAACTCACGGAGCTAAATAAGCAACTCACCACACTCACCGCCCCGACCTCCAGCTCCCATGTAACCAAATTGGCCGACATGGTCGAAACCACCACCCACTGCGCATCACACTCGTTTGGTCCAGCTGGAAAATTCAATTGTCCGGATTCTTACGACCCTCGAAACCCAATCTAAGCAACTGGAATCTTTCACCTATATGCTTAACTCCCTGCAGGAGTCACTTCCCCCGGCAAAAAAGAAGGAACGCGCACGCGTAGGTGCTTCCTCTACTCCAAAGACCTAGATGGCGCGTGAAAAGGACCTCGATATTTTGCAGTGGAACTGCCGCAACTTTCGTCATAATAGGACCCCTCTCCATCAATATCTTCTCACCCGCCAAACATTACCCCATTTTCTCCTTATACAGGAGACTCGGGCGGCCCTTGCCGTCCCGGGCTACCGTGCATATCACGCTACGACGGGAAAGCCACTTGCGTCCATTTATGTACGCAATGACGTTCTCGTTGAACCACTAGACGTACCCTCCCCCCTCCTGAAACATTTCGTTGGTGTGGCCTATTACCAACCCTCTACCCGTATTTCTCTCGCTCTGATGTCATTTTACAACCCCCCTGTCACGTCCTCTTTGTTTAGTGCTGTTGGCAAATTCCTGCACTCCCTTCCATCGACCACCCATATCCTCCTTGGGGGTGACTTTAATGCTCCTCATAGGCTCTGGGGTTACCCCCAAACACTCAAACCAGGTCGCCTTCTACACTGCCTCGCCCAGGAATGCCATCTCACCCTTCTTAATACTCCTGACACCCCTACTCGAGCGGGCACTGTTTCACAGCGTTCCACTACACCCGATCTTACGTTCTCTCGGAGTTCCCTTCCTTTTCACTGGCAGGTCTCCGCTGAAAATTTTTTCAGTGATCACTTTCTCATACACATCACCATCCCTCTTCCCACAATAGGCGGAAACAACGAGTCGCTCACACTGACTGGGAAGCATTCCGTAATAAACCTTTTGTTTGACTCATTTAAAACTTACGACGACTGGACGTCGCGGATCTCCGCAGCAATGACATCCTGTAGTCGCCGCGCTCGTTTTCAACTCCCCATTCCTGACCCTGATCCTCACTTCCTCCGATTATGGCGACGTCATAAACGTTTGAAACGCGCTCTCCGCTCCCAGCCACATAACTTCCAACTTTCCTTTCGAATTGATGCTCTGCGGGCTGAAATTATCGCTTACGGCACTTCTCTCGAGCACTCTCGTTGGAAACACGCTGTGTGACGGCCTTGACTCCGCACTGCACTCGCGCTCTACATGGTCTCTGTTTAGGTCTCTCTTAGGTACCAAGCCTGCCGTTGCTCCCACCCTAGCTAAAGCTCTCACTCAAGGGACTCCATCTGATGTGTTTGAAAATTTAAAATCTCTGTATCTCCCACCCCCTCTCACACCTTCCTACCCAGATTACTGTGGCGAAGCTAACCCAGACCTGGACCGCCCATTCACGCTCAGGGAGCTGGAAGCTGCCTTAGCCACTCAATCTACCCGCTCGGCACCCGGTGAGGATGAGATCACATATACTACATTACGTAATCTCCCCGACAACGCGAAGGAATTTCTCTTACACACATTCAACGAAGCATGGAACAGCGGCTGTCTTCCAAGCTCTTGGACATCATCTCTAATTTGCATGATTCCGAAGCCCGGCAAACCTCCATCTCTCTCTAATCTTCGCCCTATCTCTTTGACGTCATGCGTTGGCAAGACTCTTGAGCGAATGGCCTTGACTCGACTGTCTGATTTTATTGAGGCGAAAGAGTTTTTCCCTCCTTCTCTTATTGGCTTCCGACGCCACGTTTGTGCGCAGGACATGTTCCTTGTTCTTCAGCATACTTTTCTTTCACCTTCTCCTAGTCAGATCCATGCGCTTGTAACCGTCGATGTACGGAAGGCATTCGATGGCGTGAGTCATGACCACATACTCGCTCAGCTCTCCTCCCTGTCATGTGGCTCCCGCATGTATTCTTACATCCGATCATTTCTTTCCAATCGAGTTGCTCGCTTCAGAGTCGATACTCATTGTCTAACCCACACTCCCTCACCCGCGGCACTCCTCAAGGTGCCGTACTATCTCCTACTCTATTTAATATGGCTATGGCCCCCCTTGCCTCCCAACTGTCCCAAATACCTGACCTCCACCATATTTTTTATGCAGACGACATCACTCTCTGGTGTACGTCTGGATGTCCCGGCCACGTGCAGGATACTTTGCAACGTGGCCTGGACCTTATCGCTTCCTTTCTCGCTACTGCTGGCCTGTCCCCTGCACCGGAGAAATGTGAACTACTTTTGCTAAACCGGTCTGCGTACCAGCGCTCCCACAATACCCTCATCTCCCTACATCTTTCTAGCTCTCTCATCCCCACTGTTCAGCAATGCAAAGTTCTTGGCTTCCCTTGCACGCGACAAAAAACGCGCAGGCCCTACATCACGCTGTGAGGACTTGCCACTCGGTGGCCCACCTCCTGCGACGCGTTGTCACTCGGCAGTCGGGGCTCCACGAGGCTCATGCGTGCCGGGTTGCACATGCGCTTGCCCTTAACAAGTTCTTGTACTTTGTACCCTACGTTCATTTCACCGAAACGCAACTCAACACACTTGAAAGAGCTCTATTAGGCCTCTACAAGGCAGCTCTAAACCTCCCTCTCACTACCTCTACCACTAAGCTCTTTGCCACAGGCCTCTTCCATCCATTACGTTCTCTTATTTCTCTGCACCACGACTCTCAGATTGCCCGTCTTTCTCTCACTCGTCAAGGCCAATGGCTATTAGCCCAAGCTGGTATCCCTCACATTCCCGTTTCCGTGCCCCACCTTGCCTTCTGCCGCTAGCACCGCTGCTTCTAACCTTCGCATCCTTCCCCTCCCATCCAATATGTCTCCCGTTCTTCACGCCGGCCGGCGTCATGCTGCAGCACAGCATCATTCTCCTCCTCTCACTACACAGGGAGTTGCCTACACGGATGCCTCATACATGGCTCCTCGGGGCTCGTGTGGCTACGTTATCTACCATCCACACCTTTCGTCACCTGACACGCACACCAGCAGGCCATACTTACACCCGCCAAATGTACTTTCGCTCGAGGTCCTTTCCATGGTCCACGCTATGCAGTCATTTCCTCCCTCCCTTCTCTCCCCGAGTACACGATTACTCCGACTCTCACGCCGCCATCCGTCACATACAGAACAACACGTTTGCCCCCTGCTCTTCAACAGGAGGTCGAGCGAGCGGCCTCTGCTCTTCAACCCTCCACTGTCTTCCTCCGTTGGGTTCCTGGGCATTCGGGTATTAACGGCAATGAGCTAGCTCATCAGCTTGCCCGCGATATATTGCACCGGGCACCGTTCATTCCCTGGCCCACACCTTCGGAAGACAGTGAGAGCTCCGCGAATAACGATGGGCAGATCTCCTTGCGTCACACTATCAAGGAGGTATATCTCCAGCTCCGGCTCGACAAGCGTCTTTACCCTCCCCCTCATCCATCACTCACGGCGCTGGAGGCTGGAACTCTACGGCACATCCAAATGAACTGCTTGATAACCCCCTCTCGCCTTTTCCTTTATAAATATAGGTCTAACCCCTGCTGTCCTCATTGTCCTTCCCCATACGCTGACCTGTCACACTGCCTGTTTTACTGCCCAACTGCTCAGCAATCCAGCTATTACCCTCCACCATCCCTTTCCATCACCTCCTGGCTCGATTGGATCGGCGCCGAAGGGGAAGAAGAACAGCGTCGACTGATCGCACAGGCGGTCGAAATGCTCGGCCTGTCAATTTGGCTGAATAAAAGTCTATTACTACTACTACTACTACTCTATATTCTGACGCCCGGTGCCACCGGCGCGACCAGCGTCTGTCGGTGCATGTCGCATTCCGCCCGGTGGTAACCGCTGCGAAATGCGACATGCTGCATTTCAAGCCGATGACGTTACCCAGACTAGAGTGTACCATTGATCTCTAGTATAGGTCAGTGCAGTGTACTGGAGCACTGCACCAGACAGCCCAGCGCTGGCCTCTCTCCGTGATGAAGGGATGCCGGGCGCGTTCTAACACGCATGCTTCAAAGCAACTGAGCACTGCCCGCGCCTGGTAGTATGTGGCGGGCAGGCCGGCGCCTGGCTTGGCAACGCTGGCGTGACGCGACGAAACGAACGCTGGCGCGCACGTGCGCCGGGCCACGTCGAAGTGTATTGGCGCCTGGAGTTTGGCATGTAGTCATGTTCATGACACGTAGTCATGTAGTCATGACACGCATCGGATGATTATCATGCTTGCACCAGTCTTGATTTAAGCTCTACATTTTTTTTGAACATGTGCTTGAAGAAGTCAGCAAGGCACGTAGTACGGTGCAACTCAATAAAATTCATTTTATAAGCCAATTCCTCACGACTTTCGCGCTTTAAAGCCAACGACTTTTAAAGCAAAACCTTTTATTCTACTTCACTTCTGGAAGTCCTATTTGCCTCGCTCCATATACCTCTCTCTTTTGCAAAATCTTAAAGCATAGAAATCACGCAGCAAGAAGAAAATTCTAATAGGCCTGTTCTCTCCCCTCTTATTCGTAATCCACCACGCACAGCTCCTGACTTCCTCAGTGCTTTTGTTTAGTTTATTTCTTTTCATCCCAGTACTTCATCCCGTGAGTGCCGCTTCCACATGGTTGAGTCCCTTCGTAGAATTCAACAAAAAGATGGCTCGTTCTTCTCGCATTTATCATTTTTCCGTCGAGGGGCGCATTTGTGCGCGCTCGTAGACTGCCTGAGCCCAGTTCGTTTCTGCAGACGGCGACAAATATGAAGTGGCTGTTCCTCAAAACATTTTCTTGATGCCGGCAATTTATTTCTGGATTTATATTTATTTTACGTTTTCTAGCTCAAGTACCCTACGTAAATGCACATTTTTATTTTTAAATATGCTAAGAATTTCGTGAAGCACCAGTGACCTTGTAAGTATACGCCGTCTTTCAAATAATTTCAAACATAATTGAAAAAATACAGAAGCCATATGAGGAATGTCTACCACTAGAACAATGGTGATCATATAAGTGCACTATGAAATTTAAGGTCTTTTATGGTAAGCTCATGGTGGGCGATGAAACTTGCTATTCACTTTTCTTGGGCAAGCCGCTAGGTGTGCTAAATATTTTCTGTGTACACTATACAATTTTCATAATCATTCCTTAATTGTTAAGCGTTGCTTTGCAAAGTGTTTTTAAGGAAATCGTAAGTGTGGCGAGATGAGATAAGGCAACGAGCTTTTCCAGACTAAGGCCTCGTTATGACTCCTAATCACCTGCATACGCGCAGTTAAGGAACGCTGTCGTTCACAACCCAAGGCAAGAGACGTAAGAAAATTGAAACTGCCACAAAAAACATCTTTTTATTCCAGTATGACTTTGTCACAGGTCGTTTCTTTATTCCTTGCAAACAAGGTTAGACGAGGACAAACTGCTATGATGTAGAAAAATTCAGGTAGCTTGACACTAGGGTCCTGTTTTCCTGACTTCGTGTTCATTTTCTTCAGCTCTATTCATTCATATTTTTCTTCTGAATTCTTTCCTTTCCTTCTCTTTCGTTCTATTTCTTCTCTCCCAATTTTCATTTTTATTTGTTGTTGGTGTTATTGTAGCAGTATCCGCACTTAATACTATCAACTCGCGCTAAGAACAAGAGAAAGTGTGGCTGTGCTCCTTTCAAGGAATTGGTAAGACACAAAAGTGAAACGTGTTTTCACAGAAATAGCTGAGTGTTTATTGTGCATTTTGTCACCGCAAGGTTGAAGTACTGAATGATATCGCAACAAATCACAAAGTCAAGCCAAGAACAGCAAGCAACAGCAGCAGCTCGAAACTTGCAGCGCACACCTCAAGCAGAATGCGTACACGAAACGAGCATACAAAGGACGAGAGCGAACTAAAAACTGTCACAGCTAGACACTTCATGCGGCACTTAAATCAAATGCCAAATTAAGTGAGAGTGAAATTTCAATGTATGACAACGTTTAAAACGACAGTATTATCAGCAAAAGTGCTCTACTTATCAAGAAATTGAGCTAAATGCACGAGATCACATGCGCCCGCAGTAGGACATTGGCAAAATGACCCCAATGACGTCTGAACTACGGCCTACAAATAATTACTCATAATTGAACTAGCTGCACGAAATAAGCTTTCCGTGCATTAGGAGACACAATAAGTGCTGCTTTTTTGTTTCTGCATGATTTAAGGAAAAGGAACCGCCGGACGTTACTAAGGAGAATGGCGTGACTAGTTCAAAGTTCTTTTTTTTGCCTAGTTAAAGTGCACAAGTCGTACCATCTAGCGAGGCTCAGTTTATTTATTTATTTATTTATTTATTTATTTATGAGAATACCCTGATGGCCCAAAGAGCATTAAATAGAGGGGGATGCAAGCGTGGGTAGAAAATCGATATGAGTATATATAATGGTAAAACTGAACACAGCAACCATGAAACAAATTTACATATCTTTTGAGTTGGACAACGCGTGCTGCCATCGCTCTCGCC
>WOVY01003637.1:0-133294 GCA_013436015.1 Rhipicephalus annulatus | reverse complement strand
CAGAGGGCACCGTCCAACCACGGATCACACATTACCCGCGAGGGTGACGAGCACGCACGGTCCACGTGAACGTTCAAAATTGAAGCGTGGTCACTGCACGGCCATGGGGCACGAACGTGGCTCCTCCTCGTCAAGGGGTGTCGCTGGGCGAGGGGTCTGAAGTTGATGACTGCATCCATCGAAAGGGCCGCCGTAAACAAGCGTCAAACGGTCGCCGAACGACTCGTTCAATTAGCGGGACGATTCCGGCCGCCGCCGCCGCCGTCATCTTCCAAAGAAGAAGCTGCACTTGTGGTCTCCCGAACTGCTCACGGTGTCGTGGCGGCAAGACGCCGCACCCTCCGGCCAGGGGGGAACAATACATGGTCGGACACAGGCCGCCAACCCGTTTGGCGACTAAAAAGGAACATCAAAAGGAACGCCGATCCATTGTCAGACCTGGCGCCGGTCCTAACAGTAGGCAGCCGGTCGTTCGGTTTGGTTTGAAGATTAAAGGAGCGCCGCTCCCTCTTCAGCTCCGGCGCCGGTCACAACAGGGGGTAGTTGATCTTTGTTCGGCGCACTCAGGATGATTGGGAAGTGATCACTCCCATAAGGGTTTTTAAGAACGTTCCATTTAAAGACAGGTAAAAGGGACGGTGATGAAATGCTAAGATCTATGGAGGAGTATGTGTTGCTTGCAAGGCTAAAATACGTAGGCTCCTTCATATTTAAAAGACATAAACTAGAAGAAAAAAAGGAGCTGCTCAATAAGACGTCCTCGCGCATCACAGTGAGCATCGCCCCACAGGACATTGTGTGCATTAAAATCACCTAGAACCAGAAATGGCTCTGGGAGTTCATCTATTAATGATTCCAGATCACGTCTGTGTAGCTGTTGATGCGGTGGGTATGTACACAGAACATATGGTAATGAGTTTGTTAAAAAGTACAGCTCGAATGGCCACTGCCTCCAGGGCCGTTCGGAGCTTCAAATGCTGGCATGCTATGCTACGATCGACTATAATGGCTACACCGCCAGATGGTACGACAGGATCCTCCCGGTCTTTTCGGAAAATAATATATTGTCGTAGGAAGTCCTTGTGCTTAGGAGTTAAATGCGTTTCTAGCACACATAGCACTTTCGCGTTAAACTTACACAGAAGTTCTTGGACGTCATCTAAATTTCGAAGTATTCCCCTTACGTTCCACTGTATGATTTTGTCCATAGTGGAAAAAAAGGGAAAAAGTGCTGTGTGCAAAGAAGACGAGGATTAACTCATTTTACAGGGCCTTTGTCAGGCCCTGTAATCGGCGTTCTGTCCTTTTTGGGGCGGTCGAGCGAAGCTCGCCGCTCCTTCGGCGCTTACTGCGCCGTTGGCTTGAACTGGTGTCCATAGCCTCTTGCGAGGCACTGGACACCCGCTCTAAAGAGCGATCTGTGCGTCGCTTAGACTTCGCCTCGATCGACGAAGTCTTTGTCCCCACCGAGCTGGGGGTTGATGGAGTCCCCCTTGGCCTCGTGATTGCCCTGGCTGCTGCCAGAGCTTGTAGAGGTCAATGGTGTGGACAGGCTGAAAGTGGGCAGCGCAGCGCTGGCTGCTCCCGCCGCAGGGGCGTGTGGCATTGGCCTCGGCACACTAGGCGTGGTACGGGCAACTGCCAAGGGTCTTTGTGGTGCCGCCCCTCGTTGCACCACTTCGGCAAAAGGTGTTTTTAGTGCTAATGATAACGAGACTCGTTGTCTTGCTTCCCTGAATGCGATATTTTCTTTAACTTTTATAGTTATTATTTCTTTTGCTCTTTTCCAGGCTGGGCACGCTCTGGAGTATGCGGGGTGGCTACCTTCGCAGTTTGCACAGAGGATCTCGTCATGACTACATTCATCAGCACTGTGGCCGGTTGTGCCACACTTAGCACGCATCAGCTGTCCTCGGCAGCTCTGGGATGCATGACCAAATCGCTGGGATTTAAAACGCCTCGGGTTTGGAATGAAGGGTCGGACATGGAGTTTTACATAGCCAGTTTCGAGAGTCTCGGGTAAAGTGGTTGAGTTGAAGGTGAGTATCAAGTGCTTTGTTGCTATTTCATTGTTGTTACGTCTGATTTTGATGCGCTGGACTTGTATTACACCTTGATCCTTCCATCCATCAAAGAGCTCTTCTTCACTCAGTGTCATCAAATCTTCGTCCGATACTACGCCCTTCACTGTATTCATGGTACGGTGTGCGCTCACAGAGACAGGGATGTTACCAAAGGCCACGAGGTGCGAGAGTTTATTGTACTGTTCCTTGTCTTTTAATTCGAGAAGCAGATCTCCACTTGCCATCTTCGTGGCCTTATAACCGGTTCCAATGGTCTCTCTCAAGCACTTGGCCACAAGGAAGGGTGAGAGTGCTCTAGCTTTTGTAGGTGATTGTTCGCAGTGGAGGACATGGAATTTTGGAAAAGTTTCTCTGTTTTGGGACCAAAGTAGGAATGTTGCATCGGTGCGCACCCTTTTCGAGGCACGATCAGTTAAAGAGGGTGTCGGGGATCTCATGAGAAAATGTGTATTTTTCGGTAACGGCGCCTACCACCCACCACGGAGTCCAACGAGGGGACGTGGCAGAGAATGTGGGCATGTCTGCGCAGCGCCAGCAGTACGCAGTTACTATAACCCAATATGGTTTACCCTAGTTTGGATAGCCACACAAGGTTAACCCTTGCCGCCAGGAAAAATTGGAAGTAAAATGAAGTGAGGAGAAGACAGGAAAGATGTAAAGTGAGAACAAAAGACGAAGATATAGGGAGAGAGGGATAGGAAAAGGCGACTGCCGATTTCTCCTGGGTGGGTCAGCCCAGAGGTGCCGTCTACGTGAAGCCGGGGCCAAAGGGGTGTGTTGCCTCTGCCGGGGCCTTTAAGATCCAATCACGCGGCGTTGGCTCAACCCCCAGGATCCCCTTTTCCCCGGACACGGCAAAGCCACGCACGGCTAGGCGTGGGAGGGAGTAGAAACTCCCCCGTTAGCTCGGGTCCGTGGTGTCGCTACACACCAAACGCCTACTTGCGCAGGCGCCCCAGCGGGGTCACTACCGAATATCACAGCAACACGCTGCGCAAAAAATAACGGCCGTTGGAAGGCAACAAACTAGCAAAATAATAAAGAACAATGCACCTTTATTTCCACCAAATTCAGCACACCAGCTGGAAGATAACTTCGAAGAAAATAGTCTATAATAGACTTTTACCGACTGTTCTTCACGCGGATTACTGCTTTTGAAGCTTCAGCAGCTATTTCGAGTCTGTTCTTGTGGTCATCGTAAGCACCAAAGGAGCGTCTCAGCAAGTCTGTCACATCAAGCGCTTGCGCGGGCGTTGGTACGTCGGGTTCGCTAACATTAGGCGCCGGGGTGTTGACACTCTCGTCACTGTCGTCATGCATCCCTATCACTGTGCGTACAACTTCCACATTGGAAAACTCTTTGGTTGTTACCGCGTCAGCATCAGTACCGACGTACGTGCAGAAAGTTAGGCACAACGCCGGCGTCAAGGAGAGAGTCCCACGACGTCTGGGCCTGGTCGCCTGCGGCACCCTCACTGGCGACATCGCCAAAATCTTTGACTACGTTTTTTTTCTTAACGCCGGACTCAGCGGCTCTCAACATTGCCGAGTTCTGTTTGATTGTTATATTTTTGCGCTTACGTTTGCAGCTGCTGTTGTCCATCTAGTGTCGGGCGGCGAAATTTATTTAATAGAGGTGGTGTTGCTCTTCCACAGTGAAAGACAAGAAACATAGCCGCAATTTGGTGGTGGTAGTGGTTAGAAGAGGAAAAAGGCATCTAATTTCTGCAGCCCGGTAGGAATCATGACGCAGCACCAAGCCGCTATCTCGACCGTCCCAGTCCGGAGCTGAAGGGGAGGAGCGGGTCAGATACGCAGGCGGGTCGATGAATTCTACAGTATAGGGGAGGCCGGCTGACGTGCACGCTCGCGCGAGTTGTTGTGCGGGCAAGTTAATTAGTTCCTGAGGAAAGGTGAGTCAGGGAGACACATCCAAGCACGTGTTGGCAGGCGACTCCCAGCGAGCGCACGGTGCGAGTTATGAATAGCCGCAGCCGTGATGACACGCAAACCGCTGCGCGCTACAAGATCATCAGTACATGCTCGTTGATCAGTAAATGCTCGTTGCGGACAACGGATGGTTCGTTATATCGATTGTGAGAAAATTTTCACTTCGTTAAGCAAGGTTTTAAATACAAGGGCGTCTATCAGGATTTTAAGGGGAATTACAATTGCTTCTTTAAAACCATTGGTTCGTCATATTGCGCTTCAATGTAATGAGGTTCTACTTAACACGAAGCAACGTGAGAAATGAACGGCGGCTCTGCCGCTGCTCGGCAGTAGTGCTCCGAACATGAAATCAAGTGCACACGGGCGTGCACTTGATTGGATGCCTTGGATATCGTCGTTGTATGGGATTCTAACTTCAACGGCAGCGTGATGTCCTTAAAGCGCGAAAATCTGGTTATTAAACCAATACTTGAGGCCTTTTGCAGTCTCGTCCTTTTATTTTATAAAATAAATGATATGTTGTGCAAGTTGGTTGTGTTCCTACATGTAACATCATATTTCCTAGTGTAATGAGCGCACTCGCATAATAAACGCACCCCCAGCTTCAGTGGTCAAATTTAGATTTTCATGCTCGCATAATAAACACACCCCCTACAGTCCCGCTAACTGACACCTGGCGTCTACTTACCCTTTGGATCTCTTCCGTTTTTTTTTTTTATTTTTATGCCAACCCCCCCCCCCACCTGCTGTCTCGGCTTGCTTCCTCCCTACCTTCCCCCTTTGCCACGTGCCGTATTGTTTTTCTTTCTATCTGTGCACGGCACGTACCCCATTTTCTTAATCTGTGCGCCACAGCGCAGTTTACGAATGAGAGTGTAGAGACATCATAGCTAATAAGCACACAGCGAGCGAGAGCGAGCGAAGGTTGCGAATCTGCCCGCGCAGACCGACAATCGCTTCTTGGAAATACAAAACTTCAAGGCCCAAGGAATCGTATGCTATTTTCGAGCGACGACGACGGGATTTGCTGTCGCGCAGGGTCATTTGTCGCTATCGCGTCTCAGGTTTTGGAAAACGAGAAAAAATCACCTGTCACCCAGAAGAGATTGTGACGATTTCCGCAACATGGTAGCATCCGTGATACTCGCCTCGTTTGTTCGCTGCGCATACAAAAACTTTTCATCTGGAAGTGAGGCGGCGGCAGTATTTTGTCGTTAATCTTGTTATCGACGGTTTGTTTTGATGCTTTGGGGGCAGCTTGCTGAATTTTCGTTACCTGCTACAATGACAACGACGTCGTTGTGCGAAGTTGCCACGAAGTTGGCAAAGTGCATCGTAGCGCACACTTCTGGGTGCCCTCCGTCAACCACCAAAGATGACTAAAGTGCAATAAAGAACCTGTTTCCAAACAGTCTACGCATATGCGAAAAACTAAGCGGCCTAACTTTTTTTTTGCATTTCAGCATTTTTCGCTTATGCCGGAAAAGTTCTCATAAAATCTGCCTTGCATAATAAACGCTCCAACAACATTGCTCAGGTTTTATGAAAAAAAAAAAAAGTGCGTTCATGATGCGAGTAAATATGGTATTCTTTGCTGCAACCGGGTTTCCTTTGTAAACGGGTTTTGCTTGTGATGAGAGTACATATATATGGTGTTGGTATACATGCGTAAACCCACGCAGAACTAACACCACTGCAATCACAATCGTAAACAGTGACATATCTCTCGCTTTCTGCTATAGTTGCGCTCATCGGAGCTTTAGTTGCGATCCCGCCGCAGAATGAGGTTGAATTTCATTGCTCCGCAGAAGTACTGGCAACCAATTTTCGAAAGCGGCAATGGCCTGTTCGCAAGAAGGTAAAGAATTTTCTAATTGGACTCGACCGCTGTCTTCGGTAATTCAAGCATTAAATAATGAAATTTAAATACTACCACAATTACAGTGTCTAGTGATTTCAATATTTCTGACGTTGTTTCAGGAGCCGCATTAAACTGCCCTGCGAGCAACATACGCCCTCAGGTGACAGGTTGCGGACACCTGAAATAGACTGTTTGGCGCAGTTTGGTGCAATTTATGTCGATTTTATCAGGTTGGCGCAACGAATCTCGTTTGGCGCACTTTGGCGCAGAAATGGGATCCCCGGCCATGTTGCAGGGGGGAGGAAGGACTTGGGCATGTACAATTCTGAGAAAGTTCTCACAATCCATTGGAAAAAGCAAAAGAGCCAAACAAGCCCGGCTTCAACTTTTCCAGTAAGAAAATTGACAGGCAGCAATGAACTGAAAATAACGAGACCCGTTCAGCCACTGGATCTCAAGAAGGCTCCGCTGTACAGTAAAACCTTGTTAATTGGAAGTCACTGGGGCTGTAAAAAGTTTTTGAATTAAGCGGATTTCGAATTAACAACACATAAAAAAGTGGAAAGCAAGGAGCAAGGAGCTTGAAATTATTCTAAGTGATCATTGCTGGTCGTATGCTGTGCAGGCTAGTTTGCACATCTGAGGGCCATGTTTTCCAGCAACACCTAGTCCTGATTTTGCCTCAAATGCGGCGGAATAGTGGACCTCACTGCTGCCAACAAAGAAAAAAAAAAAGGTAGCTGATGTGATCAACTGAATTGCGTGCCTGTGGAAAACAAGACATCTTCACTGCAATGCAATAGTGTCACGCAGGCAGCATATCGCTCTCTCTTTGCTGCGTCAGCACGTCATGATGAGACCATTAGCCCGTTCTTGCTGGTAAAGTAAAGAATTTCATAATGACTAAGGTGATAAAAGTTGCGATGTGTTATGGCTAGAAAGCATGATGATAGCAGCTTTAGAACTTCGTTTTCAAAGTAGGCATTGCAAGCAAGAACTCTACCACCGGTGCAAGTGCACAAATTGCTGGTGCGACCAGCAATCGGAGCTACGCAAAAATTGTGAATTACACCAAATTGTCCTTTATTATTTCTTTATATATTTGATATTCTATGAAATAATAATCAAATCATAACGCATCAATGTTGTGAGAAGCATGCAATATGCTGCCCGCACGTCACCTCTGTTTTGCAGTGAAGCATATCTTGTTTTCCACAAGCGTGCATTTAAGTTGACCACGTGATTTCTTTTGTTTGTTTGTTTTTTTTTCCTTTTTTATGTGCTGGAAGTAGCAAGGCTGGGGTGCTTCATCTGCCGCTCATTAGTATTGCTACCTTGCATTGCCTTGTGGCTCTTGAGGGCCATCGTTTCCACGGATTCGCGGCAAAATCAGAATCGCGAATTAGCACATGGCACCCAAAGTTTTCAAATGAACTGGATTGATGCTGACCGCCACTTGAAATTATGTGCTCAGACCTGCATTGCAAAATACAGGACCACGAACATATTTCAAATTAAGTGGGATTTCGAAATATCCGAGTTCAAATTAATGATGGTTTACTGTACTACACCAAGATTCCCAGGAATTGACTGCAGTAAGATTAGGTATACAACACAGACAAAACAAAGAAGCAGTAAACAGTAGCCAAGACTCACCGGCTGACAAAGTGATCATGATATTGGTGAACTGGGCGAGCTGGAGGCTGACCTGGTAGACCTGTACGGCCAGCTCACGAGTGGGCATGATGACCAACACACGGGTGACCACGTCCTGCTTGGGACGAAACAGGAGCCGCTCCAGCACTGGCAGCATGAAGGCCGCCGTCTTTCCTACGTTGGCCCATTGCACGTTACATATTTTATCTCAAATGACCTCCAATAATATGCACCATGAATGTCCATGAATCGGATAAATACTACCATCTAGGGTTTAACGTTCCGAAACCATGACATTGTTACAAGCCATGCTAACAAGAAATGCTCCATCAAGGCGATCAAGATGACGAATAAAGATAGCACACTCATTGTTGCTGCTCTGCCATCTTGGCTGAAGGACTCTGCGTACTCTGTTTATACTTTGCAAATATATTAATTTTTTTCTTCCCTTTGGTTAATCACCCCGTGACATTTTGGTGGATGTGCTGCAGTGGAGAGACGATCTAGTGGAGAGGTCAGGAAGTTTTAACCACCTGATGTTCTTTAAGGGGGGGCGTGGCAAGTAAAGTACCGATTTTGGTCAAAATATGCGATTTTCTGATTTATTTTTTTTTTCGTAATCTTCAGACCTTCAACTTCCTTGTTCTAAAATATTACAGCGAAACGTGCGCTACAAATCCCGCAAATAGTGTTTTTGTCGAGGCTAGTTGCAGAAAAGTGCGAAAAAAAAGCCCCTGAAACGGTGTTGTTCACGCCGCGCAAACGCGCCAAGTTGTTAACCGTGAGCTGCCATTTTGGCAGCTTTGGAAAGAGGAGAAAGCCGGCTTCCCGATGGTCGCAAACTCGTATTTCGCGAGGAGCACGAGGAGCGCGAGGAGCAAGTAAAAAAACGGAAACGAAGAACGGCAATTGGCTGCGCGGGTCACGTGGTAGCAGGCGCGACCTCTTACTGGTCAAAGCTGCGCCGCGC
Source organism: Rhipicephalus annulatus (assembly GCA_013436015.1). NCBI lineage: Eukaryota > Metazoa > Arthropoda > Arachnida > Ixodida > Ixodidae > Rhipicephalus > Rhipicephalus annulatus. The sequence goes on along the minus strand of WOVY01003637.1, from coordinate 124,773 downwards.
ACCTTGGCAACCTTGGAAGCGCGAGCGCATCTGCTGCCGCCGCGCCGAGATTCATCCGGCGTGCGCTTCGTTTTTTGCCAGTTTGCTGTTTTTGTGATAGTTCGCGTGCTTTTTTTACCAAGCTTTGTTTACATCGGTGGTCTCTTCTGAGTGCTTGCTCATACTGCGGTGCTATGTTGCCGCAAAAAAAGTTCCGGAGCGTCCACAAGTACGGCAAGTGCCGGAAAGCTTCGAACAAAGAGCAGACGACTGCGGCTGCCGTCCCAGTCGCAGTCCTGGACGGAGCATGCTCTTCAAGCGTCACGGAGCCTCTACTCAGACCCTTCGCTGATTGTTGTGAGGCCGAGAGTGTGGAAGGTGCCACATCGTCGTATGTCGGACCGCCGGATGCCGTCGACTGTGATGGACGCTCTCGCGAACCCGATTGCGGTGGCACCGCGTCGGCAGCCGCTGCAACTCCGGGCGTTCGCGCATCGAACATTCTATCGTGAGTTTCGGCCCAGATTCTGAGCAGTGAAGAAATCGCGTAGCGGGCGCAGACAAGGCGGGATGTTTTGGATGCCGTAGCATCGAAGTCCGCTTCAAAGCGGAAGCTCGAGCTTCTGAACGAAGGCTGCGACGAAAATGACGGCAGTAAGGACTCCACATTCTTCATTGTAAATAAGAAGATGCTGAACGGTCTGCTTTCGTCAGCAAAGTGCAACAAGTGCGACGAAGGGTTGATACGCCTCGAGACTACGCACTGCCTTGGACTCACGGCGAGGATGGGACTTTTTTGTGACAATTGTGGCATAGTGAACAGTGCGTGGTCGTCCCCGAGGTGCTCCGGGCAACAAAAAACGAACCCCTTTGAGGTAAACGTGCGTGCTTTGATGGCTGTGCAGTCAGTTGGCAGAAAACAATCTGCCATAAATGACATTTTTTCTGCGATGGACATTTCGCATCGAGCACTGCACCACAAGTCCTACCAGAGACTGCAAAAGAAGTACAGCCACCCTGCCACCACATCAGCTGCCACCCGCATTGAAGCAGAAAGTGCACAGAAGGTGCATGACATTTACAAGGACCTAGGAGGAGTGCCAGGCAACATTGACGTCGTTTACGACGGCACGTGGATGAAGAGGGGGCACAGAAGTCGTATTGGCGTGGGCTGTGTAATCGAGCTGTACACAGGCTTGGTCTTGGACCACTGTGTCCTGTCCAACTACTGCCAAGGCTGTGCTGTTGGCCCCAAGCCTGGTGACGACAACTATGAGGAGTGGCTTGAGAAACACAAGCCACAGTGCCAAAAGAACACCGATGCTAATGCAGGCCAAATGGAAGTAGAAGCCGCTAGGATCATGTTTGAAAGATCGTTTACCAAGTACAAGCTTCGATACATCAATGTGCTCTGCGACGGTGACAGCCGTACGTACCTTGCCCACACGCAAGACAAGGTGTATGGCTACATGGTGATCAAGAAACAGGAGTGTGTGAACCATGTGAAAAAAAGAATGGGCACTTCCTTGTGCAACCTTCTTGATGAGCACAAATCCAAAGGCCGACGACTGAGCGTGGGTGGCAAAGGCCGGCTGATGCAAGGCCTGATAAAGAAGTTAACGAATTATTATGGCTGGGCCATTAAGAGCCACCCCAACGATGTTCCTGGCATGGAGAGGGCCATCATGGCCACTTATTACCATGTAACATCCACAGACCAGGATCCACACCACGACCTGTGCCCAAGTGGGAGCGACTCCTGGTGCCCGCACAATCAGGCATTGGCCAAGGGAGAGCCGCTGCCGCCTCACAAACATAAACTGCCCCCTCACATGCGAGTGGCACTGCTGCCAATCTACAAGCGCCTCTCGAACAATGAGCTTCTTGAAAGGTGTGCGCAGGGAAAAACCCAGAACGCTGTAGAGAGTATGAACAGCGTCATTTGGTCACTCCAGTCCAAGAGCCAGTTCGCCTCCCTTCGGAGTGTGTAAAGTGCAGTTGCAGATGCAGTCTGCCGTTTCAATGGTGGCTGGAAGAGTGCGTTGCAAGAGATCACTGCTCAACTGGGCTTCAATCCAGGAGACTGCTCTTTGCGGCGAGCAGCCGAAAAGGATGCCAAAAGGGTAAAGAGGGCTCAAAAGGCACATTGTTCCACGACAAAGAAGCCCGAAACTGGGTTGCGCTCTACAGGGGCCAAGGCCACAGCATCTCAGGATTACTGCCCAGGAGGATTCTGAGTGTTTTAGGCATGTTGTGAACTTCCAAACAAGAGTGAACTTTCAAAGTCAGTTTTCTCAACTCTTGATTTTCGCCTATGTGCCTTCGCTAGAACATCTGTCATTTTCTAACAAAGACTGATAGAGTCGTTCCGTTTTTTGCACTAGGCTCAGGAGGCCTTTAGCAGTGCAATAAAGCTTTATCTCTCTTCTTACTCATCATTTAAAATTTTTAGAACACATTTTATAATTACTGCGATGTGTGCGCAAAACAACATCCATGTTTTGGAAATTTTATTTATGGTTACAAGAACTAGAAAAATCAACTAATAGCTTCTTTGCACAAGTTGATGCTTTGGGAACATAATATTATGAAAAAATAATTTCATTTAGCAATACTTATCTCGTTAATTGTGAAGAGCATTAATTAGTATAATTATGCTTGTAACTCAAAAAGTACAAGAGGTATTTGAAAACAGTTTTCATATTTGGAATTCTCACAATCATCTATATACACACACCAAATTTCATCACAAACAGTACAATAATAAAAAATTAGTTTACTTGCCACGTCCCCCCTTAATGTGCACCGATATCGTACAGTATATGGGCCCCTACCTTTTCACCTCAATCGAATTGGCAACCCCCGCAGCCGAGATCGAACCCGCTACACCACTGTGGCAGACGAATCGAATGAAATAATATGCACACTAAAGCAACGAAACGCACCTGAGCACACCATACGAAAAATGCAGGAATCAAGACGCATGCATCGCCCCTAAAAGCTACATTTCCAGCTCCAAACTGGTTCAAAATAAGATGATAACCACAAAGATTTCTGTCATACTTTAATCAATAATTTCATTGTACAAATCATACTATCTGAAATGAATATCTTACATGCCCCATTTATTTTTTAGTATACGCCAGACATGTATGAAACTTCGGTGTGTGTTGCAAAAGTTATGCCTACTTAGACATATATGTTGAAGCATAGTAGTCACATCAAATAACAGCAGCAGCAATGTACATGATTTGTTAGCTTAGATCAGGTATAGCAACGAGTTTGCACAAAAATGCTTTTTGTTGTTGTTTTTTTAGCGAAAAGGGGGCAGTGGGGAGAGCGCTTGCCATGTGACGAGTTACCAGATCAGTGCATGAAAGGCATTAAATCATGTAATGTTGCTAAAAAAAAAAGAAGAAGAAGCTCGCAATACAAATACATAGGCTCAACTACCCGGTCTTTATCTGCCAATTATTGTAATGCGAATGATCAATCTACAGTTGTACAGTAAAATCCTGAACAATCCCTTCTCCCCTCTCCCCAATGAAAGACAATGCGGCAAAATTCGGAAGGGAAGCCCTTGCACTGTCACAGATCAAAAATTTATTGTGGTGGTGGTGGAAGAGCTGCTAAGAACAAGGAATGCAAACCCATGCTTCTACCGGAATGATTCATTGAATACTACACACTCAATAAAAGTTTTTATTCACCGTTGATGGGCGAATAAAAGTAAAACTGGCAGAAGGAAAAAGAAAAAGGCGGGAGAACTCGCTTAGGTTGGTGCGCTTGCTCGGGATATTACGGCAAATATACTGGTACAAACTGCAAGGCATTCTAAGGCCTGGCAGTTTTGAGCTAACTGGACACACTGCACACGCCTTCTCACCTGTTCCTGTTGCAGCACATGCATAGATATCCCTGCCTAAGAGTGCCATCACTATGGTTGATGACTGTATTGGTGTCGGGTAGACAAAGTTCATGGCAGTCAGTGCCTGGAATGATTGACAAGGAAGAAGCAGTCATTGGACCAAAGGAGTATACTTTTCACATAGAGGTTCTGTATCTGAGTACAAAAAAAAAAACACTTGAACACCTCAAAAGACACCTTAGCATGACCAAAATCTCTGTCCTTGTCCTTTTCATACGCATATTTATTCCTCTGGTTCAATCTTTTGAAGATGCTCAAACTAAGCCCATTTTCTGGTGTCATTATGGATGACCAATCTCTTTCTGACTCGCTATTTTTAAGTCTGAATTAAAGTTGCACTTAAATTCTACAAGGTCATGACTAATGCGACCTTATATTAAACTCTGTCCAGCTTCAGCTTTGAGACTTTCAATTTATGTACCTTAAAAAAAAAAGCTGCTTCATAAGTGAATTATGATTACTGATAAGACAGCGAGATATTCTACAGATTCCCTTATTACACAAGATTCCATTATTATTACAAGGTGCTGATGTTCATTATAAATATGATACATTCCTGTTCAAAGCACTGCTATTGTAGTACCTAAAAAATTACTCTTTCAATCTATTTAATGATCAGTAAATGATATACCTTCAGTAATGGTCTGGATAAATTCATCTGCTGAAACGAGGTGTCCTCGTCACCAAAAAATGCCTGCGTCACGTCTTCCGGTTCATCTTCCTCATTCTGAAAAAGCAGTGGCGACCCACCCCAAACAGGCACATCAAAAGTTCGTAACCATGACTGCATCAGAATTTAGAGTTTCCGAGCATGGCGTGCAGTTCACACGTAGAGAAGCTTGAATGCATTAAAAGGCTGATTTACGCATCCCACGAGGGTCGAAGAAATATAACAAAATCATGATAGCAAGTCATGGTATTCGCATGATTTTAATACAGAAAACACAGGAAAGACATTGGCATGCAATCCATTTGTCCACCCAGTCTCACACACAAGCTTGCTTGCTTTCGAACTTGAATTAGATGCCACAGGACTCTGTGCTACAATCCACATTATTTCACAGCAATCTATGTCACCACTGCAATTTTGTGAGCTGTATTGCATGTATAACTTTTAAACTGACACTTTATTTATTTATTTATTTATTTATACAAATACCCTAAGGGCCCAAAGAGGGCATTACATAGGGGGGGATGCAAGTGAGTTTTACAAAAAACGAGGTGTGTACATATAATGGTAAAAAATGCACACAAAAACCATGAAATACTTTAGGTGACATTATAAAAATAGAGCACAATGCGAAGCGGTAACGAGAAAGTTTGGGACAAAAATACACAAGGCAAATACAACAGTAGTGACAAGTTTGCGTTTAGGGCAATTTTAATGTGGGCGATGTGTTTTTTTTTTTTTTTTTTTTTTTTTACAAGATATGCGAATATATTAGGCTAAGGAGGGTTTCCATCGAAAAACACTGTTAGGGCAACTTGAAATAGAGTTGGTTCTGTAAGCGACACTAGAGATGAGGGCAAGGAATTCCATTCTGTAATTGATAACACTAGCGGCGAATTTTGATACAAGTTCGTTCGCGCAAATATTGGTTTTATTTATGAACATGGTCTCGCCGAGTAGATACATTGGGAGCAGGCAGAAGGTTAGCTCGAGCAAATGTGGAGTTTCCATGATGAAGATTATGAAAAACACCAGACGTGCAAATTTTCTGCGTGAGCCAAGACTGACAAGATTTAGCCTTTTCTTCAAGTCAGATACACTTACGTAATGAGAATATGAAGACATGATAAATCGGGCTGCTTTATTTTGAACTGATTCGAGTAGATTGGCCAAGTAAGCGTGATGTGGGTGCCAAATTATAGAGGCATATTCCAAAGAAGGCCTTATGAGTGAGATATACGCACGAAGCCTCGTATCAGTGTTTGCGACATGTAGGCGTCGTTTAAGGTATCCTAGTTTTTTGCATGCTTTGGAGGTGACGTGTTCAATGTGCGCATTCCAGTTTAAGTTTGACGTAAAAAGTACACCAAGGTATTTAATCGAGGATACTGAGCCAATGTTAGCACCACGTATTTTATATTGATTAGCGTTCTGGCGAATAGTTGAAGCGAATTGCACGTGTTTAGTCTTTGAAATATTGATTTCCATTTGCCATATGTTGCACCATTCTGTTAGCCTATTTAGGTCTAATTGTAGAGAAATGACGTCACTGTTGCTGGTTATGGGTTTGTAAATGACGCAATCGTCTGCGAAAAGGCGTATTTGAGATGCGAGATTAACGGCTATGTCATTTATGTATATCAAAAATAGTAATGGGCCAAGGACGGAGCCTTGGGGAACTCCCGAGATGACGTCAGCACGGGTAGAAAAGCAATCTTGCAAACTGATTACCTGAAATCTATTACTAAGGAATTCTTCAATCCATCGCGTACAGTTGTAATCAAGTTGTAAATTTCTGATTTTAAGTTTGAGGCGATTGTGAGGTACGCGATCAAATGCTTTAGAAAAGTCAATGAAGATGGCGTCTATGTAAAGTTGATTGTGTATTGAAGTGTGAATATCTGTGACGAGTTCGAACAGTTTGAGTTTGACATGAGCGATGTTGACGGAATCCATGTTGGTTGTCAAGAAGCAAGTTGTTTTGGTTGAGGTAAGTTATAATGTGGGTATACAAGACATGCTCAAGCAGTTTGCAGGAGATGCATGTTAGAGAAATTGGTCTGTAGTTGGTGGGATCTGTGGAGTCACCTGATTTAAAACTGGAATCACTAAGGCAGATTTCCAATCTTCTGGTACGCATCCTGTATCCAGCGATTGTTGAAATATTAAAGATAGCAATAAAGACGAGTAATGGGACGTAAATTTTAGAAGTTTGGCGCTTATACCATCCGGACCGGGGCTGGTTTTATTAGGGAGCCTGTCAATGGCACGAGATATGCCATTTTGTGATATTACGATGGGCAAGAAAGGGTACTGGATGAGCGGTTGATGAGATATATGAGCATCATGAAGTGCGTGTTCCCTAGTAAAAACGTCGGAAAAACATTTACGAAACTTGTTTGCGCTATCTATAATGCTCAAAGTCACGCCATTTTCAGTAAGTAAGGGGAGCTGCATGATTATGTTTGGGGTTTACAACTTGCCAAAACTTTTTGGGTCAGTTTTCAGCATATTTGGAAGGATAGAGTTGAAGAATTCGTTTTTGGCATTAGCAATAGCTGTTTCTGTAAGACGTGATATGTTCTTGTAGTTTTCCCAGTCTGTTTGAGTCTTTGTCCGAGAAAACTTTCTGAAAGCTCTTTTTTTCTTGTTTATGCATTTTTTTACATCGTGGTTAAACCAGGGGTCGTTCTGCCTTGAGGTGATGGTTATCTTAGGTATACAGTTAGCTTCAACTTCCTTCAGTCTGTCTCGAAACAAACACCAATTGTCATTTGCAGATCTATTTTGAAATTCATTTGAAAAGTCTGCGGCAAATGGTGCTAAAATGGCAATCATTTTTTCAGTATTAGCGCGAGCGTAACTGAGAATACACTTCTTCATTTTCTTTTGTACGGTGGATTTCAGTGCAAACGAGCAGTGCACGACATTATGGTCACTTATTGGATCAAGCACTCGGACTTCACTGAATTCTGGATGATTTGTCAAGATTAAGTCTAAGATATGATTGCCTCGTGTTGGTTTTTGTACAACTTGAGATAAATGATGAAAATGCAGAGTATGCAAGAAATTAACACATTCAGATCTATTGCTGTTTTCTTTCAGAGAAGAGTTTGACCAGTCGATATAAGGGTAGTTAAAGTCTCCCCCTACTATCAAAATGCATTTCGGATATTGAGAAAAAATATGTTCAATGGCGGTATTAAATAAGTGTACAAAGTCTGACCGATTGACAGGCGGGCGATAGCATGCAACAATCACACACTGCGCATGACCAATACGCGCGGTAATCGCAACTAGTTCTAGGGGAGTATCGACAATCAAAAGTGATGGATTATAATCTCCTCTGATAGCAATGATGACTCCGCCTCCTCGAGAATTTCCCTGTCTTTGCGAAATATCTTAAAAGACGGGTGCAGAGCTAGTTCACTGTCCGCGACGTCGCTGGATAGCCAGGTTTCAGTACCGATTATAACATCAGCAGAGCAAGTATGCATCAGTGCCTTTAAACTGTCTAGTTTGTGATACAGGCTGCGGAAGTTGGCCAAAAGTAACGAGACAGTATTTGAAGATACAGCTTTGGATTTTTCTGCAAGTTTTTGTCAAGTACGCGATGACTGGTTGCGTGTAGGAACTTCTATGATGTTATCTTTGACAGGATCATATCGGTAGATGGAGCCTTTCAAGTGCAGAGAGTTATAACGTATAGAAAATGGTTCTGTTCCTTCACGATTACTCCTGGCATATTCACGCAATTTCTGCGAGCCAACTGTACTTTGGGTGAAAAATCTTCTTCTATCCATACCTTCGGGAAATCGAGGTTTTTCAGTTTGGGGGCGTTCCGTAAAACTTCTGTTTTGGTTTTGAAATTGAGGAACTTAATGATGATAGGCCTATGAAAGCCAGGACGGCGCTGACCAATACGATGAGCGCGTTCGATGTCGCCAACGTTAATCTTCAAGTGGGTAGAACAGAAATCTTTCACGATGGCTTCGGATTCGGCATATCCCTCCTGACCATTTTCAGGTATGCCTTTAATTATTAGGTTGTTACGCCTCATTCTGTTACTGATATCGTCTACGACATCAATGAGCTCATCATTAGTTTTTCTTATGTTAGCCTTAACTTCATGAACGGATGTCCTGACTGCGTCAAAGTGATCCTGTATTTCTTGTACACTACTAATTTTGCTTTCAATAGCGGTGATCCGGGTGTTTAGATTAGCAACTTGCTCTTTCACATCGTTTATGTCTGTCACGACTTCTTCACGAAACTCCCTAAGGAAGACTAGGACGTCGTCAATCTTGGGACCTGGATTGGTTTCAACGTCTCCCGCTTGGAGCAGTAGCAAGGCGAAGCATACTGATAGTAATCCTAGCGAAGGTCTAGGGCAAAGAGCGAGGATGAAGTGCGAACTGTCACTGAAGGGAACGACACTGCTGTACCGGGGCTTATGGCGCACAGAGAACAGACCAATGCGTGACCGGTGAGTGCACAGATCAACACCCATTTGAACAACAATCAAAGTACAGGAAGGGGGATAAGCAGCCACAAACAATTGCACTTAGCTAAGTCACAATAACAAGCACAAAATTCCTACCTATGATAGAAAAGTGCACAACTTAGCACATGCTGCGTGTGGCCGCAAATCCCGATGAATTCCTGTTGAGGCGATGCTTTTATAGGCGTAGGTGGCACTGTTTCTGATGGCGCAGGCGCAGGCTCCGTGAGGTTATCTCCGCAGTCAGCAGGTTCTTACGTCATGCAGATGCGCGGAAGAAGTTGATGACGGACGGCCAGGCAGCGTACAGCGGCAAGCACGAGTCAACCTATGATAGAAAAGTGCACAACTTAGCACATGCTGCGTGTGGCCGCAAATCCCGATGAATTCCTGTTGAGGCGATGCTTTTATAGGCGTAGGTGGCACTGTTTCTGATGGCGCAGGCGCAGGCTCCGTGAGGTTATCTCCGCAGTCAGCAGGTTCTTACGTCATGCAGATGCGCGGAAGAAGTTGATGACGGACGGCCAGGCAGCGTACAGCGGCAAGCACGAGTCAACCTATGATAGAAAAGTGCACAACTTAGCACATGCTGCGTGTGGCCGCAAATCCCGATGAATTCCTGTTGAGGCGATGCTTTTATAGGCGTAGGTGGCACTGTTTCTGATGGCGCAGGCGCAGGCTCCGTGAGGTTATCTCCGCAGTCAGCAGGTTCTTACGTCATGCAGATGCGCGGAAGAAGTTGATGACGGACGGCCAGGCAGCGTACAGCGGCAAGCACGAGTCAACCTATGATAGAAAAGTGCACAACTTAGCACATGCTGCGTGTGGCCGCAAATCTGCGTGTGGCCGCAAACTTCTACTCATTCCTTAGAATATATTAAAAAAAGCGATCTACTTACTTCTGACTGGTTTGAAACAAACATTTACAAAACCTGCCTATTGATCAAATGGCTTTTCTAAAGATACATCCCAGATTAAGTAGCACACCAATCTAAGTACATACCTCAACCCCTTCTACAGTAATAGCTTTCTGCTTCGCTCGGGGATCTTTTCCTTTCTTCTTTTTGGTCCTCAGGGTGTCTGGTGGTAAATTAAAAATACATTTTAGAAATGCTCACTTCAATCTTCATTACCAGCATATCTCTCCAGTGAGCCGTAAAAACATTGCGTTTTTGAAGGTGTGTTTATCAGTAATCATTGTTAGTGCCATACAGCAGCAATATAGTGCACAAGCCCACAGTCTGCCATCTAACAGTCTTGGAAACCGTGGCAGAAAAGCATAACAAAAACGGAATGCTGATCAAAACATCAGGTCCACAGACGGTGAGCCTGAGAAATGCACAGCGGAAATACAATGCAGGTTTCATCGAACCATGGATAAAATAACGGAATAAAATTGTAAAATTGTTAACTTGCCAAGGACAAGAGCTGAACCCACATTTCTGCACTACGAGTGCCAGGGTATCAACTCAGCAGCATCGGCGCCTTAGGGCAACATTTCAGGGTTTATATTAGGCAATCGCCTGAACGTAAGTTCAACTGTGGTCAAAACAAGGTTAGATCCCCCTACCACGGCCATACTTCTTCAAAATATACAAATACACCAGAAAGCACATGGGAGAAGAGCCCAATTAGTGAGAAAATCAACAGGATGCACAAAATATAAGCTTCGTGGCAGTTTGTCTTTATACACCCTCTGCCATTTTCCTTTTCCATATGAGTATGTTTACAAATGAAACCAAAGATTAGCCCTTATGATTTCCCTGAACTCTTATTTGATTTTGATATGGTTGTGACCTCGAGAAAGAGATTGAAAAGCCCAGTTTTTCTTCTACTCATACAGAAACGGAAAGCATCTTTCCGATTCACCGAGGGGACATGCATGTTTGAGGCTTGTAATCTCTGACAGCTGTGAATAATCCCACCGTCGCTTTGGCAGGCTTATGAAGTAAACAGGTAAGATTTGTGGGGGAGCACGTGCGCCCAGCCACCCCTTCTCTTTTACGGTCGAGTGACAGCCTAGTCGCGAGGACAAGTCTGTCCTTTTAGGTACGAGTCAATAAAGCCTCTTGCGAAGGGATGGAACGCCCCCGCGGCCAGCGCTCGCGATTCCCACTTTCCCAGCGCACAGAACGGATTTCACTCCCTCAGCGAAGGAACAAACCTTCCTCAGAGAGAGGGAAACCGGGTCTGTGAACAAAACTAGTGCGCGGACAGCCGCACACTCACTCTTTCTGACACCGGCTTAAGAAGGAGGAGGTCTAACCCGCAACCCCCTGCGAGCCGAGGACGACAACGACAAAAGAGTAAGCGTCAACACCATTGTTATCTGTCTCTCAATGCGACATTTACCCACTATTGCTAACATATAGCAATAAAGTGTCATTTTGTTGACCTAGACTGTTGCCTTATTCGCCCGAGCCTGTGTAGCTGCCATGAGACAAGCTACAGATAGGGGACATTAATTGTGCACGGTACAACTGTGTGCGGCTGGAACATTAGCTATAGGCTTCTGGGGCAGTCATACATAGGAAGGACCCCCTACAGAGTAAAACTACAGGTAGCAATTGTATTAGTAGCCACTATAGCTTGTCGATTCGCGAAAGGAAAACAAAGCTAATGTGCAAGTTGAAAGCAAGGTCGGCGAACTCACTCATGAGTCGACTCACTCAGATTAAGCCTTGAGTCTGAAGAGTCCGGGTAAGTAATATTTTGGTGAGTTTGAGTCCGAGTTAGTCCGGCTGAAGAAAATTTTCGTAAGTGTGATTCCGAGCGAGTCCAGCTCAGAAATATTTTGCCGAGTCTGAGTCCGAGTGAGTATTCAGCCTCTATACCTCTCTGACCATGGACATTTCGCACCTGACCTTCCAAAGACTTCCTTAAGCCTCCTACCTCTTCGACCGTGGTCCTTCCACATATTACCCTCCCTACTAGACCTCTTAAACCTCCTACTCTCGAACCATCTACCTTTCTAACTTGGTCTTGACCTCTGACTACTAGCCTTCGCAGACTAGACCTAGACTCATGGCGGCAGGCACAATATTACTTACACCGAGCAACGCCAGGTCAGGGACAATGAAGAACCTTCTCCCTCACACTTAAGTCAAATCACTGGCTCCTAATTGGCTAATGTGTCGCGACAGCAGTGCCACTGGGGCCGCCCACAGGCAACAACAAACACGTATGATCACCACGTCCCATAATGAATATTCAGCGCGAAATATATTTCATGAGTAAGTCTAAATGAGCTCCACAAGTTTTGCCTACCTATGTTTCGAACTATACTTTAATTCAATATATGAATTGGTATTATTTCTCCACAGTCTCACATCTTTTATTTTTGCCACATGATGCAACTTTACAGTGACAAAGATTACTTAGAGCAAGAAAAAGCCGCATCACTTGAGAAAGACACAGATAACAATTGTCCAATGTGTGTCTTTCTCGTGTGCAGTGTCTTTTTCTTGCGCTAAACGATTCTTGTCAATTCGCATTAACTAAGCCTTCAAAAAGTCCCTTTAAGGCAAATTGACACAACTTAGCGAAAACACCACTGAAAGGAATTACATATCCACAGCCCCAACAAGTAGGCCAAGTCAAATCCATATTCATAATTCCAAAAATAATAAATTACAGATACTGACATGTTATTGACAATATGCTGTAATATAAAATGACCTATTATATTAGTTACAAATTTATACACTGGTTATTATTACGTTTTGGGGCCTTCTAGTGAAAGAAAACACTTTAATGCTGCCATATAAAGGAAAACACTGATGTTATCATCCAACATGATCACGCACACCTCGTTAGAAATATTTTGCATTATGCTAGTCATACTTTTTATTTTATTGTTTTTATGGGGCTGTCAACTAGAAATGATGTTTCACACACAGCTTTGTTTTTTAAGGTCTTTTCTTTCTGTATGACATAAAAGATAAACTTGATTTGATACTACAATGTTATGCATGCTATTGAGGCACACACACAAATGTTATGCACATGTGAAACATAGATGCCAGCCTATACTTAAAAATTCCACACCGTCAAGGCCCTATAAGTGACAATGTAAGGCATTTCATACTCGGCCACAAAGCGATTCTTGTGTAAACGTGTCTTCTACATCCCTTCATAGGTTTTAAAAAATCTATACTAAATGTGTGATGGCTTGGGGAGATGTTCTAGTTTTTTTTTATATCTGCCTTGTTTATTTGTCATCTGAACAGATCCTGCTCGCTGTATATTAATGTACATCAGTGCTTCACACGCCAGAACCACAATATGTATGACTGCACTCGACATAAAATTTTACTAACTGTAGTTTCTTGAGATGCACCAGTACCTGTGTTACATGGGCCCTTTTGATCGCTATTAGAACTGATCAGGATCAGAGTTCTTCATCACAATCAACAACCATTGCTGCTACACGGTACCAATTTGGATCAAGTTTGCCACAGACGTCCATCAGGTTATGATCTGGATCATCTTGATCGGCATGATCACGACTAAAAGTTACCGTGCAATAACATCTGATTTGGATCAAGCCAGATTGGGGTCAGCTCTTATCCCAATCGACAGTGCCTGTGTGACACCGGTATAAATCTATAAGTACAGAGATGCCATGGCCTGGAATGGATCTAGCATCCTCAAGCTTGGCAGTGAAACATCTTAGCTGCACAGCTACAATGATGGGTACCGAATTGAGTAGAAATATATTTCCAAACTCTAAAACAGATCTATAAAAACAGTATAATTTTGTACAGCCACCATGCAGCATTCCATTCGAAGCCTCACAGAGTGTGTACTTTATGCCACAGCTACATAGATATGCCGAAAATTCTTGTTTACTTGCATTATTTACAAAACACAGTTTTAACTATTATTTTATCAAGCTACCTACTTAATCGCTGAATGCGCTACACCAAAATTTACGTAAAAAATGTGATTTGCGAAGCTTAATTTGTCGGGAATCGTGTGCACAATTCTCTACAAATGAAGTCAAGGCTTTCCTGTTTGCTTTTTTAAAACAAAAATATTACTTCCTATGGTGACGGCCATAAAATAAGCTACACCAACAGTACTATCTAAAGGCATTATTTCTTCAAGTTTTCCTTTTTTTTCTTTAAACAGAAAGTCATTGCACCAGCGACAGGTTATGAACGAGCAAGAAATAACACTGATCCGCTGGGCCGCATTGGCGCCTTCTTTCGGAAGGAGTCCCTTTCCTGCATGATGGGGCGCTTCAGCCGCCAAGATGATGAACCTATGCACAACTATGCTACCTAAAGATAGCATATACAGTAGCTCTAGATGAAGGCGCTTACTGGCGCCCTCTGGTGAACCGAGCTCACTGTTACGAATACACCGGCAGTGACGTGCAGAATGCGCTACCACTTTGACAGTGCTCTCTCTTTTTGGCTGGCATCTTTCAAAGGGATACTTGACACCTCCTTCACGGACTTAGGAGGCGTCCGTCAGAGACGCTGTGCGCATCTAAACAGAGGGGCTGCACCTTTATTCTCAAGCACCTTGGCGCTTAAAAAAGGCCGGTGCATGTGGCATCGGCTGCTTTCTCGTACACATTTTGTATATACATTGTAAATTAACTGTTTTTTCCCTCTGCCGATCGGCAACATCAGTTGCACTGCCACTGGGAGGCAGCACTCACAAGCGACGAGCTGGACGACCAGCTTTGGGCCGTTCGGCAAGCTGAGGATGCCGCCCGGGTGCAAGGACTTCGAGCGGTCACCTGAGGCATCACCATCATAATCAACGGAGAGTGGGAAGGGACAGGGGTGATTACCCTCCTCCCCCACCTCGCCCGGTAAAACTCCCAGACATTAAATAATGTCTATTCATTCATTCATTCTGGCTGCCTTTTGCCGGGCCACAGCCTGGATACTCCCTCCCCAGTCCGTTGGCCCTCACGATACGCTACCCAGAGACCGTGGGGCCTCTCGTAACATCACTGAATATCTCTTATACCAACAGAAAAGTACCTTTGTCCCCCTCAAGATCACCAGATAAACTATTGTAATTACAAAAATGCTCATACCTTGCGTTTCTCTATCGCCATTGATATTTTCTCATCTATCTTCACTGTCTTTTTTTTCTTGACAAGTTTTGTCAGATCGCTCCATGTGTCGTGAAAATATTCGGCTGCAGTGTTCACAAAATGAAAGTCCGACGAGAAGGCACACTACAAAATCGGGACAGAACGGGTTTTAACATAAGCACACTTCAATACATTTTAGCAAGCTCTGCAGCAAAAGCACTTCTTTTTCTTGGGATAGGATGGCTTCATAGGATAACAGTACAGATGAAAACTACATCAATTAAAATGCAGTTTGTAGCTCATAGGCAAGGGCAGGTTTGCAAAAGAGCGGCAGGTTTCTTTCGCCCATGAAATGAATAAAAAAAAACATCCGATTTTCACTAGTCCCCACACAGCGAGGAGTGTCAGGGTGTACACAATAGTCTGCGTACAATTCAGCATGCACTAGTTGTAAAATAATAACATGTGTCTGTGCTACACACTACTGGTACCTTAAGATGTAATTTGCAGCACAGTCTGGCACACACGACTGGTGTTTAAAATCAGAGGTAACGCGTCCCCTGTTGGTAACCTGGCAACATATGTCACTGTCCGAGAAACAAAACCGATCGCAAGTCAAGGAAACAGTTAACGCACTCTGCAAGAGATTGCAAATAAAATGTCTGGCTGGTGCTATGCGCAGCACGCCCGTGAAACTTCAATCCCTCGAAAGTATGAATATTCAGCCTCAAAATCCGGCCCTCCAACAAGACATATGAATCGCAAGTTCAATCAGGACAGGTGCGCAAACGCACAGGGTGCATCCGTCGATCTAAATGTCTACACAACGTGAAATTGCGGGCACACTTTTGAGAACACGTCATGCCACTGCGCTTCAAGTTTCTGCACTAACTGTGAACGAACCACTAAACTTTCTGGAACAAGGTTCTGGTATCAACCAACGGATCAGACATCGTAGTGCCGGCTTCGGTACACAAGAAAAGACAGCATTCACTATGAATCACATGTATATGATGAAATTGTCATGCCCATCACGCTGTCATCGACAGCGTGAAAACACCACGCAGCAGCGGCATCTTCAGTTCCGAAGATTGAAAAAACCTGCCTATCACCGACATGTTCTTGAGGCACAATGGCAGATTTGGACGTCTAATTACCTCATCTTCACTGTCGCTTTTGTCGGACACATCAAGTTCCTCAGTCATGTTGAACGACACACACAACCAACCACACCACGCGCACACGTGCGCTGTGCAATGCAATTACAGAACGTTTGCACCGTCGAAAAAGTGATAGCGCTACCATCACAGTTGCGCAATTTCCCTAGAAAACTCTAGGTACGTGCCTAGGATGAGGGCCAAACCTCATAAGCGCGACAATGCACGCGACAGCGACGAGCAATGCGGCGTAGATCGTCTTCGCGCGATCTACGCCGATCTAGCGCAGGCAAACCTCATTCATGCGACAGCTTCGGCGAGCGAACTCCACTGTTGCTGGAATGAGGCCGTCTACTCGCACCAAGAAAACCGCGTAGTGAACGGTATGCAATTTAAAAATAAGATATATTGTTGTGTAATGAAACTGAAAGTGTTTATTATTGCCTTGCAGCACTTTTTTATATGCACATTTGTAATAAACATTGCGTTATTTCTTGTTGTGCGCACGTGGCTCGGGCAGGGTCACGTGCACCCATGTAGTCTTTGTCTTTTCTGGTTTTTCGCTATTTGCTGCTTGAGAGGTCGAGCTCTCACACGCACGCGCAGTGTAAAACCCTAACCGTTTATTAGAACGAACTTGGATTATTTCGCCGATATTGCCGCGCTTCGGTGACCACAGCCAGGGACACGATGCCACGGGAGATGATTATGCTTCAGCTGGGCCAATGCGGCAACCAAAGTAAGGCGGTAGCGTCCGCTGCATTGAGTCCGACGCTTGACCGTTTCTGGCGGGAATAACGCGTGCTGATTCCGGCTTTATGAAAGCTCAATCTTTAGGCTGTTGCCATATTCCCGCTATCTCAAAACATGCATGCATACCAATTCCCTTAACGCAATGGAAATGATTTCAATCGAACGTTACTCTTTATATTTCAGTTGGCTTCGAATTTTGGAAGAAGCTATGCGCCGAGCACGGCATCAGCCCAGGTACCGTTTATTTTTATTCCCCCGTTTTTGTTATCTTGTAAGAATCTAACATCGTCTTACCGCGTTTAGAGGGTGTCCTGGAAAGCTTTGCAACCGACGGCATCGACAGGAAGGACGTGTTCTTTTACCAGGTACATCCGTCTTAGTAGTGCAGCATCTTCGATCGTCCGAACTGTCCTGTTTCGTCGTTTTCTAAATGAATGAATGATTCTCGCAGGCCGACGATCAACACTACATCCCTCGAGCGGTACTCCTAGACCTGGAACCTCGAGTGATCAACACGATCATGAACTCACCGTACGCGAAACTGTACAACCAGGAAAACGTCTACCTCTCGCAATCTGGAGGCGGCGCTGGAAACAACTGGGCCGTCGGTTACTCGCAGGTACCTACGCTCATATGCTTGTAAAAAATTCTGCCGCGGTTTCGTGTAGCGTTGACTCTTTCGACGTTGTTTATTCGTGCTTTGTCAGCCCTGATTGGCGGCTGTTAGCAGAGATGAATGATAGAAGTGCCGTTTGGTCTGTCCAATGCATCCTACAAAATTGATAAATGTAGCTTGAGCCCTTCGACCACTATAAATCCAACGTTAAGTGTGCGGACACTCACACGAGACAGTGGAAATGAACAGCTTGCGTTGTCTCTCTCCCTTGTATGCATCCGCTCAATTAAGAAGTGTGACAGTTTGGGCTAGTTGGTATGACGTGACGATAGTTATAGCGCGAGAACAGAACGACAACACAGAGGGTAGCGCTCGTGTCCTTCTTGTCTCTGTGTCGTCGTCGTGTTCTCACGCTATAACTATCGCTCAACTAACTTTTAGATTGTGAACCCTTGCTGTTTGTCACAGCTGTTTTATTATGATCAATATTGATTGACTTCTGTAACGTCAGTCTAGGGAGCCTCAGTGCAGATTTTTATACTACCTGTTCATTTGTTGACGTTATTTATAGGGCAAGCTAATCAATGTGCTTTGTACATTGTAATGCTCATGATGCATTTGCAATACCACGTGACTGCTGTTGGTTCTGCTAGTTGTGTGAGAGACATCCTCTGAACACCTGGTTGCATTGGGACTTCAGAATAGCCCTGTTGCACCTGTCTCAGTTCGTGAAAAAGCAAGCGAAGTGCTTTTGGTGTCTTATGGCCCACCACTATGGCTTCTGCAAACTATATGGGATAACTTCATTTTCCATTTGTGTGTCAGTGAATTGGGTTCAGTGCAAATCGTCATCCAGCGCGTTAAGTTGCACCTCATGCAATCAGCCTCACCAACACTGTCAGCATACTAGAAGATAGTGGCGTTGTTATTGTCAATGGTAACCAGATTAGATTGCTCGAGGCAGTGATAAGTTAGAATGAGTAGGGTTTGATTTCCTCCCTTCCTAGCAGTACCGCCAGAGTGCAATCACCCACCATCGTGCACTACTTTAAACATCTTTTTCGAGTGGATTTTCACTCCAAGTCAATGCACTTCCTTTCTGATTGATCTTTTGAATGATGGTGTCCTTTCTTTTTCTTCTCAACCAAGGGTGAACGTCTTCATGAGGATGTTTTTGACATCATAGAGAGGGAAGCCGAGGGCAGTGACTCCCTAGAAGGCTTTGTGCTTTGCCACTCAATCGCTGGTGGCACGGGCTCTGGGATGGGCTCGTACATTCTTGAACGCCTAAACGACAGGTGTGTTGTTGTCACCTTTTCAGTATTCATGAGCATTGCTTAATTTCTTGATTACAACAAAGATATTCTATTTTTGCTCATCATTAACAACATGAACAAATAGAGGATAAAAACATCAGGAAACATAGAAAAGTTTAATGCTTAATTGTTACATGAAAGCATTGTCATACAAAGATTACCAATTACGCTTACCAATTACGTATTTATGAAATGTATTTGCAATGTTGCTGGGTGCTGCATTTAATTCATTTATCGCGAAACAGCTCAAGAAAGGACAAAATGCCATAAAAAAACACATGCAAGCACTGATTAAAAACTGTAGCTTTATTTCTGATTATAAGCCAGTATATACAAGCAAATGTGTAGTGACTGCCTAAGAGACGCGGGAGCTGTGAGCGATTACCAAGTTGCCCAGCCTAGCACACTTACGCCCAACCACCGGAATGTGTTCCAGGTTCCCAAAGAAGTTGATCCAGACATACTCGGTGTTCCCCAATCAGGACGAGATGAGCGACGTTGTGGTCCAGCCCTACAACTCCCTGCTCACCCTGCGGAGGCTCAAGCAAAATGCAGACTCTGTTGTCGTCCTCGACAACGTTGCTCTCAACCAGATTGCGGTTGACCGGCTGCACATTGAAAACCCATCTTTTGCACACATTAACACACTGGTGAGCGCCCTTTATGAAATTACATAAATTAGACTTCTTCGTTTTCTCGAAGTCTTTCTTGTTCCCTGCATAATCTGTTCAATAGAGAATAAAGCAGACTTCTTTTAGTTGAAAACGAGGTGCTAACTCAGACGAGAGTGGCGATGTGGGCTTGTTGGTGAAACATTTCAAAGAAATTTATGTAGCGCGAGGCGAAAAAACAAACACAGGAAAGAATAGACTGAGAAGACAGAGCGCCACTATAAACAACATGTTTATTTTCGACCTCTAAGCCGCTTTTAAGCCATAATCGTCAGGCGAGCAAGCAGATAAGCACGTGTAATTCAGATATATGCACGACAATGCCATCTACCCACAAGAAAAAACGATAAATAGGACAACAAAAAGCCTCACAGATAAAGTCACGTATCACTGCGTACGCAGGAACGCCAGTTCCTTGGGTGACAAGGCAATTGAAGGCTTGCTAATACATACATCTCCAAGAACATCAATAAGTTCGGCTTCTATGATCAACCGAGTCATCTCATCCTTATGCCGACCAACAATGATTGTACTCTGGAACAAAGGCCGGCAGCCACACGCGTGAATGTGAAGAGCGCGAAAACCTTCTGGCGGCAGTTTATTCACCTTGTAATTGTGTTCTCTCAATCGCTCATTCACACACCTACTGGTTTGGCCCACACATTTTTTCCCACATGTGAACAGAATAAGATAAATGACCAACGAAATGCACTCCACAAATTTGTGTGTATGCCTTTTGTGCACAACACCCTTCCCCACGTGACGAATTTGTCAGCACACACCATTTCCCAAGTTTATCACGTGCTGAAAATAGCACTGGAATTTTTCCTATTTGAACTTTCCAAAGGCAAATGCAGTTAACGTCCAATTAAAAGTGATCCCTTCAGATCTTCAGGTACGCTTCGCCTTGTCACATACGCGTACTGCGGCAAAGCTGCTCTTTCAGGCGCTGCTACGGTTGCAAAAGTATTGACTAAAAAAAATACTTGTTCCAGCATGGAGATGACAGATGTGGCAAAGGCGGGGCTCAATGAATACTGTTTTGGACCTGAAATTTGGGAAGGAAGTCCGAAACATCTGATGTCAAAGATTTGGAACTTGGAACTTCTTACTCAAAGGGAGCATAACCTTGTATGTCACATCAGTTAGGCTTCCACAGAAGTTGAGAGATGAGGAGAAGCTGAGGAAATAGTGTCTTTGCCTTTCACGTGCAAAGTGTTGTCAGCAGCACTTTCGTTGCACCAAATCGTGTAGATAAGTACAATTCGGGCTCTGCATTGTCTCATTATTTATAAGACTGAAATACCACCTTGCCAGCGCTTCTTCAACCTAGTGAAAAGGAGCACTTTCATGTTGCTGTCTCATGAGAATATGCCTAAAAATCCTCTCCAACTTTCTTTTTTTTTACTGCAATTTTGCTTTGATGTAATCGGAAAATATTTTTGGCAGAAGTTCTCAAAAAAATATTCTATTTGATTTGCACTCACACTTATTTATTCATATTTCCTTTGCACCCAAAGTATTGTTATTCACAGAGCTCTACTTTATTTGTATCTTCAGAAAACCTACTCTCGCAAAATTCTGAAATCTCAATATTAGCAGCCATGTCTTGTTGAAAAACATCTACAGGCATCTGCAATGTGCATGCATGCAAAAGTGTCTTCGAACATTCCTAAAATTATCATGCTTCAAAACACTACTCTAAATTTTAGCAGTAAGTCGCATGAACCAGTTTTATTTTATATATATTGCCTGCTAGGTCTAAGGAATGAAAATAGACAGTTCTGTGAGAACCAATTTGGAAATGATGCGTCTTAACATGGGAGCTAAAATATGATTTGGCAGTTTCATATACACATAGTTATGCTTCTTGACCCGTCTATGTTTTCAGTGTTCTATTGGGGAGGGGTAGGGGAAGTTTGCTGATAAGTGGAGGGGAACCTTTCTTAATGCAAGGTTTTTGCAGCTGGTTGTCCTTGTACAGTTTATTCAAAGGAGATACACTCTTCTCTGCTTATCGCTTTGGCTGCAGGTGTCGACAATCATGTCTGTGAGCACGACCACCCTTCGGTATCCCAGCTACATGAACAACAACCTAATCAGTCTCATTTCACAACTAATTCCAACGCCGAATCTTCACTTCCTGATGACGGGCTATACGCCTCTCACGACTGACCACGAGGTGAGAGTGTACCGCTCACCATTGTCTGTAGACGAAGTGCTTTTTGTCTCAACATGCTTGTTGTGTTTGCATTTCCAGCAGCATCGCATGTTGCTACAGCTTTCTGCAGCGAAACTTTTGACTTTGTAAAAAGCTTAGTTTTGGACATTAGATGCGGCCTCCATGCAGGCTTAGCTTCCATTTCATGTAAAGGGAGCACTAATTGCCCATTCAGAGTGGAGCACAAAGTGTCATTCTATAATGCAATAGAAATGTGGTTGTTTGTTTACAGATAATTTTTTTGTGCATGGTCGTCATTTGCATGTGGTTCTTTACAACAGAATCTACATGTTCAGAATGAAATGTAGAACGTTGTTGGAGCTGCCCAAGGTTTGCTGAAAGGCGGATGTTGGGGGAGCACATATGACTCCCCATGAGTTGTGATTTGGCCCAGATCCATCATAGTGTAGTATCACTGCATTTGAGAGTACCCGATACCTCACTACACTTTAGTAAGCTCAAAATGAAAAGGCCACAGCTAATGACCTGTTGTCTGCATACGTTGTTTTTTGCCCCTACTTGCATCGCTTACGCATACCATTAGAGTCGCTGCTAAGTGCGATATGTTGATGGCACCTACATGGTGCACGGGGTTAACAGAAAGCTTGCAGCAGGCCTGCAGCATTTTGCAAGCCCAACTGGTCTCATTATAATGAATCTAACTTTCTTCGCAAATATCTAACTTATGATTGCCACGTGTCCTCTTGCAAGGGCCACACTCCATTTCACCGTTGTTGTTTCTTAGATGCAGCCCTTGCACAAAGTGGGTTGCTTGTGTTCAGGCTGTCAGATTGCTCACGATTCCTTAAATCTCTGCACCAAAAGAGCAAGCGTGACTGTCTTGCTTTTTCCAATTGCTTCCTATGATTTCCTCTCTGTGTTGGTACTATGCTTAGGTATGTTTTGTCAGCACTGAAATTGTGGCTAGTTACAAGCTTCGCTGCTCAGAGTACACGGCACCATAGCCTCTATCTTGAACAGAGCAATTTACAGTGTCCCACACTGTTCCAGCTGTGTTTCACAAAGATATGACTGGCCGTACCAACTCTATAGTAGTAGTACTTCCCAACTCCATCCTTCCTTCCAATACTGGTTTTCATTAAGGTTGCATCTAAAAATGAAAAAGAAAAACTAGTCCTCAAGGTTCTTTTTATTCATTCAAGTCTAACGCTATTTGGTGACTCTCAACTCTACTTTTCTTTCTTTTTTTCCAATTTCGCACTGAAAAGCTAGCTGTATAGCCCCTATTTGAGAACATATGGAAGCTTGTTTGATTGAATAACTCGAGCAGTTGAAATGTTTCATTCGGAAGTCAAAATTTGGTGATGTTTTGTCAGTGTCCTCTTGTTAACAGTTAACATTCGGTTTACTGCACCTTGTGCAGGCGCCCAGTGTACGCAAGACAACTGTGTTCGATGTGATGAGGCGGCTGCTGCAGCCGAAAAACATGATGGTATCTATCGGTCATGACCGTACGGCCAGCCATTGCTACATCAGCATCCTCAACATCATCCAGGGCGAGGTGGATCCAACACAGGTGAGTCCATGGCGCAAGAAAAAGGACAGTTACTGCGACAATCACATTTTGATGAAGGTGAAATGCCAGAGGCCCATGTACTGTGCTGTGTCAATACATGTCGAAGGACCCCAGGTGTTCAAAGTTATCTGGAGCCCACCACTAGGCATCTCTCATAGCCTGAGTCACATCGAGACATTAGCAACCAACCAGTCCACCTGTGTCCGCATGTGCACAAGTACATATTGTTACCTTTGCTCAGTTTGCTGAAAAACTTTAAGAAGGATTAACATATGATGAACTAGAAAAGCCTCATTCTATAACCAGTGTCCCGGCAAGAAAACTTATGAAAGGCAACAGCTGTTGCACCGAAAGTGGCAAGTTTCCTTCTTGTCTTACTGAGCCTGAGTCTCGCTGTGAGTGAGTCTGGCAGCAAAAAGTTTTTGCAGGTCTGAATCCGAGCGACACTTGAGGGTAAAGTATATATCTTGAGTGAATCTGAGTGAGGTTCACTTTTTTGTTGACCAATTACAACATTTCAATACCTGCCAAAATCCGGGAGACTCCTGGATGTCGACCAGCTCTTATGTTTGTACAGTTATCAGGAATCTCCCCCAAAATCGAAATTTCCGGGCGTGATCCGGCCACATTGAAAAACATGCAGTCCAGTCTGATCCAGGCTTTTTGCGAACCCAACGCATTTGATTGTACACGAATTTAAAAGACCTTCATATAAACATACAGTAGAACCTCAGTGATGCAAAACTGGCTGATAGGAATTCGGGAAATTCCCCTGCAAAATTTCACTCTGTCTGTTCGGCCGAAATTCAAATGTTACAAACACTTTTCCTAATCACGGGGGGTCGTATGAATTTTAGTACCGAAACCGTCGAACGAAGGTCAAGAGCAGCATACTCGAAGCTTTAGAAGGACGTGCGCGGCCAACCGACACTCTGTCGGAACTGTGGTTATCACTTGTCAGAACCACTGTGGATGAAACCATCGTCGCTCTTGGCACGATAATGTATGATGACAACGTAACTCACAGAACTCTTAAAGTGCGCGCGCGTCCAATACCTGACCAGTCAAAGCGATGTTGCTTTCCACAAACCCTGTGGAAAGCAGATGCGATCATAGACCACAGCAGATGCGATCATAGTTAGCAAAAAACGCCCTGGTTTTGAAGGCACGTTCACAGCCAGCGCATGCAGATTGAAAACAGAACTCCCGTTTTCCGCAACCGCCACGTGTGATACCATGGCTGCGGCGATGTGATCATCTATAGCGACTACTAGCTGAGGGCACACGACTGATGCAGCGGTAGATTAACCCCATTGGCTTCCGCGCACTGCGCGCCCAATCCTGCCTACCACTCCGCGGCAAAAGTTTCGCGCCAGCGGGCGGCATGGGGCGGTGTATAAAAATCGCAATAAAGTGCAAGAAACGTCACAGAACCACAATTCTTGCTTTATACTGTTTGCAATGCTTTACTGCAGCAACTCGGTCAGTATGATTTGCGTGTATGAAATTCTTTAAAACACACAGGCATGTGAAGCGCAACTTCGCATTTTTCGCACTCCCGCCGGCTCTCGGACTTTTTGCCGTGTGAATTGCAAACTACGCAAAGCCTGGATGGATTTTTTTTACTTCGTTCGGAAGGATCTGACGAGAAAAATGAGCCCACTCGGAAGCTTGCAGGCGCATTGGTGTAGCCGCGACAGGTGGGTTTCTTCGGCCGCGGTAAAGGGGCAGAGTGACCTCTTCGAAAATGGCCTCGGCGAGATTGACCTTCCAATCGGTGTAGTGGAGCCGCTTGCCGGTAGCTTTTCCAAATAAAACATAGCTGTTATAGACAGCTATGTCCATAATGTAAAAGAAAATTTTTTGTAGCCTTTTGCGTATCTTCTCATAATGGGAAAAGAAGCAAGTTGTTGGTCCTCGCGATCAACTCCTCCCATTCCTCGGTTGTAGTCTAATACAACCTGCGGTTTCAAAACTGGCAGGCCGTTCCCGCGACCCTTCTTGCTGGAATCAATCACATTTGCTCCACTGTGCACGGTTGACAGCATAGTGACCTGCTTTTTATCTTGCCATGTTAGAGCCATGATCCCTCTCGCAAAGAGAACTTCGCATTCACCTTTTTTCAACTTGAGCTGCTTGAAGCCTTTTGGCATATTCTTGCGGTGTAGACGAACTGTACCAACGGCATTCGAACCCGCATCTTTGAGGTGACCAAAAAGTGTAGGCGAAGAGTACCAGTTGTCCATAAATATTGTGTGGCCGCCAGGAAGGCGTTTTCCAACGAGGTCAAGAACAACGGACTTACTGCACAATAGCCCATCTGTTGCTGGCGTCTTCTCACTTTTTCCAGTATAAATTGAAAAATCGAGGCAGTAGCCACTAGATGACTCACAGAGTTTGTAGAATTTCACTCCAAATCTTGCTCGTTTCGAGGGGTTGAATTGTACGTAGGACAGGCGACCGCGGAACTTCATCAGACTTTCGTCCACCGCAACACTTGCTTCGGGATTATACGCTGCGCCAATGGACTTGAGTATGATATCGAGGACAGGCCGTATCTTCCAGAGCCGGTCTTCACTTTGGGGAAGGCTGTTGTTGCAGAAATGCAGGTACCGCGACAGCGCCCAAAAACGATATCTTGACATCACAGTGGCAAAAAATGGTGTGCTGGTAACA
Source organism: Rhipicephalus annulatus (assembly GCA_013436015.1). Classification (NCBI taxonomy): domain Eukaryota; kingdom Metazoa; phylum Arthropoda; class Arachnida; order Ixodida; family Ixodidae; genus Rhipicephalus; species Rhipicephalus annulatus. The sequence goes on along the minus strand of WOVY01003637.1, from coordinate 98,690 downwards.
GACCTCGTCGACCAGTAGGACTGAATGCTACTCTTCTTTACTTGGCTCATCAGCACACACAAGGCGAAGTAGGCTTTCACTTCGTCGGCGGTTGTTTTATGCCATGAGGAGTCAGGATGCAAAAGCTGCCTTTTGCGTGCGAAGGCGTTTGTGTGCAACGCGATGATGCTCCAAATCACCACTCCAAGAAGCGCATTGAACATTCCAAGAGCAGTGGGACTTCCACCTACTTGAAGCTCGATGGATTTCTTGATGCCAGGCTGGCCGCTGAAGGAGTGCTTGACAATATTTTCCACACTGTCATCTTCTTCCCATTGCCATTCTTTCATCTTTCGCGCCTTTGGAGAAGGCGGCAAAGTAGCCAGCGGATATTCTGCTGCACACACGTTCTCCTCCTCCTCCTCATCACTACTACTTTCATCACTTTGATCCTCCCCATCGTCTAATGAAACATCTTCATCATCACAAATGTCACTTTCGGCGTCGCTGTCAAACACAAGTTGCAGAATTTCGTCTTCTGTCAAACCACGCTTTCGCCGCGATGCCATGTTTTGAACAAGACCGGTCGCAATTGCCTCGCTCACTTCGCACACAAAACAGCTCCAAACGCGCACAAAAATAACTCCAACAGTGGACAACTATGTCCATCTAGCAAAGAACACATCAAACAAAAGGCAAACACCAACCAATGTGCTGCCATCTATGAAAGATCATGAAAAACAATAATTTTCTAAGTGGCCGGCGTTTCGCCGGTCAAAGAACTTTTGGCCTCGGCCGTAGCGGCCGGCGGATCGCCGGCCCGCGGAAGTCAATGGGTTAAAGGCAGTAAAGATGTAAAAAAAGGCTGAAGCGTGTTGGCATTCCTGTCCAAAGTTCAGTTTTCAGTTGGCCTGAAGTGAAGCTTCAATCCGCGCTTTTGCCGCAGCCGGCTGCGCCATCCTGTTCATTCACATGCATTCCAGAAGACAGAAATAAATTCTGCTAATTGATTTGATGACGCAAAATTTTGGGAGATACAAATATTCACAGACCCTTTTTCAGACTCGCACCTTCTACTGTAGCTGCAAAACCCTACCTTGTTGTGTTCAGCCACTCCAAGCCATTATAAGACAGCAACGCCAAAGTTTATAGACTCCTCCCCCTCGTTTTTTGCGTGTTACTTTTTCATTTTGGTGCAAAAAAGGGGGAGGGGAAATAAATTGTGCAACCCCCCCCTCTTGTTGCGGAAATCTCCTCGATCCCAATCCTCAAACTTGGTAGGTATGCATTTTTCGTGTAAAAAAGAAAAGAAAAATGCACGGCTCAAATGTTTTATTACCGTACTTTGAAGGAAAGGTACAATTTCCTGTAGCACAGCGAATTGCTGATGTCGCCGACTTCATTATATGGTTCACTAACTGTAAGTGTGCCTTGCTGATACGATATGTACTGAGCGTGGCAGGACGTCCGTGCAGGTACACAAGAGTCTAGAAAGGATACGTGAGCGCAAGCTGGTGCAGTTCATTCCCTGGAACCCGGCCAGCATCCAGGTGGCGCTGTCCCGCAAGTCACCGTACGTCCAGACACACCACAGAGTCAGCGGCCTTATGCTTGCCAACCACACCGGCATCGCCTCGGTATTTGGCTAGTTTTTTTGCTACACAGCTCTTGCTTAATGCCCGTGTATTATTCATACTCTCACTTTTGTAACTCCTTTTATACCTGTCGATGTACCACTGCCATCGCCTTGTATAAGGTAAAAGCAAATAGCTTGACAGTCTGTTAAAAGGAGCACTGAAGGTACCATGAAAATGTGTTTCATTTAACAGCAGTTTCCTTTACTGAGAGATAGAGAGAGGTGCAGAATTCCAGTGCAAAACGAATCGTATCAGAGGCGTTTGTTCCATTTGAACAGCGAAGAAAGTTTCGTTCACTGAGAGTCTACTGCAACTTATGTGATACATTTGTGTGGACAAATCCGCAGAATATCAATGCGCAATATAGTCTACAACATATAATAAATTTTTAAATGTGTGCAACTCAGCTGAACACAGAACAGAGCACCTCACGATATGAACGTTGACTTGGTTTGAATGTTATCAATCAAAAGCCACATAACAAGATTGTGTTGACCACAGTCAAACCTCATTAATAGGTGCCTATTTTAAACAAACTAATAGTTACAGTTCGGAGTGTGCAAATATTCTAAATTTTGAATATTTTTTTAGTAGTGTTTTATATTTGACTCAATTTGCACTGGAATTTTACTATTCGAACTTCCCAAAGAGAATTGTCAAAGTCCTATTAAAAGAGACCCCTTCAGATATTTAAAAGTCATCACTTCATCTTAATACATAAGAAAGGAGATGACAAGGACTTGAAGAATTACAGACCAATCAGCTTGCTCTCCGTAGTATAGAAGCTATTTACAAAGGTAATTGCTAACAGAGGTAAGAAAACATTAGAATTCAATCAACCAACAGAACAAGCAGGATTTCGAACAGGCTACTCAACAATCGACCACATTCATACTATCAATCAAGTAATAGAGAAATGCTCAGAATACAGCCAACCACTATACATTGCCTTCATAGATTACGAGAAGGCATTTGATTCAGTAGAAATATCAGCAGTCATGCAGACACTGCGGAATCAGGGCGTCAATAAATCATATATAAACATCCTGGAAGAAATCTACAGCGGATCAACTGCTAACATTGTGCTTCATAAAGAAAGCAACAGAATATCAGTCAAGAAAGGTGTAAAGCAGGGGGATGCAATCTCCCCAGTGATATTTATAGCATGCTTCCAGGAGGTTTTCAGGGGCCTAAAATGGGAAGAGTTAGAGATAGGAGTTAATGGAGAGTACCTTAGTAACCTGCGCTTCGCCGATGACATTGCATTGCTAAGTAACTCAGGGGACAAATTGCAACTCATGATTACAAAGTTAGACAAGGAGAGCAGAAAGGTGTGTCTTAAGGGGGGACGCGGCACTTCGGGACCGAAAATCAGCCAAAAAATCGAGTTTTCGCGGACCTTCTTTTCGCGTTCCCGACATCATTGCGCACCTATTTACAAAATTTCATAGCCGAATACCATCAACTTTTATCGTTATTCAACTTTAAAAAACCGAAAACGGGCGTCCTGCCCTTTAAATTGAGGGCGAATAGCGCAGGTTTCGGCTCTACGATACGCGGGAACTACGCGCTCGATCGGCGCCATTTTGGTCTTGTTTGAAAGAACGCGTTTTCAGCTGTTTTTTTTTTTATTCAGTAAGCAACATTGAGCATTTCCCCGGCTCGAAAAACGGGGCCTCAAAGACGAAGAGCCGCGCTCACTGCCATTGGCTAAACGGCGCACGTGACTGAAATGGCGCTTTCCGGTTGGCTGGAAGCTCGCGGCTTGCGCCTGCATACGCGACCCGACGCCATTTTGAAAGGGTTACCGCTGTGACGCCTCGAATTTGGCAGAGCACTCTGAAGCTTCTGATCGTATCGCCATGCCTGGAAACGTAAAAAAGTATCGGACCGTGCACGCATTTGGTCGCAGGAAACGCAAAGGTCGTGGGAGAAAGTCTACGAAGTCATCAAAGCCCTTGGTTGACTCCGACGAACGATGTGTCGACGCTCCGCGGCCGTTCAGCGATGGTGCGACCGAGCGCGTTGCCTCCGACGACGATGACGGTGAAGCGAACTCCGGACGACTACGAATCGACGCCAAGGTGGTGACAAACGCCGAAGTTGAAGAAAATCATGCCCGGGAGAAAGCGACGCTCGACCGGCTTTCATCGGCGCCAGCAACTGCACGGAAAATTGACTTTTTCACCGCGAGTTGTAACGAGGCAACCGCACAGGACTCGGACCACGCTGCTCCTTATCTGCTTATGCATCTAGATATCCTAAACGCGATAATGGGTGCCTTGTGTTGCAAAGCCTGCCACGGACCGGCTACGATCGTCAGAGGGGATCGGGACTACGCACTTGCCGTGAAAGTGCTAGTGCAGTGTGAAAGGTGCGGCGAGATCGCGAATGAATGGACTTCGCCCCGCGCGAACGGCACGAAAACGTGCAATCCGTTTGAAGTAAATCTTCTCGCTTCGAGGGCGATTGTGGCTACCGGCAACGGCCAAACGAAAATGAACGATATTTTCGCAATAATGGGCATCTCACACCGCGGTATGCACCACAAGACGTTTCAGCGGCATTTGAAGAACACGCTGGCACCCGCTGCAACGCGAGCGGCTGAGTCCGCTATGAGCGAATGTGCGGAAAAGGTTAGAACAATTTATGATGACTTGTGCTTCGGCCACCGGGGCAATATTGCCGTTAGCTACGACGGCACGTGGAAGACGCGAGGCCATTCTTCCCACATCGGCGTGGGCACAGTTATCGAATTATTTAGTGGCTACGTGTTGGACTACGTCGTTCTTTCCAACTTTTGCCTAGGCTGCGAGGTGGGCCCAAAGCCTAGTAGTGAGGGCTATCAAGAATGGAAGGCTAACCACAAATGCCAAAAAAATACGAACAGCAAAGCGGGGCAAATGGAAGTGGAGGCGGCTCTAATTCTATTTCAGAGGTCGCTTGAACGCCATGGCCTGCGCTACACAACTATGCTGTCTGATGGAGACTCTAGGACATTTTGCGCCATACAAGAGGCCAAGGTGTATGGTTACATTGACGTGCAGAAGGAAGACTGTATTAATCATGTACAGAAACGGATGGGCACCGCATTGAGAAACCTGGTGCAGAAACAAAAGTGCGATGGGAAAAGAGGCCTTGGTGGGAAAGGCAGGCTCACAGGTGAGCTGATCACCAGGCTGAGCACATATTATGGCCGGGCTCTGAAATCGCATGAAGGTGACGTGGGCGAGATGCAAAAGGCTGTGATGGCCACATACCGCCACGTCACCTCCACTGATGAATGCTCGGACCACAGTCTGTGCCCAGCTGGTGAAACTTCATGGTGTCGGCACAATGCCGCAAAAGCAAAGGGTGAGCCCGACCCCAGGCATGCCTACAATCTACCGAAAGACGTGGCAGAGGCATTACTACCGGTTTATACCCGGCTTTCGGAAAGAGCCCTGCTTCAGAGGTGCGAACGCGGCAAAACGCAGAACTCCAACGAGAGCCTACATTCGGTAATCTGGAGTTTGGCCCCCAAGGAGCACCATGCGTCCCTGTTCGCTGTTGAAGCAGCTGTTGCAGAAGCAGTGCTGCGCTTCAACATGGGCAATTTGAATTCTGCAACGGCAATCTTAGGTGAAATGGACATGAATGCGACAAGTACTGGTGCCAGGAGAGCGAGAGAAAAAGACCACCGTCGCAGCATTGTCTCCAACAAGAAAAGAACAGCCTCATTGGAACTCCGGAAGCTAGTGAAGAGGAGGCATGAGCACAGAATGCATTCAGACTATGCTTCTGGTGCGTTTTGAGGTTGTCTTGTTGCATCTTCTGCAATAAAAATGTGTGCCCACGTTTTTTCTCGATTTCTCAAAACGACAATTTTCATGTGCTTCCCATTATGCCGGAGCAATATCTCTTATTCTATATAGGTTATCATTACGATTTCTTTTTTGTTTCGAAGATAAATGCAGGGGATGTGTCGTAAAGTAAGTTTTATTGTAATAATTTTTGGAGAAAATTCTCTAAATGGATCTTTTGTTTCAAGTGTAGATGGGGAAATTTTTCATGTCATATTTAACATCCCACAACTTTGCTTCGAAATAGCCCAGAACAATGATTTATACTTTATTGCACACTGTGAACATACCGAATTGGTTCTATAGGTTGCACATCAAAATCCAAGTTACAGTTAATTAGCTAATTAGGCCTTAATTGAAAAAGTCGCTGTTCATATATCTTTAAAACTAATTGTCACACCAAAAAAAGAATTAGATTTTTGAAATCAGCAGTAAAATCTACATAGGCTCTCCAAATTTGACTGAGGTACTCGCAAAAATAAGAGTTTTTGGAAGGTGTAGCATCCCCCCGTAAGAGAGCTTTTTCAGCCTTTATAGCATTGGGTGCACCAATGAATAAATTAAAAGTCAAGAAGGAAATTGAACTCTTGTGTCTTGTTTTTATGAATGTGGGAATCATTTTAAAAAGGGTTCTTTCCCTTACTTCCCCTTACATATGTCGATGTACCGTATTTACTCGATTCTACCGCGCCCTCGATTGTAACGCGCACCCAATTTCCGTGACGAAAAAAAAAAAGTAGGACATGGATTATAACGTGCACCCATTTTCCGCGATGGGAGAGAAAAAAATAGTCCGTAGGAGTCAACTTTTGCGCATTGAGAACAAGTATTTGGGTTTTAATGCACTGAAGTTTCAAAAGATAAAACACAGTCAAACAGCCAGCCCTGTAGCTAAAACTGTGACCACTACGGCGGCGTTACGAGTCGCGTAATAGGTCAGTCCTCGTCGCTGTCGGACAACTCCTTATCACTGTCAACAGCCCAAAGCATCTTATCCTCGGTACCGTCCATGGCATTCGAGATGCCACATTTCTTGAATGCCTTGATCACCATGGCTGATGGTATTGCACACCACACGTCCTTCACCCACGCAGCGAAGTCTTGCAGAGAGGCGCGCTTCATCCTGTTGCCTGGCATGAAATCATGTCGTTTATTGATCAGCCAGTCGGTGTAAAACGCCCGCATCTTGTTCTTCAACGGCTTGTTCAGGCAGACATCCAGTGGTTGAAGTTGTGACGTCATGCCGCCAGGTATGACTACAAGGTCCGTATCGCACGCAGCGAGCTTGTTCTTGATCCGCTGTTCGAGATGGCACCTGAACGCGTCGAGCACGAGCATCGCTCGCAGGCCCAAACTGGCGCCAGGCCGCTTCCGCCAGACGTGATGGATCCAATCGGCGACCAGGTCCGTCGTCATCCAACCTTTCTCGTTGGCTCGCACGATCACACCACTCGGGAAAATGTCTCCTTTCGGGAGCGTTTTCCGCTTAAATATCTTGTAGCGGGGAAGCTTGTGCCCATCTGACGTGCAAGAGAGCATTGCCGTCACCCTAGTTTTTTTGTGGCCCGATGTCAGCACGCGAACTTGTTTTGCCCCCTTCTTCTCGACGGTTGTAGTGCCAGGCATGTCGAAGTACAGAAGCGTCTGATCGGCATTCCCGATTTGCCCAAGCAGGTAGCCATTGTTGTGCCCCAAGTTGAGAACGAACCTCTGAAAACTGAGAAGTTTTTCTTCGTACTCCTCCGCCAACTTTTGGCATATGCCCGTTCGTCTTCGGAGGGAAAATCTTTCCTTTTCATAAAGTTACTTAGCCAGCACCTGCTCGCTTTGAACTGGCTCTGCGCTGGCTCTGCGTTAACCCTTTTTCCAAGGCTAACTGCATAGCCCGCACTTGGAGCAGTTCTGTCGTCACGGGCCGCTGAGCCGCTCGCTGTTCAAGCACATACTCGGTGAGCAGCTCTTCAATTTTCGGAAACCGACCCTGCTGCGGTCCACTGAAGCCTTTACGTGAAGCTTTGCAGTCGACAATCTTCTGCTTCTGTTTCCGCCAGTCCCGCACGCACGTTTCAGGAACTCCGAACGACCGAGATGCGGCCCGATTTTCTTCCGTTTCTGCACACACGATTACTTTTCTTTTAAAACCAGCATCGTGGTGCACTTGTCGAGTCTTTGGAGTCGGCCCTTCCATGCCGTCGATGTAAATGCGCTACGATACAACGAACTCCTCAGCACACGTATGAAGTGCCGCACATGGTAAACACATTGGCAGGAATGGCTCGCGCTCCCAGCAGAGTTGGCCTGCCTTCAGTTTTAAACAATCTCCGCGCGGTGCCGCTCGCGACCGACACTATCATCACGGCGATGGGCGATACAAGCTAAGCGTTTTTCATCTGCGGCCCATAGGGGCGCGTAAGTCGAGAGTTGTGCGAGACCTGCAACTGTGCACCACTGTTTTGGAAGCTAAGCAAAGTATTGCATTGTTGCACTGCCCGCCACAGGTGACGCTAGCGACCGAGAACATTTTCAAAATGAAGGAGGGAAAGGGTGTGGCAACTGTTTTTTTTTTTCTCATGCGGCAGGCATCTTCCTAGAGAAGGCGTGGGCCATGCCGACGCACATAAGGGGCCGCCATTTTTTAAGTGTCGATGGCAATAGAATGACCGTATTCACTTTTTTTTGTTTCGTACTCGATTCTAACGCGCATGCGATTTATGAACTCGCTTAACCGTAAAAAAGGTACGCGTTAGATTTGAGTAATTACGGTAGCTAATTCTTTTTTCTCTTCCAAAACTATTCCAACCACTTAACGTTTTTCTGATGAAGGTTCGCCATATCCTTCAGAGAGATCTTTTCTTGCTTTTTGGAACCACTGGCTTTCTTTTTGTGCGTCTGTGTGTCAAACCTCACCCTTGATGAACCTCCGCTCCATCCAGCTGTTCCAGCGCACGTTGCAGCAGTTTGACAAGCTGCGCAAGCGAGAGGCCTTCCTGGAGCAGTTCCGCAAGGAGCCTATGTTCAAGGACAACCTGGAGGAGCTGGACAACTCGCGTGATGTTGTACAAGAACTCATCGACGAATATGTGGCTGCTACGAAACCGGACTACTTCTCGTGGAAAACTACTCAGAAACCAACAGGTCTGCATAGTTCATAGAAGATGTTTTTTCCAATCTGAGCAGTCTGTAAAAAAAAAAAAGTAATAGATTACCTTTAAGTCACTACCTTTCCCTTCTTAAAAAAATGTTTTGCGTTGAAAAAATATAATTATAACCTCACCATGGCTGTGTTTGCTGTCGTGCCCCTCCTGGCAGTGCTACACGGCTGCAGCGGTTAGTGGTCAGGCACTGCTCAACTAATTCTTTCGTGGTTGATTCTTGCTCACGGTTCTTTTTTTATTGCATTATAGGGGATTTCTAAATTGGTAAGTAAATTCTTTTTGCACGAGCTGATTTCTTTAGTTTAAGACTGCAAAGAGTTAAAGGGGAACTCTGGTGCATTTTCAACTGTACTGAGATACTAATGCTGCTTTCAAATAGTATTCAGAGTCGTACAGGAAGGTATTCAAAGTCGTACAGAAATAGTATGCAGAGTCGTACAGAAAAGCACAGAGAGATGAGAGTGTCGGGGGAGGTTGGCTTTATGAAGCTAGCTAAGTGGCATCATGTTATGCCCAGCAATATAATCGATAGTGAAAAAGAACTTCTTTGGAGTCATCTCAGGGGAATGAAGCTAGGACAATGCGAGTCTCTTGCAATGTACGTCGCAGCGTTTGTCTACAATTTCTGCTGATGACCACATACGTGTACTTGGAATATTATTTCATAAAGTACAGTTTTATTGAACCAGTATTCCGTTTATTTGGTACCAAAATAATCGCTGAATAAGTTGTTCCAGAATGCTCAACAGCACAACGCCATTACATCTGCATCATTTCCCGTGAAATAGAGAGTGCTCCTAAGATGATTGGTTCCTTGAGATTTGTAATCATTCGAAATATTTCTAGCTCTTCACAGGGGCACCGAAATAATTATTCAAATTTTGAATGTAAATGCAACTTGCTTCTCCAGTGTACACCAGGATGGGAAGTTAGCTGCTTAAGAGTGCTCCCAGATTCAAAATCGCCTTCCCCAAAGTGCTCCAAAGTGGAAAGCTTTGCTGATCCGAAGTGCCTCAAAATGAAAATATTTCTGCTCCGAAAATTGCTCCAAATCAGAAGGCCTCAGTAGAATAACTGATCACTTACTTAATCAGAGGATGTTATAAAGAAAAAGCTTAGTGTCCAAGTTTTTTTGTTTTGTGTGACAAGTGAATACTTAAGTATCTACGTACTATGGTCATAGATGTGATGTTGCTTTTGTCTGGAAATTTATATATTCTAAAACATTGCTAGTTAGAGCTAATACATTATCCTCATGTGTCTTCTATTCCTTTCTTTTTTTCCAGTCGACATTGGCAGCGAAGTGAAGTAGGCTTCAGCTGTTTATGATTTTGTCCAGCCCTGCAACTTGTCGTGCGGTTTTCTTTTTTTCTAGTAAGTGGCATCATGATGGTATGTACTAGTTTGTGAACTATATTATAACATACCGTACACGCGTGTCCATGTACGTGCGTTGCTGTTGACGATGTTGTTAAATTAAGTTGCAAGCAAAATAGCCTGTTAGTGTAGTCATCACCAGAACTCTGAAATAAAAGAAAAACATTTGTTAATAAATGTGCCAAAACTACCTAACATGGATGCTGTTTGACGAAACTATGACGTGCATCAAACGTAATGTACATAATTTTGGTGTGTATAACCCTTTCAGACGCCACTTGCTATTTCCATCTAAAAAAATTTTTTTGTGTTTCAACTCTCTATATTTGACCAAATAAGATGAACTGACAGGCTTCCGACAAATGTACCAGCGCAGTTTATTTTTTACAGTCATGTACCCAATTGTGAACATAGCGTCATAGAGTTCAAGAAACAGGAAAAAGTCTTTCAAGTGTGAAATTTGTAGTAGCAGTTACGATCCTTGGTCATGCAGAGCGGCACTTCACATTTCTTGCAAAAAACTCTTGATCTTCCTTTGCAACCTTCATACTTGCATCTAGAAGGAAGCGTTTGGTCCTGAGCTTCTGGCCAATGATCCGTTCCATTGTAGCGTGCATCCGAGCAAGGCCGTCGAATGCGGGCTTTCCTCTCCTCAGGAACATCCGCCGGTTCGACTTCGTAGGAAGGCCTTCCACGCTTTCTTGTGTTTGGTACGCTGCTAATGAGAGCCTCAGCGATTTGCAGACGGAAGTGCAGAAGATCAAGCAGCTTTGATCGCCGTGTGTGTGCAATCTCTATACATAAATACTCCATTCAAGTATTACAGACAGCTAGGTCTACAAAATGGAATATCGTCCTCAGCGTCCATTTCTTTAACCTGATCTTGGTGCGGTACAAGCTCAAGAGAAAGTCCATCTTGTCCACGCCTCCCATACTTTGATTGTACTTGGCGATGACCTCCGGCTGCTTCACTAATATGTGTTCACGCTTAGTTTTGTCCCACCTCCTGACATCCTCTTCATTACCAATGCCAACAAAGTTGGACGCGACCGACACATCATTGTTGTCTTTTCAGATCACTACTACAACATCATCACTTGTGACGTATTCAGCAGAGTATCCCTGCGGCTTTTTGTTGATCACCTTTTTGGATTCAAGAGGGCACTTTCCCAGCCTGTTTTTTCGCACAGTTCCAGCTGCCAAAATTCTGTGCTCTCGTAGCTGGTGAAGGAGAAGCACTGATGTAAAGTAGTTATCAAAGTAAAGTTGGTAATTGCATCCATAAGAAATTCTTTTAGATAGATGCAAGACAACACCAGAAAAAAGACCGTATTCTTTTTTCAGGTCGGCGGGAATCGTGTTTTCCCCCTGGTATATTGCAAAGTCGTAGAGTAAACCACTGGTACCACACAGAGCAAACACTTTTATGCCCCAGGGAGATGGCTTGCCTTTCACATACTGCTTTATGGAAAGCTGGCCTTTAAAAGGGATCATTTGCTCATCGACTGAGCATTCCTGTTCAAGAGCCAGCTCCAAGCATCGCTTTCGTATGAGCTCCAGAAATGGACCCACTTTCCACAGGCGATCTTTACTGTCAAATCCAGAATCTTCTGGAACACTGTGAAGATTATTTCGAAGCTTGAAAAAGCGCTTCTCCGTCATAGTTTCGCTGATGAGAGGAACCTTCATCATTGGGTTCCAATACAGCCTTACCCAAGGTAAGTGAACGACGCCCATCAGGATATGCATACCGAACAGCTGTCTCATTTCAGTGGCTGTGGTATTCACATTATGCAGAGTTGTTTTCACACTATATTGATTTATGTTTTCTGCTATTACTCTGAAAATGGACTCGCGCACGTACCTCGAAAAGTACGTGTATGGCGTACAAGTTTCATCCGCCTCCGGTGGGCACTCCTTGTGACCGCTGAAGTCGATGTCTGATGGGTGCGCGTAAACTTTCTTCTTCCACTGAAAGTTCTTCGGTACGTTGTCTTCAACACGTATTTTTTTCAGTGGAGACCTGTCGCCCCCGTCTTCGCCTTTAGTGGAATTCTGCGTGTCACAATTTTCCCGCGGAACATCTTCCTGTGGAATGTCCTCTTCATCGTCGCTTTCACCGATATCAGACACATTCCTGGAAGCAATCTTCTCTAGTAGTCTGTCGGCTGTTTCTTTGGTTGCATGATGCGACTTTGCTTTGTAAAAAGTCACACAAGGCAAGCCGATAAAATCTGAAAAATAGCAGTGCCGTACGCGGTTAGACAGCAATTGTCGTGTGGCCCTCTTTTCTTCCACTATCACGCTTCGTACACAATTGTGACCATGCACTAAATGCTCCGCTGGCAATGCAGTCTTTTCCGTAACGCTGAGTATTTCCAGATACGCACATGTTCGTGTATAAGACACGGTTACCATATTTTTTTAGAGCCACATGACCTATAATAAAAGCAGGAGAAATCATCGAAGGAGCTCACCTGCGGAAGCCGTCGGGTGCGCCGCCATGTTGTTTGTTTATGGTCGTAATTCCTTTATTATCCGGCAGATGGCCCTAAAAACTTCAGTGTTGCTAGACGAGGGACACACAAATCGACCAAAGTTATCGAAAACCTTCATTTTTCTATTGTTTTCTCGTAAAACCGTAAAAATCAAATGTACACAATTGTGTACATAGCGTCTGAAAGGGTTAAACTCAAACTTGCATTTATAGAGTGCTGTAGTATAGATGCATTTTTTTCCCTAAAACTTTTCTCTCTTTTTTTGTCTCTTTTTTTCTTTCTTTCTTTTTTTTTTTTTTAGTGTGTTTGGGTGTAGTTGAGATCGCCCCGGCACTGTAGTCTAGTGGCTAAGACACTCGGCGGCTGCGTTTTCGATGGAGGCGAAAGTGCTGCAGGCCCGTGTGCTCAGATTTGGGTGCACGTTAAGGAACCTGAGGTGGTCGAAATTACCGGAGCTCTCCACTACGGCATCTCTCATAATCGTATGGTGGTTTTGGGGCCTTAGACCCCACATATCAATCAATCTATCAAATCAATCATTTCATATTTTAAAGAAAGCCTACATTTTACAATGAGGAGCGTGTTTTGTTTCAGGTACCGTTTTCTGAATAATCGATTTTTTCTAATGGGTTAAATAGCTATAAGCTGTAATGGCCAACACAGCTCTAAAGCTCTGGCTGCAATAGAAAGCCTGCTGTTGCGATGCAGCCACCTTAGTGGTTGCATGAAGGGTGGGCAAGCAAGCTCGACCGGGAACTTGTTATTTATTTTCTCAACTTGGCACTCCACCAAATGTCAGCCACCTTATTGAACTACTGCTATTGCTTGTTAGTAAGTACACTAGAACCAGTTGAATACATGACCTAGGACTGGGACCAAGACGTCCACAATATCTTCTAACTTTCTTTGCCACTGGCTGAAACAATATAGTAAAGGCTCTTGTTCCTGCTAAGCCTGTGGTGTTAGACGCTCGCTAAAATATCATCTGCTAGCAAGATAAGCGTTCATCGTGTAGTTCATCACGTACTTAAGATGCCGTGTAATGCGTCGTGAGGCATTGCATTCTCTCAAAATACGCAGCATAGTGGCAACCTCAATACCACGCTACAATCTTGGTGACGCTACACTCTTTGTAGTTGTTCTTAAAGGGCTACTCGCCAGGTTTGACAATTTTAAGCTGACAAGCGCAATGCGTAGACGAGCCGTTCATGATCACGTCTGCCAAAATTTGCAACTCCACCCGCTGCGGAAATGGGTGAAATTTTAAGATGAAAGCTGCTCGCCCTCCCTTTTACCGGCACACGCATAGAAAATGAGGGAATGACGTGGGCGTAGGAATGGCCCTACGTACACAGCACTGTAGTCACGTTGGTCCTCAACGTAGACGACTCTGCTCTGACGTCAACAGTATACCACGCGACATGGCATAAATTATTTAAAACAACATGCATAGTTTATGTATTTGTTGCTTTAAGAGATGAATAAAACTTGAAATAAATAAGGAGACACAATACAAAATTTCCACGTTTTTCTTGCATTTTTTTCCCGTGAAATGCTACGAGATGCGAGGCTAATAATGTACCAGCCTTTCACATGCGTTCGGGTTCCCGCGGTCAGCGCATTGAGCAGACGACCGCCGTGGAACGCTCCTACGCGTTCGCGCACTCATTGTGCTCATCTCTACCACGCCTAAGCCAGCGTTTCCAAACAATCCCGCAGAAACAGGCAGAAGACCACATAATAACGCTGGTCAACAAAGTAACGCCGCTCGCGTGCACGGTTGGTTGGTTGGTTGGTTGGTTCCTCAACACCTTGGCGCAACCCACCTAGGGGGATAGGCCATAAATGGGACGGTGCCTTGCTTTTTAAATTATTTCACTTCTTTAAAGAGAGGGTTGGATTAATTAGGTAATATAGGTAATAATAAAAAGGTGTTAAATGTCAATAAAAAGGAACCTTGAAAAGAAAACATAAACATACAAAAAAGAAAAAAATATATATACATAAAACCACTGAAGTTACCTATTTTTAGCATTCCATTCTTTTAGATTCTCGTAAGAAATTTGTAACAGCGGTAAAACGCTCCTGTGGCTGAATCCAAATGCGACTGCGCCAAATAAAAGAATCACCGGAAGTGTCAAGTTTAAGCCCAACTTTCGTTGGGGTTCTTCTAGTAGATTTTCCCTTTGAGTTTTCAATTTTCGGCATAACAAAAAGAAGTGCTCCAAAGATTCCCTCTCATTACAATAAAGGCACAAAGGCGAGTGTGCCAGACACGACCTGTGATGGTAAAAGTTCAATGAGGGGACTCGACAACGCAGCCTGGTAATTACTATTTCTTCCTTCCTTGATGAACACCACTTGTTCTTCCATAGGAACTTTAGCTGTGTGAAGTCTGATACAAACAAAGGGGATTTTTCAAAGTTATTGGCCGTTGTGCGTTTTTCAAAACGCACTGCTGTGATGTATTCCGAAGTAGGCAAAATAGGTAAAACAGGACAATCAAGGGAAGATACAGCTAGTGCATCTGCATGCTCATTCAGAGCTAAACCTCTATGACCTGGTACCCAAACTAGTCGGACGAGTCGCACATGTGTAGGAATGAACGAGTAGAACGTTACTAAAGTACGCGAAAAAGTTGGTGAGCTTAAGGCAGTAGACTGAGAGACAGTCTGTTAGAACAATCACCGCTGATAGATCTTGCGGCACTTTACGCAATGCAAGGACTATTGCCAGTAGTTCAGCTTGGTAAATAGGTGTAAAGTCGGGTAATCGAATTGAGAAAGCCCAATCTAGAGAGGATGATACGATTCCTACACCAGCCTTCTCTCCATAAACCGAAGCGTCAGTCGCTATTACAATGGATGTTTCTAGATTGGCCAAATGATCTTCCAAAATGCCATTTATATACTGATATGGTAAATTTTTTGCATTCTTGGGATATATATCGTCAAATTCTATCCTAATTGCATCTACAGTGTTGAGCACAAGTGTTTCCCAAAGGTTAACTCTTAAGGGCTCCAAAAGTTTCTGAGTAAATATTACTTGAGGACACCTTAATTTAGGCCATTGGTGGTTGAAGAATGAGGTCTGCTGGTTAATGAACACATACTGTGCCTTCCGCTGAGGTGATGCATAGATTTTAAGGAATGTACGTACTGTTAGAATATGAAATCTTTTGATAAGAGAAGGCAGGCGGGATTCTTCGTATAGCATATTGTTGACAACATATTTGGGTAGCCCTAGGCATAAGCGTAAAGATTCGCGTTCTAGCAGAATCAGTGGTCGAACTTTATAGGCCGGAGCGCCAGAAAACAAAACACATCCGAATTCTAGTATCGGTCGAATGTACATGCAATATATCATAATGAGCACGTCTCTACGCAAACCGGCACGATAATTACTGAGCCTGCGCAGCATCCCTATGGCACGTGCTCCTTTAGCGGCCATGTTTTCTATGTGGGGACTCCAGTTTAGTGTTTCGGTGTAGGTTACCCCCAAGTACCTAACTGACTCGACCTGAGGTATGGCGTCCTGTGGGTACGTTAGTGAAATTCGCACTGGGGCATTTTGTGTGAAAACTATGATTGTACTTTTGTTTGTATTGAGGCATAGGTTGATATCCTCCAGCCACGTTTCCAGACTATTCATGTATGTCTGCAGAAACAGGTACAGTGTGTGAATGTCCGCCGACGCAGCAAAAAATGCAATATCATCGGCATACACATAGACCTGTACATCTTGCTGTATGGGAATGGAACATAGTAGAGCATTAAATAATAAGGGCGATAGTACTGACCCTTGCGGTATACCTCTCGTTTGCCTGTATACTGAAGAGTTGACACCACATTGCGAGCAGTAAAATTCTCTATCACCTAAGAAAACATGGATCCAGGCCACAAAGTATTGAGGCAGTCCTAAATTCTGAAGTAAATCTAGCAGTTTAACGTGCTCCACGTTATCATAGGCTTTTCTGATATCTGAGGTTACCAAAGCGGAGTATTGTTTCCGATATCGAGCAAGTTGAATTCTGCTTTCGAGATCCACGTGCGCACACCAAATGGAGCAACCACGCCTGAATCCAATCTGACATGGGCTCAGTGTCAGTTTTTCTGACATCCATCTATCTATACGTCTATATAAAATTCTTTCAACTAGTTTTACTGGGTTCGATGTAAGTGAAATGGGCCTGATATTATCTAAGGTAAACCAAGCGCCTTGCTTTTTTAATAATGTAATCACTTTTGTCATTCTCCAATCAGGTGGCATCCAAGAGCTTCTAAGTGAGTGATTAATAATTTCGAGTAGGCCAAGTCGGTATATTTTATGCACAGATTTTATCACCGATGTCGTCATGCCATCAGGACTAGGAGCAGAATGGGGTAGTGTTCTGACTACGTTTGCTAATTCTGCAGGTGTAACCTCTTCAAAATCCTCAGCCCTTTGGGGGGACTGGGCTTGGTATGAGAGAAATGTCGTAAAGCGACTTTCTAGGCCCTGAGCTATATCTTCTAGAAGGGCCTTCAGTTCAACTGGTGATGATACTACAGATTCTATATTTCTTTGTACCGGAAGAACCTTCTTAGTTCTCAGAAAGCGAAAAAGTGCTTTTCCCAATTGCCAAACTTTCAAAAATATTGCCAAACCTCCACCTCGAGTTGGGCGGTCTAGACGAAATGTGCGGTGATTTTTAATCCTAAAATACTTATTTTCTGCAAGCCAAGTTTCTTGTAAAGCAACAATATCAGGGGAGTGATTATCGCAAAGTTGAAGTAAGTCTGTAGCTGCTGAAAAAATGGAGTGGCAATTCCACTGTAGTACTTTTAAATTCCCTATTTTGAAGAGATACCAGCAGCACTCACTGCTTTCTCTAAGATGCTATCCTTTAAAAAATCTTTTTTTGATGGGTTTTCCTTCTGATATCTCTTATTTCTTGATTTAGGACTAATTGGGGACCGTTGTGCTTCAGGAGAAGCACGTCGTTTTTTATTTCTTGAGTCAGAGTCCATTTTTTCCGGTTGTGAGACATGAGAATCGGAGTTTCAGCTCCAATCTAGGTCCTGTACAAGAGGCTTAATTATTCTACGGCCAGTGTTCGGCGTGTCTGGCTTTGACTTTGAAGGGCCTGGTTCCGATGGAATATCAGTAACCTTAACTGGTGAAGGGGGCACGGTAGGTTGGTTCCCTCCCTGCAATATTTGATTCAACTGAGTGCTCACTATTTGTGCCAATGACTCTGTTAGGCTCACGAATAGAGATTCCATAAGTTTCGTCATGGCCTTTTTCAACGTTGATGTTATTAAATCAGGCAACGATGACTCAAGCATCTGGTTTGCCCGGTTGGCAACGGAGGCATAGCCACGTGAGCGCTCAGAAAGAATAGATCGGGCCTCACGCCGGGAGCATCGTTGTTGTTCGATGATCTCTAGAAGTTGCAACTCACATGTCCTCATGGGGCAACTTTCATCGTCAGCCGCGTGATGATTTCCTCTGCATAGACAGCATCTCACCTCTTGGGTTGAACATTTGTCAGGTTTATGTTGGTCAGTACATGTGCGACACCTCACATCCGATCTACGTCCCTTGATGGTATGCCCATACCTCCAGCATTTTTTGCACTGCAGTGGACGAGGGGATAGGAATCTACACAATAAATTAGTGGCCATGCCTTAA
Organism: Rhipicephalus annulatus; assembly: GCA_013436015.1. Taxonomy (NCBI): domain Eukaryota; kingdom Metazoa; phylum Arthropoda; class Arachnida; order Ixodida; family Ixodidae; genus Rhipicephalus; species Rhipicephalus annulatus. The sequence goes on along the minus strand of WOVY01003637.1, from coordinate 80,529 downwards.
TTTCGGTTGGTCGAGCCGTGCCGACGAAAGTCACAATCACTGATTCTGTGGGGACCTTCGTGTTCTCAACGTTTCGCGAGCATCGAGATACAGAGACTGCTCCTGCGGCCGCAAACATTTCAAGTATTTCGGATGGTGTAAGGCTCAAGTCCACTCCTCGAACAAGTCCCTTCACACAGGCCAAATGGGCAGGTACGAAACAGCTCACGGGATTTGAGGCAAACGTTGTGCATTTCAGAAGATCTGTGATGCAGGCCTGGTCCGGCGAGCAGCACAGGATGCCTCCACGCCCAAATTGACGCACCTCAGTAATCATTTGGTAATGATCGGAAATCTTCCGGAGTTCTTCCTGAATTAGTTTCGGATTTTTCATGCGAATAGACTCGCCGTTGGTTGGAATCAGGGCCACAGGAACGCTCTTCAGACCACTGCGCAAAAATAGATCGATTGGCAAATCACTGTTAGGAAGGGAAGCCGACCAGGCAGAATATGCCTGGCCGGGAGAGGAAAGAGACATCAGGTTAATAGGCTTAACAGCACCGCCCGATCCGGCCGCTCCACCACAGGAGGAAGCACGAAGGTGCCCTTGAAGCAGTCAGGAAGCACCGGAATGGAAACGCGACGTGGCGGAACGAGACGTCTAGAAAGGAGAGCGAACACGCCGCCTTTGCACGGGGGCTGGGCTTGTTCGGGCACGTCATGCGAACGTCGCCTCTTGGTCGGATGCCAGAGAGGGTGAGAAGAGGTTTGGCTTGAAGAGCGGCAAGGGTTGCGAGCTTGTCTCCTCTCACCCTCGTTTCGCACCGCCTCAAAAAACATGTTTTCTCCGCTCGTAATGAACCGATTCGAAAAATTTTTGTGGCAAAACGTTCCTCATCGGACACCCAACAACTTCCACTGTCTAACTAAAATCTGGTATAGGGCCTGTTGAGTGGCCCTTTAATGCTAAAGCTTCATCATGTGTGCAGAAAAAGCTGTTAACGATTTAGAGTACGATGTACTCTACTATGGTAGAGCAGAGAGCCGTCCCGTTTAATATTCGGTAGTCGCAACGTTGAATGCATGTCAATATAGTATTACCGCAGTATTACTTCTACATTTCTGTGACCGAGTCAAACTCGACATCAGCGACCATACAGGAATGTGGCCTTCAAAGGTGTGCGGGCCATTTGCACATTTGTATGCACTATTTTCCAATAAGTGATGCTTTCTCTATTGTGTGCTTTTTGGATGCCAGCTGATTTTGATCTGCCAGTCTGATCTTTTATTAAGGTGACTTGTCATTTCATTGAAGCTTTAGTTGTTGTTGCCTGTAGTAACTGAAGTGTTTCTGTGCTAAGCATGTGAATGAGGATATATAGCCAACTGATCAAGGACTTACGGAGAAGTCCAGTGCAATAGGTGACCAGTAAAAGAGCGAGGGATTGTGGGATGCGCCGTCTGCTACAGGCTCGAGAAGAGTAGGCGACGGCGAACCGGCCGCAAGCCTCCGATTATTTGGGATACGCGCGCGTGGTCACCTGTTTATCTTCGTCCCGATAAAGCATGGTCAGTTGTTCAGCCGTTAGCTGCTCCAACTCGAGCGTGAAAGGCAAACGGCGTGTATCGATTCCCATGGAACGAAGAAATAAAATGAGGTAGGCTGTGAAGAGAGCCACAGTGACAGGTCGCCTTTGAGTACGGAACATTGAAGCCACAGTGTTCGAAAACCACTTTATCACAGATACGTGTGTATTCCACACTAAAAGAAGCTTACGCATGAATTTGCTGCGAATATTATATTGAGAAATAAATTGACGCGCAAACGCCTAGCAAATATATTATGGGAACGCGCGGGTGCAATCGACTTGTCATATGAGATGAGCGCCGGCCATTGCAATCGTATATATGACAAAAAATGCAAACTCTTCACTCAAGAGTAAGTTCACACGAAGCGCTAGAGGAGTCCATTTGCGTTATCTTGGTGAAACTGTGTGTCAGGATGGCACTCAAAGGAACAAGTGCGTTAAAATAGCGCAGGGTTTCGATTATTCGGCGCCGTCTACGTCTGAGTGGATTGTTTATGTGATGCCGTGCCGTGCAGCTTGACCAACATCAGCGTTCAAATAAGCATCTGGCTTCGCCTAAGAAACACATCTTAGAGTGCGCTGAAGGCTAGAAAAAAAAAGATATCTCAACGTACTGAATAAGTGCTGCGCTTCATGCTGACCGCGACTGACGATGTCAGCCGAAGAAGCGATACCGAAATGAACTCTGAGCACACTGCTACAGTCATCCCCATCCCCCGAGATCTTTAAAATGGCGATTTTTTTATCAGCAGTAACGTATTATACAATGAAAACTGTTTTTTTGCATCGACTGATCTGCTAGCCAAACTGATCAGTACCCCCGAGCAGCATAAAAGCATTGCAGATCATTTTAGCGCAATAAGAAGTTTTCTTGTCGTTCATGGCTTTCGTAGCTTGTCATCGTCACAGTCACGGTTAGCAACAACAACAACAAAAAACTTCTAAAGCACTGACATTGCACGCAGAGTTTTTTTTTTTTTTCAACGGAGCTGTACAAAAATGCGCGCGTGCCACTGCTAACCCACGTGGTGCGTCGAACCGGAAGCCGTCGTATCCCACAGTTCTCTGCGATTGCCCATTTTACCGGTCACCCATTGCCTTCATGGCGAGACCGCCATTGTGTTTGGGGTACTTAGGCAAGTAATGAGATTGCTTTACTAGCAAATTAACATTCTCGTAAAGAAGTGCTTGCAGTTGCAAGCCAATTCTTCGTGCGTTCAGCATATCGAAACGAATCGCGCACGCGTTACCCGCGAGCAGGGAACAGGACCGCTATGTAACAAGCAAGCAAGTGCCAAAATTTAAATGAAGGCGCGTCGTGGCCGTGTCAATTCTCATGAAACGCGGCAAGTCATCTCAGTTGTGTCATTGAATCGCCTTACGCCCCGCCGCGGTGGTCTGGTGGCTAAGGTACTCGGCTGCTGACCCGCAGGTCGCGGGATCGAATCCCTGCTGTGGCAGCTGCATTTCCGATGGAGGCGGAAATGTTGCGGGCCCGTGTGCTCAGATTTGGGTGCACGTTAAAGAACCCCAGGTGGCCGAAATTTCTAGAGCCCTCCACTACGACTTCTCTCACAATCATATGGTGGTCTTGGGACGTTAAACCCCGCATATCAATCACTGAATCGCCTGACGTTTGCGTGGGGTGATATAGGCGATGCGCGTGCGTGGGGAGGGCTGCAATGATCTTTCGCCCCCTCCGATTAGGAAACTTGCGCGTATAGTGCTTGGTACTTATCTGCTGTATTCGAGCTTTGCGCGAGAAAGCCACAATATCTACGTTTCCTTTCGCTGCGCAACATTATTCAAGAGCAGCCGCTCCAGCGCACCTTCTCTCAGACAGGTGAGATGTATATAGTTGTTCGCGCCTAGTTATAGTCTAAGAAAGAAGCAGACAAGCATCACACACACAGCACCCGTAGTATGAACTGTCTATATACTATTTAGAAATGCCTGCCTGTTTTCCTGACTCGATTCTGCTCAGGCCCGCCTTGATTCAAATTTCGTCACTCTCTTGTCACATTTAGTTTTGCTAACACGTGACAGAGATAAGACGGCCTATTTAACAGAGATACCGCGTTTCTTGCGCGCTGGGTCCTGTCACTTTCGATCAATATCGGCCGTGATGTTCAATTATGAATATCCTGAATTACGTGCAGCTTTGGTGATTTCCAGAAAATGGGTATGTCGTAGATTGGCACGCATATTGCAACTGCCCTCAAGTCAAAGCTCAACTACGTAGTCTTTGTTGGTCGATTATTAGTCGCTTCAATGCCATTTTAGTTGCTGTGAAGTTTTCTGCCTCGACATATTCGTGTGCGAAGGCGGCAGGACAATGAATGTCATTGCACTTTTATTTTAAAATTCGTATTGTCAAAAAAAAGTGTATCTTTGTCGAAGCGCCCCGTGTGTCGTCTTTTCGAGCACGTTTTCCCTTCCGAGACGTCGCCCGCCTCAATTTTCCTCTTGGGGGAATTTTCCCGTCGGCCAGGAGTGGGGCAGCTGGTCGTAAATAGCCGCCATTTATTTCGCTGCCACCCCGCCCACAGAGGTTTAACGCGGTGTCCTATTGGCCTGATTCTGGCGGTGCTCGCCGGACAAGCGTGGAGGCCGAGGCGGGATTTGCGTAGCCCACTTCGGGAATCGGGACGAGTCGGAGAGTGCATACGCTTGTTGGCCTCTTGAGGACTCGCTTGCTGGATTTCGGGCCGACCGGTCGTGCGCTCGCGCGCTCCGCGCGCTTGCGATCTCCCGCGTCAGCGTGGCTCTGGCCGACTGGGCTCGCCCTACGTCATCTCCTGCCGCCGACGACCTTCCACCTCCGACGACAGTGCAGCTCTGACTTACTGGACTTGTTCTACGCCATCCACCGACGCCGAAAGGAGCTCTCGCAGGTGCGCCCCGTCCTCGGACTCCAGTGACCGTGCTCCATCTTTCCTATCTCTTCTATCCCCTCGGTTTGTCCTCGCTCGCTGTGGCTTACCACCACACGTCTCTTCTTCTCTTCTCCTTCTTCGGCTTTCCCACATCTTTACTCCTATCCTTTTTTTATCCCTCCTCACTCCCATCCCTCGTGAGCTACTGTGGCGGTGTCGCTCATTGAAGCAGACAATAACGGGGCTCACTTTTCTCTTCTTTTCTCTTTTAATAGCCACTTCGTTGGCCTCTTGGTTCGGAGGCAAGTTTTTGTTCTCCGTCACCGGGCGGCGTTTACGTCTTCTCGGCGAGATCCCTGGCGTCGGCGGGCGCGCTTGCGCCTTCAGTATTCTCAAAGTCCCGATCGAGGCAGCGCCTCGGGATTGCGCACCGTCTGTTTCTCCAAACTGTGCCAGTATCCTTTTCTCCTACTTCAGAGTGCCCGATCGCGGCAGCGCTGGTCGAACAGCTTGGTCAGTCCTCCAAGATTTTTATCTATAAATATAAATATCGTTCCGTTCTCTCTACTTGTTTCCTGTGTCTCGTCCGTATTTGCGCTCTACTTTTATTTTTAGACATGCACCAACTCGCCCAGCAACGAATTTTACTTTCTTGGCTATAGACCATTTTACTTAAGACATGTGGGCGCCACCATCTTGGGTTGCGCAGTTAATGTGTCATTGTTTTTGGATATGGTAATGTGAATCAATAAGGCCCTGAAACATCGTATGCACAACTTCAACTATTTTCATGTGTATGCGTCTACTGTAACACTATTCGTTTAGTTGCCAAAGATACACAACACGAAGGTTAACAACCCAACAAGGAGGCACTAAAACCGCCCCGTAAAATAGTCCATATATAGACCTATCCCATGTTTGTAAACAGCGGTAGGTGCCGTCAACATAGTGATTCGCTTGTAGCGACATCGCGGCACGCAGTCTCCGCCTAAAGTTTCTATTTTGGGGGGAAAATCTAGGCGATTTAGCTCCCCGAGTCCACAGCTCGCCTCCGCCCTCTACGATCACGTGACGAGCACAGCGCACTGAAGTGCCTCCCGCCTGATCGTGACTGCAAACGGCGTACATTGTAACCAGCGGTAGGCGCCATCGACACGCGCTTGTAGCGACGTCGCGGTGCGCATGCTCCGCGCAGCCCAAAGTTCGCTACCACCACCTACGATCACGTGACGAGCACAGCGCGCTGAAGTGCCTCCCGCCTGATCGTGACTGCAAACGGCGTACATTGTAACCAGCGGTAGGCGCCATCGACACGCGCTTGTAGCGACGTCGCAGTGCGCATGCTCCGCGCAGCCGAAAGCTCGCCACCGCCCCCTACGATCACGTGACGAGCACAGCGCACTGAAGTGCCTCCCGCCTAATCGTGACTACAAACGGCGTACATTGTAACCAGCGGTAGGCGCCATCGACACGCGCTTGTAGCGACGTCGCGGTGCGCATGCTCCGCGCAGCCCAAAGTTCGCCACCACCACCTACGATCACGTGACGAGCACAGCGCGCTGAAGTGCCTCCCGCCTGATCGTGACTGCAAACGGCGTACATTGTAACAAGAGGTAGGCGCCATCGACACGCGCTTGTAGCGACGCGACGGTGCGCATGCTCCGCGCAGCCGAAAGCTCGCCACCGCCCCCTACGATCACGTGACGAGCACAGCGCACTGAAGTGCCTCCCGCCTGATCGTGACTGAAAACGGCGTACATTGTAACCAGCGGTAGGCGCCATCGACACCCGCTTGTAGCGACGTCGCGGTGCGCATGCTCCGCTCAGCCCAAAGTTCGCCACCACCACCTACGATCACGTGACGAGCACAGCGCGCTGAAGTGCCTCCCGCCTGATCGTGACTGCAAACGGCGTACATTGTAACCAGCGGTAGGCGCCATCGACACGCGCTTGTAGCGACGTCGCAGTGCGCATGCTCCGCGCAGCCCAAAACTCGCCACCGGCCCCTTACGACATCGTGACGAGCACAGCGCGCTGAAGTGCCTCCCGCCTGATCGTGACTGCAAACGGCGTACATTGTAACCAGCGGTAGGCGCCATCGACACGCGCTTGTAGCGACGTCGTGGTGCGCATGCTCCGCGCAGCCCAAAGTTCGCCACCACCACCTACGATCACGTGACGAGCACAGCGCGCTGAAGTGCCTCCCGCCTGATTGTGACTGCAAACGGCGTACATTGTAACCAGTGGTAGACGCCATCGACACGCGCTTGTAGCGACGTCGCGGTGCGCATGCTCCGCGCAGCCCATAGTTTGCCACCACCACCTACGATCACGTGAGGAGCACAGCGCGCTGAAGTGCCTCCCGCCTAATCGTGACTGCAAACGGCGTACATTGTAACCAGTGGTAGACGCCATCGACACGCGCTTCTAGCGACGTCGCGGTGCGCATGCTCCACGCAGCCCAAAGTTCGCCACCACCACCTACGATCACGTGACAACCACAGCGCGCTGAAGTGCCTCCCGCCTGATCGTGACTGCAAACGGCGTACATTGTAACCAGTGGTAGACGCCATCGACACGCGCTTGTAGCGACGTCGCGGTGCGCATGCTCCGCGCAGCCCAAAGTTCGCCACCACCACCTACGATCACGTGACGAGCACAGTGCGCTGAAGTGCCTCCCGCCTGATCGTGACTGCAAACGGCGTACATTATAACCAGTGGTAGACGCCATCGACACGCGCTTGCAGCGACGTCGCGGTGCGCATGCTTCGCGCAGCCCAAAGTTCGCCACCACCACCTACGATCACGTGATGAGCACAGCGCGCTGAAGTGCCTCCCGCCTAATTGTGACTGCAAACGGCGTACATTGTAACCAGTGGTAGACGCCATCGACACGCGCTTGTAGCGACGTCGCGGTGCGCATGCTCCGCGCAGCCCAAAGTTCGCCACCACCACCTACGATCACGTGACGAGCACCGCGCGCTGAAGTGCCTCCCGCCTGATCGTGACTGCAAATGGCGTACATTATAACCAGTGGTAGACGCCATCGACACGCGCTTGTAGCGACGTCGCGGTGCGCATGCTCCGCGCAGCCCAAAGTTCGCCACCACCACCTACGATCACGTGACGAGCACAGCGCGCTGAAGTGCCTCCCGCCTGATCGTGACTGCAAACGGCGTACATTGTAACCAGTGGTAGACGCCATCGACACGCGCTTGCAGCGACGTCGCGGTGCGGATGCTTCGCGCAGCCCAAAGTTCGCCACCACCACCTACGATCACGTGACGAGCACAGTGCGCTGAAGTGCCTCCCGCCTAATTGTGACTGCAAACGGCGTACATTGTAACCAGCGGTAGGCGCCACCGACACGCGCTTGTAGCGACGTCGCGGTGCGCATGCTCCGCGCAGCCCAAAACTCGCCACCGGCCCCTTACGATCACGTGACGAGCACAGCGCGCTGAAGTGCCTCCCGCCTAATTGTGACTGCAAACGGCGTACATTGTAACCAGCGGTAGGCGCCATCGACACGCGCTTGTAGCGACGTCGCGGTGCGCATGCTCCGCGCAGCCCAAAGTTCGCTACCACCACCTACGATCACGTGACGAGCACAGCGCGCTGAAGTGCCTCCCGCCTGATCGTGACTGCAAACGGCGTACATTGTAACCAGCGGTAGGCGCCATCGACACGCGCTTGAAGCGACGTCGCGGTGCGCATGCTCCGCGCAGCCCAAAACTCGCCACCGGCCCCTTACGATCACGTTACGAGCACAGCACGCTGAAGTGCCTCCCGCCTGATCGTGACTGCAAACGGCGTACATTGTAACCAGCGGTAGGCGCCATCGACACGCGCTTGTAGCGACGTCGGAGTGCGCATGCTCCGCGCAGCCGAAAGCTCGCCACCGCCCCCTACGATCACGTGACGAGCACAGCGCACTGAAGTGCCTCCCGCCTGATCGTGACTACAAACGGCGTACATTGTAACCAGCGGTAAGCGCCATCGACACGCGCTTGTAGCGACGTCGCGGTGCGCATGCTCCGCGCAGCCCAAAGTTCGCCACCACCACCTACGATCACGTGACGAGCACAGCGCGCTGAAGTGCCTCCCGCCTGATCGTGACTGCAAACGGCGTACATTGTAACCAGCGGTAGGCGCCATCGACACGCGCTTGTAGCGTCGTCGCGGTGCGCATGCTCCGCGCAGCCCGAAACTCGCCACCGGCCCCTTACGATCACGTGACGAGCACAGCGCGCTGAAGTGCCTCCCGCCTGATCGTGACAGCAAACGGCGTACATTGTAACAAGCGGTAGGCGCCATCGACACGCGCTTGTAGCGACGTCGCGGTGCGCATGCTCCGCGCAGCCCAAAGTTCGCCACCACCACCTACGATCACGTGACGAGCACAGTGCGCTGAAGTGCCTCCCACCTGATCGTGACTGCAAACGGCGTACATTGTAACCAGCGGTTGGCGCCATCGACACGCGCTTGTAGCGACGTCGCGGTGCGCATGCTCCGTGCAGCCCGAAACTCGCCACCGGCCCCTTACGATCACGTGACGAGCACAGCGCGCTGAAGTGCCTCCCGCCTGATCGTGACTACAAACGGCGTACATTGTAACCAGCGGTAGGCGCCATCGACACGCGCTTGTAGCGACGTCGCGGTGCGCATGCTCCGCGCAGCCCAAAGTTCGCCACCACCACCTACGATCACGTGACGAGCACAGCGCGCTGAAGTGCCTCCCGCCTGATTGTGACTGCAAACGGCGTACATTGTAACCACCGGTAGGCGCCATCGACACGCGCTTGTAGCGACGTCGCAGTGCGCATGCTCCGCGCAGCCCAAAACTCGCCACCGGCCCCTTACGATCACGTGACGAGCACAGCGCGCTGAAGTGCCTCCCGCCTGATCGTGACTGCAAACGGCGTACATTGTAACCAGCGGTAGGCGCCATCGACACGCGCTTGTAGCGACGCCGTGGTGCGCATGCTCCGCGCAGCCCAAAGTTCGCCACCACCACCTACGATCACGTGACGAGCACAGCGCGCTGAAGTGCCTCCCACCTGATCGTGACTGCAAACGGCGTACATTGTAACCAGTGGTAGACGCCATCGACACGCGCTTGTAGCGACGTCGCGGTGCGCATGCTCCGCGCAGCCCAAAGTTTGCCACCACCACCTACGATCACGTGAGGAGCACAGCGCGCTGAAGTGCCTCCCGCCTGATCGTGACTGCAAACGGCGTACATTGTAACCAGTGGTAGACGCCATCGACACGCGCTTCTAGCGACGTCGCGGTGCGCATGCTCCGCGCAGCCCGAAACTCGCCACCGGTCCCTTACGATCACGTGACGAGCACAGTGCGCTGAAGTGCCTCCCGCCTGATCGTGACTGAAAACGGCGTACATTGTAATCAGCGGTAGGCGCCATCGGCCCGCGCTTGTAGCGACGTCGCGGTGCGCATGCTCCGCGCAGCCCAAAACTCGCCACTGGCCCCTTACGATCACGTGACGAGCACAGCGCGCTGAAGTGCCTCCCGCCTGATCGTGGCTGCAAACGGCGTACATTGTAACAAGCGGTAGGCGCCATCGACACGCGCTTGTAGCGACGCGACGGTGCGCATGCTCCGCGCAGCCGAAAGCTCGCCACCGCCCCCTACGATCACGTGACGAGCACAGCGCACTGAAGTGCCTCCCGCCTGATCGTGACTGCAAACGGCGTACATTGTAACCAGCGGTAGGCGCCATCGACACCCGCTTGTTGCGACGTCGCGGTGCGCATGCTCCGCTCAGCCCAAAGCTCGCCACCACCACCTACGATCACGTGACGAGCACAGCGCGCTGAAGTGCCTCCCGCCTGATCGTGACTGCAAACGGCGTACATTGTAACCAGCTGTAGGCGCCATCGACACGCGCTTGTAGCGACGTCGCGGTGCGCATGCTCCGCGCAGCCCAAAGTTCGCCACCACCACCTACGATCACGTGACGAGCACAGCGCGCTGAAGTGCCTCCCGCCTGATCGTGACTGCAAACGGCGTACATTGTAACCAGCGGTAGGCGCCATCGACACGCGCTTGTAGCGACGTCGCAGGTGCGCATGCTCCGCGCAGCTCAAAACTCGCCACCGGCCCCTTACGATCACGTGACGAGCACAGCGCGCTGAAGTGCCTCCCGCCTGATCGTGACTGCAAACGGCGTACATTGTAACCAGCGGTAGGCGCCATCGACACGCGCTTGTAGCGACGTCGCGGTGCGCATGCTCCGCGCAGCCCAAAGTTTCGCCACCACCACCTACGATCACGTGACGAGCACAGCGCGCTGAAGTGCCTCCCGCCTGATCGTGACTGCAAACGGCGTACATTGTAACCAGTGGTAGACGCCATCGACACGCGCTTGTAGCGACGTCGCGGTGCGCATGCTCCGCGCAGCCCAAAGTTCGCCACCACCACCTACGATCACGTGACGAGCACAGCGCGCTGAAGTGCCTCCCGCCTGATCGTGACTGCAAACGGCGTACATTGTAACCAGTGGTAGACGCCATCGACACGCGCTTGTAGCGACGTCGCGGTGCGCATGCTCCGCGCAGCCCAAAGTTCGCCACCACCACCTACGATCACGTGACGAGCACAGCGCGCTGAAGTGCCTCCCGCCTGATCGTGACTGCAAACGGCGTACATTGTAACCAGTGGTAGACGCCATCGACACGCGCTTGTAGCGACGTCGCGGTGCGCATGCTCCGCGCAGCCCAAAGTTCGCCACCACCACCTACGATCACGTGACGAGCACAGCGCGCTGAAGTGCCTCCCGCCTGATCGTGACTGCAAACGGCGTACATTGTAACCAGTGGTAGACGCCATCGACACGCGCTTGTAGCGACGTCGCGGTGCGCATGCTCCGCGCAGCCCAAAGTTCGCCACCACCACCTACGATCACGTGACGAGCACAGCGCGCTGAAGTGCCTCCCGCCTGATCGTGACTGCAAACGGCGTACATTGTAACCAGTGGTAGACGCCATCGACACGCGCTTGTAGCGACGTCGCGGTGCGCATGCTCCGCGCAGCCCAAAGTTCGCCACCACCACCTACGATCACGTGACGAGCACAGCGCGCTGAAGTGCCTCCCGCCTGATCGTGACTGCAAACGGCGTACATTGTAACCAGTGGTAGACGCCATCGACACGCGCTTGTAGCGACGTCGCGGTGCGCATGCTCCGCGCAGCCCAAAGTTCGCCACCACCACCTATGATCACGTGACGAGCACAGCGCGCTGAAGTGCCTCCCGCCTGATCGTGACTGCAAACGGCGTACATTGTAACCAGTGGTAGACGCCATCGACACGCGCTTGTAGCGACGTCGCGGTGCGCATGCTCCGCGCAGCCCAAAGTTCGCCACCACCACCTACGATCACGTGACGAGCACAGCGCGCTGAAGTGCCTCCCGCCTGATTGTGACTGCAAACGGCGTACATTGTAACCAGTGGTAGACGCCATCGACACGCGCTTGTAGCGACGTCGCGGTGCGCATGCTCCGCGCAGCCCAAAGTTCGCCACCACCACCTACGATCACGTGACGAGCACAGCGCGCTGAAGTGCCTCCCGCCTGATCGTGACTGCAAACGGCGTACATTGTAACCAGTGGTAGACGCCATCGACACGCGCTTGTAGCGACGTCGCGGTGCGCATGCTCCGCGCAGCCCAAAGTTCGCCACCACCACCTACGATCACGTGACGAGCACAGCGCGCTGAAGTGCCTCCCGCCTGATCGTGACTGCAAACGGCGTACATTGTAACCAGTGGTAGACGCCATCGACACGCGCTTGTAGCGACGTCGCGGTGCGCATGCTCCGCGCAGCCCAAAGTTCGCCACCACCACCTACGATCACGTGACGAGCACAGTGCGCTGAAGTGCCTCCCGCCTGATCGTGACTGCAAACGGCGTACATTGTAACCAGTGGTAGACGCCATCGACACGCGCTTGCTAGCGACGTCGCGGTGCGCATGCTCCGCGCAGCCCAAAGTTCGCCACCACCACCTACGATCACGTGACGAGCACAGCGCGCTGAAGTGCCTCCCGCCTGATCGTGACTGCAAACGGCGTACATTGTAACCAGTGGTAGACGCCATCGACACGCGCTTGTAGCGACGTCGCGGTGCGCATGCTCCGCGCAGCCCAAAGTTCGCCACCACCACCTACGATCACGTGACGAGCACAGCGCGCTGAAGTGCCTCCCGCCTGATCGTGACTGCAAACGGCGTACATTGTAACCAGTGGTAGACGCCATCGACACGCGCTTGTAGCGACGTCGCGGTGCGCATGCTCCGCGCAGCCCAAAGTTCGCCACCACCACCTACGATCACGTGACGAGCACAGCGCGCTGAAGTGCCTCCCGCCTGATCGTGACTGCAAACGGCGTACATTGTAACCAGTGGTAGACGCCATCGACACGCGCTTGCAGCGACGTCGCGGTGCGGATGCTTCGCGCAGCCCAAAGTTCGCCACCACCACCTACGATCACGTGACGAGCACAGCTGCGCTGAAGTGCCTCCCGCCTAATTGTGACTGCAAACGGCGTACATTGTAACCAGCGGTAGGCGCCACCGACACGCGCTTGTAGCGACGTCGCGGTGCGCATGCTCCGCGCAGCCCAAACTTCGCCACCGGCCCCTACGATCACGTGACGAGCACAGCGCGCTGAAGTGCCTCCCGCCTAATTGTGACTGCAAACGGCGTACATTGTAACCAGCGGTAGGCGCCATCGACACGCGCTTGTAGCGACGTCGCGGTGCGCATGCTCCGCGCAGCCCAAAGTTCGCTACCACCACCTACGATCACGTGACGAGCACAGCGCGCTGAAGTGCCTCCCGCCTGATCGTGACTGCAAACGGCGTACATTGTAACCAGCGGTAGGCGCCATCGACACGCGCTTGTAAGCGACGTCGCGGTGCGCATGCTCCGCGCAGCCCAAAACTCGCCACCGGCCCCTTACGATCACGTGACGAGCACAGCACGCTGAAGTGCCTCCCGCCTGATCGTGACTGCAAACGGCGTACATTGTAACCAGCGGTAGGCGCCATCGACACGCGCTTGTAGCGACGTCGCAGTGCGCATGCTCCGCGCAGCCGAAAGCTCGCCACCGCCCCCTACGATCACGTGACGAGCACAGCGCACTGAAGTGCCTCCCGCCTGATCGTGACTACAAACGGCGTACATTGTAACCAGCGGTAGGCGCCATCGACACGCGCTTGTAGCGACGTCGCGGTGCGCATGCTCCGCGCAGCCCAAAGTTCGCCACCACCACCTACGATCACGTGACGAGCACAGCGCGCTGAAGTGCCTCCCGCCTGATCGTGACTGCAAACGGCGTACATTGTAACCAGCGGTAGGCGCCATCGACACGCGCTTGTAGCGTACGTCGCGGTGCGCATGCTCCGCGCAGCCCGAAACTCGCCACCGGCCCCTTACGATCACGTGACGAGCACAGCGCGCTGAAGTGCCTCCCGCCTGATCGTGACAGCAAACGGCGTACATTGTAACAAGCGGTAGGCGCCATCGACACGCGCTTGTAGCGACGTCGCGGTGCGCATGCTCCGCGCAGCCCAAAGTTCGCCACCACCACCTACGATCACGTGACGAGCACAGCGCGCTGAAGTGCCTCCCGCCTGATCGTGACTGCAAACGGCGTACATTGTAACCAGCGGTAGGCGCCATCGACACGCGCTTGTAGCGACGTCGCGGTGCGCATGCTCCGCGCAGCCCAAACTCGCCACCGGCCCCCTTACGATCACGTGACGAGCACAGCGCGCTGAAGTGCCTCCCGCCTGATCGTGACTGCAAACGGCGTACATTGTAACCAGCGGTAGGCGCCATCGACACGCGCTTGTAGCGACGTCGCGGTGCGCATGCTCCGCGCAGCCCAAAGTTCGCCACCACCACCTACGATCACGTGACGAGCACAGTGCGCTGAAGTGCCTCCCGCCTGATCGTGACTGCAAACGGCGTACATTGTAACCAGCGGTAGGCGCCATCGACACGCGCTTGTAGCGACGTCGCGGTGCGCATGCTCCGCGCAGCCCAAAGCTCGCCACCACCACCTACGATCACGTGACGAGCACAGCGCGCTGAAGTGCCTCCCGCCTGATCGTGACTGCAAACGGCGTACATTGTAACCAGCTGGTAGGACGCCATCGACACGCGCTTGTAGCGACGTCGCGGTGCGCATGCTCCGCGCAGCCCGAAACTCGCCACCGGCCCCTTACGATCACGTGACGAGCACAGTGCGCTGAAGTGCCTCCCGCCTGATCGTGACTGCAAACGGCGTACATTGTAACCAGCGGTAGGCGCCATCGACACGCGCTTGTAGCGACGTCGCGGTGCGCATGCTCCGCGCAGCCCAAACTCGCCACTGGCCCCTTACGATCACGTGACGAGCACAGCGCGCTGAAGTGCCTCCCGCCTGATCGTGACTGCAAACGGCGTACATTGTAACCAGCGGTAGGCGCCATCCGACACGCGCTTGTAGCGACGTCGCGGTGCGCATGCTCCGCGCAGCCCGAAACTCGCCACCGGCCCCTTACAATCACGTGACGAGCACAGTGCGCTGAAGTGCCTCCCGCCTGATCGTGACTGCAAACGGCGTACATTGTAACCAGCGGTAGGCGCCATCGACCCGCGCTTGTAGCGACGTCGCGGTGCGCATGCTCCGCGCAGCCCAAAACTCGCCACTGGCCCCTTACGATCACGTGACGAGCACAGCGCGCTGAAGTGCCTCCCGCCTGATCGTGACTGCAAACGGCGTACATTGTAACAAGCGGTAGGCGCCATCGGCACGCGCTTGTAGCGACGCGACGGTGCGCATGCTCCGCGCAGCCGAAAGCTCGCCACCGCCCCCTACGATCACGTGACGAGCACAGCGCACTGAAGTGCCTCCCGCCTGATCGTGACTGCAAACGGCGTACATTGTAACCAGCGGTAGGCGCCATCGACACCCGCTTGTAGCGACGTCGCGGTGCGCATGCTCCGCTCAGCCCAAAGTTCGCCACCACCACCTACGATCACGTGACGAGCACAGCGCGCTGAAGTGCCTCCCGCCTGATCGTGACTGCAAACGGCGTACATTGTAACCAGCTGTAGGCGCCATCGACACGCGCTTGTAGCGACGTCGCGGTGCGCATGCTCCGCGCAGCCCAAAGTTCGCCACCACCACCTACGATCACGTGACGAGCACAGCGCGCTGAAGTGCCTCCCGCCTGATCGTGACTGCAAACGGCGTACATTGTAACCAGCGGTAGGCGCCATCGACACGCGCTTGTAGCGACGTCGCAGGTGCGCATGCTCCGCGCAGCCCAAAACTCGCCACCGGCCCCTTACGATCACGTGACGAGCACAGCGCGCTGAAGTGCCTCCCGCCTGATCGTGACTGCAAACGGCGTACATTGTAACCAGCGGTAGGCGCCATCGACACGCGCTTGTAGCGACGTCGTGGTGCGCATGCTCCGCGCAGCCCAAAGTTCGCCACCACCACCTACGATCACGTGACGAGCACAGCGCGCTGAAGTGCCTCCCACCTGATCGTGACTGCAAACGGCGTACATTGTAACCAGTGGTAGGACGCCATCGACACGCGCTTGTAGCGACGTCGCGGTGCGCATGCTCCGCGCAGCCCAAAGTTCGCCACCACCACCTACGATCACGTGAGCGAGCACAGCGCGCTGAAGTGCCTCCCGCCTGATCGTGACTGCAAACGGCGTACATTGTAACCAGTGGTAGACGCCATCGACACGCGCTTGTAGCGACGTCGCGGTGCGCATGCTCCGCGCAGCCCGAAACTCGCCACCGGCCCCTTACGATCACGTGACGAGCACAGCTGCGCTGAAGTGCCTCCCGCCTGATCGTGACTGCAAACGGCGTACATTGTAACCAGCGGTAGGCGCCATCGACACGCGCTTGTAGCGACGTCGCGGTGCGCATGCTCCGCGCAGCCCAAAACTCGCCACCGCCCCTTACGATCACGTGACGAGCACAGCGCGCTGAAGTGCCTCCCGCCTGATCGTGACTGCAAACGGCGTACATTGTAACCAGCGGTAGGCGCCATCGACACGCGCTTGTAGCGACGTCGCGGTGCGCATGCTCCGCGCAGCCCAAACTTCGCCACCGCCCTACGATCACGTGACGAGCACAGCGCGCTGAAGTGCCTCCCGCCTGATCGTGACTGCAAACGGCGTACATTGTAACCAGCTGGTAGGCGCCATCGACACGCGCTTGTAGCGACGTCGCGGTGCGCATGCTCCGCGCAGCCCAAAAGTTCGCCACGCACACCTTACGATCACGTGACGAGCACAGCGCGCTGAAGTGCCTCCCGCCTGATCGTGACTGCAAACGGCGTACATTGTAACCAGCGGTAGGCGCCATCGACACGCGCTTGTAGCGACGTCGACGGTGCGCATGCTCCGCGCAGCCCAAAACTCGCCACCGGCCCCTACGATCACGTGACGAGCACAGCGCGCTGAAGTGCCTCCCAGCCTGATCGTGACTGCAAACGGCGTACATTGTAACCAGCGGTAGGCGCCATCGACACCGCGCTTGTAGCGACGTCGCGGTGCGCATGCTCCGCGCAGCCCAAAGTTCGCCACCGACCACCTACGATCACGTGACGAGCACAGCGCGCTGAAGTGCCTCCCGCCTGATCGTGACTGCAAACGGCGTACATTGTAACCAGCTGGTAGGCGCCATCGACACGCGCTTGTAGCGACGTCGCGGTGCGCATGCTCCGCGCAGCCCAAAGTTCGCCACCACCACCTACGATCACGTGACGAGCACAGCGCGCTGAAGTGCCTCCCGCCTGATTGTGACTGCAAACGGCGTACATTGTAACCAGTGGTAGACGCCATCGACACGCGCTTGTAGCGACGTCGCGGTGCGCATGCTCCGCGCAGCCCAAAGCTCGCCACCACCCCTACGATCACGTGACGAGCACAGCGCGCTGAAGTGCCTCCCGCCTGATCGTGACTGCAAACGGCGTACATTGTAACCAGCTGGTAGGCGCCATCGACACGCGCTTGTAGCGACGTCGCGGTGCGCATGCTCCGCGCAGCCCAAAGTTCGCCACCACCACCTACGATCACGTGACGAGCACAGCGCGCTGAAGTGCCTCCCGCCTGATCGTGACTGCAAACGGCGTACATTGTAACCAGTGGTAGACGCCATCGACACGCGCTTGTAGCGACGTCGCGGTGCGCATGCTTCGCGCAGCCCAAAGTTCGCCACCACCACCTACGATCACGTGACGAGCACAGCGCGCTGAAGTGCCTCCCGCCTGATCGTGACTGCAAACGGCGTACATTGTAACCAGCGGTAGGCGCCATCGACACGCGCTTGTAGCGACGTCGCGGTGCGCATGCTCCGCGCAGCCCAAAACTCGCCACCGGCCCCTTACGATCACGTGACGAGCACAGCGCGCTGAAGTGCCTCCCGCCTGATCGTGACTGCAAACGGCGTACATTGTAACCAGCGGTAGGCGCCATCGACACGCGCTTGTAGCGACGTCGCGGTGCGCATGCTCCGCGCAGCCCGAAAGCTCGCCACCGCCCCTTACGATCACGTGACGAGCACAGCGCGCTGAAGTGCCTCCCGCCTGATCGTGACTGCAAACGGCGTACATTGTAACCAGCGGTAGGCGCCATCGACACGCGCTTGTAGCGACGTCGCGGTGCGCATGCTCCGCGCAGCCCAAAGTTCGCCACCACCACCTACGATCACGTGACGAGCACAGCGCGCTGAAGTGCCTCCCGCCTGATCGTGACTGCAAACGGCGTACATTGTAACCAGCGGTAGGCGCCATCGACACGCGCTTGTAGCGACGTCGCGGTGCGCATGCTCCGCGCAGCCCAAAGTTCGCCACCACCACCTACGATCACGTGACGAGCACAGCGCGCTGAAGTGCCTCCCGCCTGATCGTGACTGCAAACGGCGTACATTGTAACCAGCGGTAGGCGCCATCGACACGCGCTTGTAGCGACGTCGCGGTGCGCATGCTCCGCGCAGCCCGAAACTCGCCACCGGCCACCTACGATCACGTGACGAGCACAGCGCGCTGAAGTGCCTCCCGCCTGATCGTGACTGCAAACGGCGTACATTGTAACCAGCGGTAGGCGCCATCGACACGCGCTTGTAGCGACGTCGCGGTGCGCATGCTCCGCGCAGCCCAAAGTTCGCCACCACCACCTACGATCACGTGACGAGCACAGCGCGCTGAAGTGCCTCCCGCCTGATCGTGACTGCAAACGGCGTACATTGTAACCAGGGTAGGCGCCATCGACACGCGCTTGTAGCGACGTCGCGGTGCGCATGCTCCGCGCAGCCCAAAGTTCGCCACCGACCACCTTACGATCACGTGACGAGCACAGCGCGCTGAAGTGCCTCCCGCCTGATCGTGACTGCAAACGGCGTACATTGTAACCAGCGGTAGACGCCATCGACACGCGCTTGTAGCGACGTCGCGGTGCGCATGCTCCGCGCAGCCCAAAGTTCGCCACCACCACCTACGATCACGTGACGAGCACAGCGCGCTGAAGTGCCTCCCGCCTGATCGTGACTGCAAACGGCGTACATTGTAACCAGTGGTAGACGCCATCGACACGCGCTTGTAGCGACGTCGCGGTGCGCATGCTCCGCGCAGCCCAAAGTTCGCCACCACCACCTACGATCACGTGACGAGCACAGCGCGCTGAAGTGCCTCCCGCCTGATCGTGACTGCAAACGGCGTACATTGTAACCAGTGGTAGACGCCATCGACACGCGCTTGCTAGCGACGTCGCGGTGCGCATGCTCCGCGCAGCCCAAACTCGCCACCGGTCCCTTACGATCACGTGACGAGCACAGTGCGCTGAAGTGCCTCCCGCCTGATCGTGACTGCAAACGGCGTACATTGTAACCAGCGGTAGGCGCCATCGACACGCGCTTGTAGCGACGTCGCGGTGCGCATGCTCCGCGCAGCCCAAAACTCGCCACCTGGCCCCTTACGATCACGTGACGAGCACAGCGCGCTGAAGTGCCTCCCGCCTGATCGTGACTGCAAACGGCGTACATTGTAACCAGCGGTAGGCGCCATCGACACGCGCTTGTAGCGACGTCGACGGTGCGCATGCTCCGCGCAGCCGAAAGCTCGCCACCGCCCCCTACGATCACGTGACGAGCACAGCGCACTGAAGTGCCTCCCGCCTGATCGTGACTGCAAACGGCGTACATTGTAACCAGCGGTAGGCGCCATCGACACGCGCTTGTAGCGACGTCGCGGTGCGCATGCTCCGCGCAGCCCAAAGTTCGCCACCACCACCTACGATCACGTGACGAGCACAGCGCGCTGAAGTGCCTCCCGCCTGATCGTGACTGCAAACGGCGTACATTGTAACCAGCTGTAGGCGCCATCGACACGCGCTTGTAGCGACGTCGCGGTGCGCATGCTCCGCGCAGCCCAAAGTTCGCCACCACCACCTACGATCACGTGACGAGCACAGCGCGCTGAAGTGCCTCCCGCCTGATCGTGACTGCAAACGGCGTACATTGTAACCAGCGGTAGGCGCCATCGACACGCGCTTGTAGCGACGTCGCGGTGCGCATGCTCCGCGCAGCCCAAACTCGCCACCGGCCCCTTACGATCACGTGACGAGCACAGCGCGCTGAAGTGCCTCCCGCCTGATCGTGACTGCAAACGGCGTACATTGTAACCAGTGGTAGGACGCCATCGACACGCGCTTGTAGCGACGTCGCGGTGCGCATGCTTCCGCGCAGCCCAAAGTTCGCCACCTACCACCTACGATCACGTGACGAGCACAGCGCGCTGAAGTGCCTCCCGCCTGATCGTGACTGCAAACGGCGTACATTGTAACCAGTGGTAGACGCCATCGACACGCGCTTGTAGCGACGTCGCGGTGCGCATGCTCCGCGCAGCCCAAAGTTCGCCACCACCACCTACGATCACGTGACGAGCACAGCGCGCTGAAGTGCCTCCCGCCTGATCGTGACTGCAAACGGCGTACATTGTAACCAGCTGGTAGGACGCCATCGACACGCGCTTGTAGCGACGTCGCGGTGCGCATGCTCCGCGCAGCCCAAAGTTCGCCACCACCACCTACGATCACGTGACGAGCACAGCGCGCTGAAGTGCCTCCCGCCTGATCGTGACTGCAAACGGCGTACATTGTAACCAGTGGTAGACGCCATCGACACGCGCTTGTAGCGACGTCGCGGTGCGCATGCTCCGCGCAGCCCAAAGTTCGCCACCACCACCTACGATCACGTGACGAGCACAGCGCGCTGAAGTGCCTCCCGCCTGATCGTGACTGCAAACGGCGTACATTGTAACCAGTGGTAGACGCCATCGACACGCGCTTGTAGCGACGTCGCGGTGCGCATGCTCCGCGCAGCCCAAAGTTCGCCACCACCACCTACGATCACGTGACGAGCACAGCGCGCTGAAGTGCCTCCCGCCTGATCGTGACTGCAAACGGCGTACATTGTAACCAGTGGTAGACGCCATCGACACGCGCTTGTAGCGACGTCGCGGTGCGCATGCTCCGCGCAGCCCAAAGTTCGCCACCACCACCTACGATCACGTGACGAGCACAGCGCGCTGAAGTGCCTCCCGCCTGATCGTGACTGCAAACGGCGTACATTGTAACCAGTGGTAGACGCCATCGACACGCGCTTGTAGCGACGTCGCGGTGCGCATGCTCCGCGCAGCCCAAAGTTCGCCACCACCACCTACGATCACGTGACGAGCACAGCGCGCTGAAGTGCCTCCCGCCTGATCGTGACTGCAAACGGCGTACATTGTAACCAGTGGTAGACGCCATCGACACGCGCTTGTAGCGACGTCGCGGTGCGCATGCTCCGCGCAGCCCAAAGTTCGCCACCACCACCTACGATCACGTGACGAGCACAGCGCGCTGAAGTGCCTCCCGCCTGATCGTGACTGCAAACGGCGTACATTGTAACCAGCGGTAGGCGCCATCGACACGCGCTTGTAGCGACGTCGCGGTGCGCATGCTTCCGCGCAGCCCAAAGCTTCGCCACCAGCCCCTTACGATCACGTGACGAGCACAGCGCGCTGAAGTGCCTCCCGCCTAATTGTGACTGCAAACGGCGTACATTGTAACCAGCGGTAGGCGCCATCGACACGCGCTTGTAGCGACGTCGCGGTGCGCATGCTCCGCGCAGCCCAAAGTTCGCTACCACCACCTACGATCACGTGACGAGCACAGCGCGCTGAAGTGCCTCCCGCCTGATCGTGACTGCAAACGGCGTACATTGTAACCAGCGGTAGGCGCCATCGACACGCGCTTGAAGCGACGTCGCGGTGCGCATGCTCCGCGCAGCCCAAAACTCGCCACCGGCCCCTTACGATCACGTTACGAGCACAGCACGCTGAAGTGCCTCCCGCCTGATCGTGACTGCAAACGGCGTACATTGTAACCAGCGGTAGGCGCCATCGACACGCGCTTGTAGCGACGTCGCAGTGCGCATGCTCCGCGCAGCCGAAAGCTCGCCACCGCCCCCTACGATCACGTGACGAGCACAGCGCACTGAAGTGCCTCCCGCCTGATCGTGACTACAAACGGCGTACATTGTAACCAGCGGTAGGCGCCATCGACACGCGCTTGTAGCGACGTCGCGGTGCGCATGCTCCGCGCAGCCCAAAGTTCGCCACCACCACCTACGATCACGTGACGAGCACAGCGCGCTGAAGTGCCTCCCGCCTGATCGTGACTGCAAACGGCGTACATTGTAACCAGCGGTAGGCGCCATCGACACGCGCTTGTAGCGTCGTCGCGGTGCGCATGCTCCGCGCAGCCCGAAACTCGCCACCGGCCCCTTACGATCACGTGACGAGCACAGCGCGCTGAAGTGCCTCCCGCCTGATCGTGACAGCAAACGGCGTACATTGTAACAAGCGGTAGGCGCCATCGACACGCGCTTGTAGCGACGTCGCGGTGCGCATGCTCCGCGCAGCCCAAAGTTCGCCACCACCACCTACGATCACGTGACGAGCACAGTGCGCTGAAGTGCCTCCCGCCTGATCGTGACTGCAAACGGCGTACATTGTAACCAGCGGTAGGCGCCATCGACACGCGCTTGTAGCGACGTCGCGGTGCGCATGCTCCGTGCAGCCCGAAACTCGCCACCGGCCCCTTACGATCACGTGACGAGCACAGCGCGCTGAAGTGCCTCCCGCCTGATCGTGACTACAAACGGCGTACATTGTAACCAGCGGTAGGCGCCATCGACACGCGCTTGTAGCGACGTCGCGGTCGCGGTGCGCATGCTCCGCGCAGCCCAAAGTTCGCCACCACCACCTACGATCACGTGACGAGCACAGTGCGCTGAAGTGCCTCCCGCCTGATCGTGGCTGCAAACGGCGTAGATTGTAACCAGCGGTAGGCGCCATCGACACGCGCTTGTAGCGACGTCGCGGTGCGCATGCTCCGCGCAGCCCAAAACTCGCCACTGGCCCCTTACGATCACGTGACGAGCACAGCGCGCTGAAGTGCCTCCCACCTGATCGTGACTGCAAACGGCGTACATTGTAACAAGCGGTAGGCGCCATCGACCCGCGCTTGTAGCGACGTCGCGGTGCGCATGCTCCGCGCAGCCCGAAACTCGCCACCGGCCCCTTACGATCACGTGACGAGCACAGTGCGCTGAAGTGCCTCCCGCCTGATTGTGACTGCAAACGGCGTACATTGTAACCAGCGGTAGGCGCCATCGACACGCGCTTGTAGCGACGTCGCGGTGCGCATGCTCCGCGCAGCCCAAAACTCGCCACTGGCCCCTTACGATCACGTGACGAGCACAGCGCGCTGAAGTGCCTCCCGCCTGATCGTGACTGCAAACGGCGTACATTGTAACCAGCGGTAGGCGCCACCGACACGCGCTTGTAGCGACGTCGCGGTGCGCATGCTCCGCGCAGCCCGAAACTCGCCACCGGCCCCTTACAATCACGTGACGAGCACAGTGCGCTGAAGTGCCTCCCGCCTGATCGTGACTGCAAACGGCGTACATTGTAACCAGCGGTAGGCGCCATCGACCCGCGCTTGTAGCGACGTCGCGGTGTGCATGCTCCGCGCAGCCCAAAACTCGCCACTGGCCCCTTACGATCACGTGACGAGCACAGCGCGCTGAAGTGCCTCCCGCCTGATCGTGACTGCAAACGGCGTACATTGTAACAAGCGGTAGGCGCCATCGGCACGCGCTTGTAGCGACGCGACGGTGCGCATGCTCCGCGCAGCCGAAAGCTCGCCACCGCCCCCTACGATCACGTGACGAGCACAGCGCACTGAAGTGCCTCCCGCCTGATCGTGACTGCAAATGGCGTACATTGTAACCAGCGGTAGGCGCCATCGACACCCGCTTGTAGCGACGTCGCGGTGCGCATGCTCCGCTCAGCCCAAAGTTCGCCACCACCACCTACGATCACGTGACGAGCACAGCGCGCTGAAGTGCCTCCCGCCTGATCGTGACTGCAAACGGCGTACATTGTAACCAGCTGTAGGCGCCATCGACACGCGCTTGTAGCGACGTCGCGGTGCGCATGCTCCGCGCAGCCCAAAGTTCGCCACCACCACCTACGATCACGTGACGAGCACAGCGCGCTGAAGTGCCTCCCGCCTGATCGTGACTGCAAACGGCGTACATTGTAACCACCGGTAGGCGCCATCGACACGCGCTTGTAGCGACGTCGCAGTGCGCATGCTCCGCGCAGCCCAAAACTCGCCACCGGCCCCTTACGATCACGTGACGAGCACAGCGCGCTGAAGTGTCCTCCCGCCTGATCGTGACTGCAAACGGCGTACATTGTAACCAGCGGTAGGCGCCATCGACACGCGCTTGTAGCGACGTCGTGGTGCGCATGCTCCGCGCAGCCCAAAGTTCGCCACCACCACCTACGATCACGTGACGAGCACAGCGCGCTGAAGTGCCTCCCACCTGATCGTGACTGCAAACGGCGTACATTGTAACCAGTGGTAGACGCCATCGACACGCGCTTGTAGCGACGTCGCGGTGCGCATGCTCCGCGCAGCCCAAAGTTTGCCACCACCACCTACGATCACGTGAGGAGCACAGCGCGCTGAAGTGCCTCCCGCCTGATCGTGACTGCAAACGGCGTACATTGTAACCAGTGGTAGACGCCATCGACACGCGCTTCTAGCGACGTCGCGGTGCGCATGCTCCGCGCAGCCCGAAACTCGCCACCGGCCCCTTACGATCACGTGACGAGCACAGTGCGCTGAAGTGCCTCCCGCCTGATCGTGACTGCAAACGGCGTACATTGTAACCAGCGGTAGGCGCCATCGGCCCGCGCTTGTAGCGACGTCGCGGTGCGCATGCTCCGCGCAGCCCAAAACTCGCCACTGGCCCCTTACGATCACGTGACGAGCACAGCGCGCTGAAGTGCCTCCCGCCTGATCGTGACTGCAAACGGCGTACATTGTAACCAGCGGTAGGCGCCACCGACACGCGCTTGTAGCGACGTCGCGGTGCGCATGCTCCGCGCAGCCCGAAACTCGCCACCGGCCCCTTACAATCACGTGACGAGCACAGTGCGCTGAAGTGCCTCCCGCCTGATCGTGACTGCAAACGGCGTACATTGTAACCAGCGGTAGGCGCCATCGACCCGCGCTTGTAGCGACGTCGCGGTGCGCATGCTCCGCGCAGCCCAAAACTCGCCACTGGCCCCTTACGATCACGTGACGAGCACAGCGCGCTGAAGTGCCTCCCGCCTGATCGTGACTGCAAACGGCGTACATTGTAACAAGCGGTAGGCGCCATCGGCACGCGCTTGTAGCGACGCGACGGTGCGCATGCTCCGCGCAGCCGAAAGCTCGCCACCGCCCCCTACGATCACGTGACGAGCACAGCGCACTGAAGTGCCTCCCACCTGATCGTGACTGCAAACGGCGTACATTGTAACCAGCGGTAGGCGCCATCGACACCCGCTTGTAGCAACGTCGCGGTGCGCATGCTCCGCTCAGCCCAAAGTTCGCCACCACCACCTACGATCACGTGACGAGCACAGCGCGCTGAAGTGCCTCCCGCCTGATCGTGACTGCAAACGGCGTACATTGTAACCAGCTGTAGGCGCCATCGACACGCGCTTGTAGCGACGTCGCGGTGCGCATGCTCCGCGCAGCCCAAAGTTCGCCACCACCACCTACGATCACGTGACGAGCACAGCGCGCTGAAGTGCCTCCCGCCTGATTGTGACTGCAAACGGCGTACATTGTAACCACCGGTAGGCGCCATCGACACGCGCTTGTAGCGACGTCGCAGTGCGCATGCTCCGCGCAGCCCAAAACTCGCCACCGGCCCCTTACGATCACGTGACGAGCACAGCGCGCTGAAGTGCCTCCCGCCTGATCGTGACTGCAAACGGCGTACATTGTAACCAGCGGTAGGCGCCATCGACACGCGCTTGTAACGACGTCGTGGTGCGCATGCTCCGCGCAGCCCAAAGTTCGCCACCACCACCTACGATCACGTGACGAGCACAGCGCGCTGAAGTGCCTCCCACCTGATCGTGACTGCAAACGGCGTACATTGTAACCAGTGGTAGACGCCATCGACACGCGCTTGTAGCGACGTCGCGGTGCGCATGCTCCGCGCAGCCCAAAGTTTGCCACCACCACCTACGATCACGTGAGGAGCACAGCGCGCTGAAGTGCCTCCCGCCTGATCGTGACTGCAAACGGCGTACATTGTAACCAGTGGTAGACGCCATCGACACGCGCTTCTAGCGACGTCGCGGTGCGCATGCTCCGCGCAGCCCGAAACTCGCCACCGGTCCCTTACGATCACGTGACGAGCACAGTGCGCTGAAGTGCCTCCCGCCTGATCGTGACTGCAAACGGCGTACATTGTAACCAGCGGTAGGCGCCATCGGCCCGCGCTTGTAGCGACGTCGCGGTGCGCATGCTCCGCGCAGCCCAAAACTCGCCACTGGCCCCTTACGATCACGTGACGAGCACAGCGCGCTGAAGTGCCTCCCGCCTGATCGTGACTGCAAACGGCGTACATTGTAACAAGCGGTAGGCGCCATCGACCCGGGCTTGTAGCGACGTCGCGGTGCGCATGCTCCGCGCAGCCCGAAACTCGCCACCGGCCCCTACAATCACGTGACGAGCACAGTGCGCTGAAGTGCCTCCCGCCTGATCGTGACTGCAAACGGCGTACATTGTAACCAGCGGTAGGCGCCATCGACCCGCGCTTGTAGCGACGTCGCGGTGCGCATGCTCCGCGCAGCCCAAAACTCGCCACTGGCCCCTTACGATCACGTGACGAGCACAGCGCGCTGAAGTGCCTCCCGCCTGATCGTTTGAAGTTTGAAGTTTATTCATCATCATAGTTTTAAACATACATCACTTATCCAGTGGTTGAATGGAAAGGGGTGGTGAAAAGGCAACTGAATGCCTGACAATGCACCGATCCCCGCCCAGACCACAATAATGCACAACACTCAACATGTGTGTCTAGAGCATAAATACATAGATTCAATACAGTGAAATATACAAAGTGTAGACGTAGAGCGTGGAAAAGATAAGAAATAATTACACATCTATAAGTACACTCTTTACACAAAAAAGCCCTTTAAAATCCTATAAAAAACAGAAATGTAGTTGTGAACAGTTGCGAGGAAGTGAAAAATTTATGATCGTGAGTCACGATTTTTAGTGAAATCGTGACTGCAAACGGCGTACATTGTAACAAGCGGTAGGCGCCATCGACACGCGCTTGCAGCGACGTCGCGGCGCGCAGGCTCTGCCTAAAGTTTCTAAATTTTGTAGGGGAAAATCTAGGCAATTTAGCTCCCACAGCCCAAAACTTGCCACCACCCTTCGTGGTCAAGCGGGAGGCACTTCAGCGCGCTGTGCTCGTCACGTGATCATGGAAGGCGGGGGCGAGCTTTGGGCTGCACGGAGCATGCGCGCCGCGACGTCGCTACAAGCATGTGTTGACGGCGCCTACCATTGCTTACAATGTACGCCGTTTGCAGTGACGAATTGCTATATTTTGACTTCGTATTGCCTAATTGGTATGCACTACAGTTATTTCACTTATGATAAAATTATTTTTGTAAAGACGTTGAATATAATTGCGCTGAAACCCTGCTAATAAGTGACCGAGTGGAAACGGTGAGAGGCTAAGCTCTCGCCCACGTTGCAATCGGTATACAGACGGCGCGAGACAAGCACGAAACCGCGGCATCCTATGCGGAGCTCATAGTGCTCGGACCTGCGTCAGTTAACGTATATAAAGCAAAACGCAAAACAGCTCCACACATTTCAAAACTGCTCGAAAGAGGCGTCATATACGGGCGTCACCACCATGGTCGGGGAATAAAAACGGTCGTAGAAAAGGCGCGTTCTGTATGCACGGTGCATCTAAAGTAAGCTTTATGATTTTCTTTAGGTTTAGAACTGGGAAGAACATAAGAGCTACCTTTGCAGATAACTTATATCCAGGGGGACACAGAGTGAGACAGTAATTATCGAAGATTTAGTAATTGATTTTTTAGCTACTGCAGCTAACAAGCATTTTTGCGTTGGAAAGTTGGAGGCAGTAGCACTTATGCAGTGCTCCACTTTGAATAACTCTTTTAGCATGTATACATACTCCGAAATCCCGCTGCAAAGTTTAATTGCCGTTTATGTGATCGCGCATGCAAGACAGTCAGCACTGGTGAAAAGCTCCTCCCCGACGTGCTGAGGCAGTTGTACCAAGCGATGTACCAAGCGATTCTGGCGCCCTCAAACATACTCGAAAAACGAAAACGTGCAGTTTTATAGTTTTATAGCACTAAAAACAGCGCATGGCTAGAGCATTTCGGAGAGTAAAATATATGCTTGGTCGGAACCTTTCATAATTTCGCAGAATGTCATCTTAATGTGATTTATCAGAAAAATTATCCAGGGAGTACTCTTTCTTGTTTTGACACCACATTCAATTGCTTTACATATGTAGTAAGCAAAGACTTTTGTGTTATGTATTTGAAGCCTAGTAATAATACAACGATTTGTGTGTCATACACGCCTCCACAAGTTTCACCAGACCGTTCTATGTTTGCATTTCCCTTCCTTACAATATTGCTCTATATAGAATCTGAGCAATGAATACTTACTCTATATAATGTATATCTTGCGTTAAAATTTTTTTAGACCATGGATGTTTCTAAACTTAACGAAAAATATAGTAAATTTGAAATAATCTTTCTGTTTTACATGGAAACACAATGTTTTATAGATCCATCGAAAGGAAATAAATAGTTCTTCTTACATGACAAGTTTTGTCATTACAATTGTTGTTTTGTGAATGTGGAATAAACTAGAGACCGTATGGAGAAACCTTAGTTCTGCGGTAGAAACAGGCTGAGAGTGACGGCGTATGCTTCAAGCTTTCATGTTGACCGCCTCCTAAAAAGCGAATATAGCTTGTAAAGCTTGCTTCTTCGCGTAATGACGCTTGATGCGACGAAACCAGCTTTAACGAGTGCTCTTCGGAATGTTGCGCGCATACGTGCGTGACGTTCTAAATGTCTAGCAGGCACATACATAACGTATACATAACTTGCGTCATATTAGCAATAAATTGGTGTCCCAACACCACTTTTAAATATGCCCATAAAGCCTTATTGTAAAGTTCACATTATCACCGCAAAAAAAAAAACTCCAATACTTTTGCGCAAGCTGTGAATGAGTATCGGAGTTGTTCTTTCAAGACGCGCTATTTAATAAAAACAGTTTACTCAACGTATTTAACTGTTTTCACTATATAGTTATGAATTTCTATTGTAAACATAGTGCTTCTATAGCTTGTTCACAAATTGCTAATTTCTAGCACCGCCTTCTGAAAAAAAAACTGACATAGTAAATGAGAATTACGCTTGGTAGACTTGCTGCAATTAGAACTCATTTTTCACATGCAACAAATGTTCAAATTCGTCCCGTGGCAGAGCTGTAAAGACGCATTTTTAGTAAGAATCATATGTACTTGAATGCGGAAATTGTTGTTGGCTGCAAGCTAGTTTCCGCTGCGTATAGGTTAACTATGAAGTCAAATACGCTGACTAATAGACGACTGTCGACAGTCGCTGTACTTTATTATTACATTATCGCGAATTGTTTCAGAAGTATTATAGCTCTCGCTTTTTCGTTGTCCTCACGAAACGGTATGGGACAGCATCTTGGAGTACCGAACAGGCGTTGAGGGAGGTTTGAGCGACGCGGCGCAGCTTGCCAAACGCGAACAGCGCAGATACCGAACCGGACTTTCGAAGCTAGCGTTCGCTCATCCCTTTTGCACTTGGCGCGCTCTCCTTTGTTTGCTGTTTTTATTTATTTAAGGTCGTGCAAACGAGCTGCATCTTGCATCCGTCCTGCAGTGTCTAAAGAAAACTGTGGCCAGAGGGTGGCAGTCGCACGGGAGAGATAGATAAGGTCTTCGCGAGTCGAATAAAACACACAAAATAAAAAAAGCTTAAGAAACGCAACTTTCCCCCTTCTTTCTTTCTCATCTAATCTCACTCGGCCAACGCCTCGCTCAACGGGTGGTTCGCCCACGTGACTCCTCGCGCGATGCAGAAACGAAACTCCCCGCTTCAACCACCGCCCATCAAAAAAACTCTTCGCGAGTAACCACAGCTCGTCCCTCTACCTCCTTTCCTACTCTCGTAGCGCAGCACTTTTCTTCGCAACCACCGCCGCCGCCACTTTTAAGCCGCACCTCATGAGCGACGCAATGCGCGTTCACGCTTAACTCTCTCGGAACCAGTGTCAATTAATTTCTCGCCCTGCTTTGTTTGTTCCGCGTGTCACTCCGCGCGGACCTTTCACCCAACACCAGCGTTTCTCTCTCACTGCCCCCTTCGACGCTCAGTTCACTTCCTGCGCGATTTCGAGTCCGTATTCTCTCCCTCCCTCAGTGCAACTGCCGTCACACTGCAAGGGCAGGCAGATATCCGGGAAATTACCGAGATACGAAGCGCTTGCCCGTCGGAGCTGCTGCGGTTGTCCCGTCAACGACAAAAGCGGCGAGCGCCCGACCGACTCACCGGCCGTGCAGTGTGGAAAGCAAAACCAACTGCTGCGAAGCCGCTGCGGTTTCGAAAAAACTAGCTAGGTTTTTTTTTTTGCATCTGCACTTCATCGCTGGAAAAAAGAAGAGAAAAACACTTCTTGCGCCACTTTCGTTGTCGACCTACTGACTGGAATGCCACTTTGAGCGCAGGTGATTGAGTGTGGCTTGCGTTACGTTTTGGGCGTGCGACCCTTCACTTCTGTTGCGAAGCGCACCTCCGACGACGTTACGAAGGGCGCCTCGAAATCTCAACGCTGCAACCACTGTTTACGAAATACGGCGACGCCAACACGGACCCGAAGGCGCCACTGCTTCGAATTCCACCGGGAAGGTCACCAGCCGTTTGGTAGCGTAGGTTTCTCAGCTCGCGACTGCTTCTGCGCAGAGCTGATAGACGAGCGGACGAGACGACGGTGAGTTAAACAAGGTTTATGTACAGCATATATACAGAGGCGTTACATATTCGGCACTGGGGCCGACAGAGACGCGAAGAGCCGAGCTCTTCTCTCTAACACATAGCTCTACTCTCAAATGGGTCTCCTGTCAAAGGGGTCTGCTAACACATAGCTCAACTGCGACACACATGTCTGCTCTCCAACACGTCTCCCGCTCGCGACGCGCCGCAGGGCTTCTTTTATATGCACCGGGTCCAACCTAAATATCCAACCAGAAGCGCCGCTGGTCGTCAGGTCAGACTCCTCCAATGGGGGTCGCCGCTGGGCCGCGTCATTCTTTCTCAACGAATCTGGAGAGGCTGCGCTGCAGGTGGCTGGACCCAAGTAGGAGTGACGTCGCCGCGCATTGCGTCAGACCCCCAGACAGGAAGACGCCGGTTGTTTACTCGACGGGCTCGCTTGCTGCGCTGACTCACTGCACGTGCGCGCCAGAAAGGCGCCGCGCGTGTTTACGCCGTTGAGTTGTTCGCGTCAGGCGGGCTGGCCTTGACACAGATTGCCTTTTCAGAGGCACGGACGTTCGCTGTCGACTCGCAGGCATAACAGCACCCCCGCCGCCAGACAATGCGCCGAAAAGACGAGCTGCTTCCACGGAGATCGTATGTCAGGCGCGCTCGTTCGCCAGGTCCCTCCAGGTTCGCCTCCAGGGCCATGGGGAGAATGCAGCTCCAGACTCTGTTCCGGGAACACATCCCATTCTTGAGGACGGATCCCAGCTCCACTGGCTTGTCGCCACAACTTGCCGGCCAGCTTCACTCGTCTCTTCTGACCATCTTTGGTTTCAGCACTTGTCAATCTTCTGCAACTTGTCAAGAACGGTTCGACAACAGACAACACACGACACAAGCAAGTGCCCTCGATCACCCGACAGAACACCAGACAAAGCATAGTACAACATATACCTATCTACGTGTCTATCGGAATTTTGTTCCCTCTACAACAAGAGGCACATGTGGGACACAAGACTCTTAAAATAAGAACTTGAATTTTTCACACTTACAACAACGCAACGAATTAGAATACCACATAAAATTGACCCCTTGAGATCACTCTGAACGAGAGCGCTCAGCCCAGGTCGTGATGAGGTCAAAATTTTGCCCCGAATCGCCAGCGAGAAACCGAAAGGTTGAGAAGGTACTAGCTAGAACACACTGCTCAATGCACCTGCATTAGCGTTAGGCTTTCCTTTTTTTTAGCGAACGTCAAAGTTGTACAATTGGAGCATCATGCTCTATCTAAGTAACCGGCCACTTTTAGGCGACGATACCTATGTGGTACCAAGAGCGGCTCACACTTGCGACGTTGCACAGGGGAACAACGATACGGCTTGCTACGGATTGACTACTCAACGCTTAGCTCGATATGGTGTTCGATCACCCTTGTGTTTCCGGGGCGGTCCGAAAACACGTCTCCAAACTCGGAAACAATCCTTCTCAGGTCCTCCTTCCGGACTTCACTTTACCTAAGCTCTAGGTTTATCTGCTCCCAGATTACTTTCGATCCCCCTTCGATTATCTCACAAGAACTAAAAATTTCTGCTTCCTCTTCCTCTGAAGCATTCAACAGCTGATTTACGACCGCTTGATGTTGAACGTAGGGTTTCATCAAGTTGTAAATTTTGTTCTGCCGCCTTCCTAATTTCACTTCATAATTCGTATCGGGAAGCTTCGATATCACATTGGCAGGCCCTTCCCAATCAACCTCAAGCTTGTTCCTTTTGGATGGCTGCAGCAGCATTACCTGACTTCCTACTTCAAAAGCGCGCTTCTTCACCGATTTCTCGTAGTGCTCCTTCGACAGCACTTGTGCCGCGTTTTGTGGCTTTCCACTAGCGCTTTAATCGAGAGGTTCTCACGCTGCTCTCGAATGAACGTCTCTCGATCATCCCTCGACAGCTCGCTCCAATTTTCCGCTACAGGCGAGAGCGTTGCAACCCTCTCGCTCTGACTAAATGGCGCCATGTCGTCTCCTCCTACGCATACCGCGCCGGTCGCTTCGGCGACGGGCCGCTCGCGTGACTGCTCACATGACTCACGCGGAAAATTTCCTTTCTGGGGTTCCGTCGACCCGCCGACAAGGTCACTTGAGAGTTCACCGCATTGAACAAGATCAAGCTTCTGCGAAAGCTTCCGCGCTTGCGATCGCGTGAGGGTCATGTACGCTAAGTTGGGGAAGAACGATTTACCCTGCTCTTTGAGAAGCTGCTCTGAGTTGTTGGAGAAAAGATAAGAAAAACGATCGTTTAGCGCTGCAGACACAGCCGCTTCGGTACGAAGCTTACCGAACGGGCCTTCAATGACAACCGTGGCGATTGGTAAGCAAACACTCTACTCCTCGGCGACTTGCCTGATCCACGCGCATTCTCCTGTAAAGTCATCCGGAGACACCAATGAAGGATAGACAACATCCATGGTTGCCGCTGAGTCTCTAAGTGCTCGGCACGTTTTCTCATTCACCCTAATTTCTTGGAGATACGGCTCCAACAACCAGAAGTTCTTTTCTGATTCTCGGATTGTTGCGAAGGCAAACTTTTCCTGACAGTTTATCGCGATGTGTCCTTCCTTTTTGCAGTTGTAGCAGATTCTTCCGTTTGTTTTCCGATTCTAGGACAGTTGCAAACTTTTGCTGACAGTTTATCCCGATGTGCCCTTCCTTTTTGCAGTTGTAGCAGATTAGCGGCTTCCGTGATTCAAACGCCCGTGTGGTAGAAACCTCACTCGATTTCTCCGCTTCCGTTTGCCCTTCCCCTACAGTGTCCTTCGTAAGAGACGGGTCCTTCTTGAAATTACGGTGCGGAGCGCGTTTCCGTTGATCAGGTTTCTTTGAAAAGCCCTCTTTTCTTTCATCCTTTTCAACGCGCACTGCCCTGCTGTGCAACTTTCGGCGAGTATAATACTCCTCAGCTAACTCTGCTGCCTTGTTTAGCTGTACTTCACCAAGTCTGTCTTGCAGCCAAAGTTTGACATCCTCCTCGATACAGCGGTAGAATTGCTCCAATGCAATGCATTCTACCACTTTATCGCGGTCGTCATAAACACCTTCGCCCTTGAGCCATTCAATTAAATCGGCTTTAAGACGAAACGCGAAGTCAACGTGTGACTCATTCCCCTTTTTAGCATACCGGAATCTTTGCCTGAAAGCCTCGGGTGACAACTTATAACGTCTCAAAAGCACTTCCTTAACCTCGTCATAGCTCTCAAACGCTTCCCTCGACAAGCAAGTTATCGCGTCGGACACTTCGCCGGGAAGAAGAGCTAAGAGGTTCTGCGCCCAAAGAGACCGCTCCAAAGCGTTTCGCTCACAGACGTGTTCAAACTTGACGAGATACTTCGCCATGTCCTCGCCTACTACGAACGGTGGCAGTTGGTCCCGAATTCTAAAACCGCTGACCTGAATCGTCGGAGAAGCTACGCTAGGCGCCTGCGAACACTGTAGGATTGCCAATTCTATTCGTTTCATCTCGAGGTCGCGCTCGCGACGTTCTCGCCTTTCAGCCTCCTCGCGGCGTGCTTTGATATCCGCCCAGGCCTCATCGACTTCCTCAGCCGACACTTCTTCATCCTTCATGATCTCAAGGATCGCTTGCTTTCGTTTGCCGAGTTCCTCACAAAGTAATGCCGAGTTCCTCACAAATTTCGATGAGTTCCTTCACTTTAAGGTTCTCCATCGTTCACACTAGCCTCTTGCTGTTTGCCCCTGTTAACAATTTACTTGCCGTACCCACTATAAGTCAACTAGCAATACGCGCAAGCAATTTTTCACACTCCCGTGTTTACCCCCTCCACATTAACTTTGGTTTCAAAGCGCTTCGACTGGGCTTGAAACGATCAAAGCTCACTTCAATGCTTCACACAGCCCTTCTCTAAACTACTACAACCTGAGCTAGAGTAGTCTGGTGAACTGAGGGGAAAACATCAGGCACTCGCCGAATCGATGTCGCTGACGCCGGCCGATTTCGCAGCTGCCAACTACTGTTGCGAAGCGCGCCTCCGACGACGTTACGAAGGGCGCCACGAATCACACCGCTGCGACCACTGTTTACGGAAGACGGCGACGCCAACACGGACCCGAAGGCACCACTGCTTCGAATTCCACCGGGAAGGTCACCAGCCGTTTAGCGTAGGTTTCTCAGCTCGCGACTGCTTCTGCGCAGAGCTGATAGACGAGCGGACGAGACGACGGTGAGTTAAACAAGGTTTATGTACAGCATATATACAGAGGCGTTACAAATTCGGCGCTGGGGCCGACAGAGACGCAAAGAGCCGATCTCTTCTCTCTAACACATAGCTCTACTCTCAAATGGGTCTCCTGTCAAAGGGGTCTGCTAACACATAGCTCAACTGCGACACACAAGTCTGCTCTCCAACATGTCTCCCGCTCGCGACGTGCCGCAGGGCTTCTTTTATATGCACCGGGTCCAACCCAAATGTCCAACCAGAAGCGCCGCTGGTCGTCAGGTCAGACTCCTCCAATGGGGTCGCCGCTGGGCCGCGTCATTCTTTCTCAACGAATCTGGAGAGGCTGCGCTGCAGGTGGCTGCACCCAAGGAGGAGGGACGTCGCCGCGCATTGCGTCAGACCCCGATACAGGAAGGCGCCGGTTGTTTACTCGACGGGCTCGCTTGCTGTGCTGACTCACTGCACGTGCGCGCCAGAAAGGCGCCGCGCGTGTTTACGCCGTTGAGTTGTTCGCGTCAGGCGGGCTGGCCTTGATACAGATTGCCTTTTTCAGAGGCACGGACGTTCGCTGTCGACTCGCAGGCATAACACTTCTTATGCGCCCCGCCGCGGTGGTCTAGTGGCTAAGGTACTCGGCTGCTGACCCGGAGGTCGCGGGATCGAATCCCGGCTGCGGCGGCTGCATTTCCGATGGAGGCGGAAATGTTGTAGGCCCGTGTGCTCAGATTTGGGTGCACGTTAAAGAACCCCAGGTGGTCGAAATTTCCGGAGCCCTCCACTACGGCGTCTCTCATAATCATATAGTGGTTTTGGGACGTTAAACCCCACATATCAATCAACACTTCTTATGCGGCTGCAGTACGTCTGTCGAAAGTAAAAGCCGACAACACGCACGCGCTGAATCGATGGCACGTTGTCGTACTTAAGTGGAGGGAAGATGACTGTTGTAAATTTTTTGTTTGCCTTTTTCTTTTATTGAGAGGACGGAGCTGTGCGTCTCGCGGTACGCGCCGCTTTTGATGTGCCCGACTACGCACGTTTTGGCGTCGTGTCTCGCGCGCGGGTTCACATCTTGTCGTATACGACCCCCTCACCTTCAACCACCCCTCCACCGAAGGGGTGTAGATGAGGAGCTGCTAAGACTCCGCGAGATTTTTTCACGCTTTAACATTTCGGGTGATACTGAAGTGTAATTACTCGCCTTCGCATGGGCGACTACCAGTCGCCAAAGTTAGCCGTTCTGCACATAAATGCTCCCCGAAAAAATATGCCTGAGTATTTATTCACAATACTGCCAGTCTCCATAGAGACCATAGCAGGTGGGCACTACAGTATACAATTACAAAGAGCACTTAACACTTTCAGGATCGTAAATTGGTAAATAATGTGTAAAAATACAAATCAGCAACCTTGAAGCATACAATCAGCACTTATGCACACCATACACACCAAATACAAGTGACTGCTGGTTTGCATGTCACAGAAAAGCAGACATATCAGGACGCTAAAAGACGTTATTTTCAATTCTTGATAAGAAATCGCACAATGACTGGGCATTAGTGGTGAAAGGGGTTAACAAATTCCATTCGTGGATGGCAACTGGAAAAAAAGAGTATTTAAACGCATCATTGTTACATTTATATTCTAATAGAGTATTTGTATGTTGGTGCCGGGTAGCTCGTGTTTGCGAATATTCAACGTAGTTTGAGACATCTATTTTGAAATAAGTATGTAGGAGTTGATAAAGAAATTTCAAACGTGCCTGCTTCGCCCGTGTTTCGAGCGGGGGAAGCCCAGAAACAGCTACAAGGGTAGTGGGCGAATCAGCCAGTTTAAATTTGTTATGTATGAATCTTATGGCCTTCCTTTGTACCTTTTCTATTTTTTATGTTAGTCACGGTATGAGGAAACCATACAGTATTTCCATATTCAAGGATTGACCTAATGAATGTTTTGTAGGCTAGTAGTTTCGTCGAGATGGGTGCCAGATGGAGCGATCTGCGAATAAAAAATAGTTTTTGCATAGCAGAAGAAGTAACATTATCAATGTAAGCGTCCCACCTTAGATCTGATGTTATTGTTAAGCCTAGATATTTATGTCTGTGTACATTCGTGAGAGCAGCACCATTTATGTTATAGCAAAAGTTAGAGGGTTCTTTTTTCCGTGTTATCGTCATGCATGCAGATTTTTTTACGTTGATTGTCATCTGCCAATGAGAGCACCATTCTGCAACGGTATTAAGAGACTTGTTGAGAGAGAGGTGATCTTGTTGATTGTTAATTGCTCGATAAATGATACAGTCGTCTGCGAATAACTTTATTTTACTATCTATATTAGTAGTTATATCATTTATATAAACGAGAAATAACAAGGGTCCAAGCACGGAGCCCTGGGGCACTCCTGACGTCACTGGTACTGTGTCTGATGCAAAATGTTCAAAAATAACAAACTATAGGAATCTATTAAACAAGAAATCTTGAACCCAAGCGATGATTTCTCCATCTACGATAAGGCTTCTTAATTTAGCTATTAGCTTTGTATGACAAACGCAATCAAATGCCTTGGATAGGTCGAGTAGGATTATGTCGGTTTGGCGGTGATTGTTAATGCCTAACGCAAGGTCGTGTATTACTTCGGTTAACTGTGTTATGGTGGATAAACCTTGGCGAAAACCATGCTGGTTATTGGACAGAATGCCTCTTTGTTCAATAAAAACGGTTAAATGTTTTAGAATGATATGCTCGAGTAGTTTACATGCCGTGCTGGTTAGCGATGTTGGTCTGAAATTTGTTTCAATGGATTTATCTCCTGATTTGTGTATCGGAATAATTTTTGCTATCTTCCAATAATCTGGTAGTTTGGATGTTGAGAGGGATTTCCGAAAAATAATCCCCAGGTATCTGCTGCACCACTCTGCGTATCGTTTAAAAAATTGATTTGGTATATTGTCCGGACCACAGGCTTTTTTGGTGTCAAGGCCAAACAGAAGATTAAGAACACCGGCGTCTGTGATAACGAGTGGCTGGATAGTGGGACCAGGCCGCGGATGTAAGTCCGGCACGACACCATTATCTTTAGTGAAGACAGAACAGAAGAATTGGTTGTATCTGTTGGCTTTATCTTTTTTTTTCCATGGACGAAAGCTTAGTTGTGAGTGTGTGTTTTTTTTTTGGCGGAAGTGGTTCCAAAATCTATGTGGGTTGTTTTTTAAGAAGCTGGAGAGTACAGTGTTGAAATAATGACTTTTCGCTTCTCTGGATATCTGTTTAAAAGTTTTTACTGCAAGCGCTAGCCTGGAAGCGTTAGATGGGTTGGTGCCTGGTACCTTGTTTGCCTTCCGAATCCTTTTGAGTTGGCGTTTTGTAATGTATTACTTCACGTGTAATCCACGGGTTATTTTTTAACGGTTTTTTTAACCGCACAGGAATAAAATGTGTTACACAGTGCGACACTATATCTTTGAAACACAACTAGACATCGTTTACATCAGACAAGGGATCTGAGGCCAATTCCGAAAACACTGGGAATTTATGAGCCAAGTAGGTTTGTATGGAAGCATCTTTTGCTTTGTCAAAATTTATTATGGTTTGCGCTGCCGTTTGCATCGGTATTGAACAATCTAGCGGTAATACACACATCGGTATTCTGTGATCTGATATCCCTTCAATTATTTCAACCTATGTTTGTTCTAAAAGGAAGTTGTTACTCAACAAGATTAATTCAAGTACACTGCGACACTCGCCTTGTACCCTTGTGGGGCATTCCACAATCTGGCGCAGGTTAAAACTTAGCATCATATCGACAAGTGCTTCTGAAGCCTTTGTCGTGTACTGCATGGTAGCCCAGTTAAAGTCGGCAAGGTTGAAATCCCCCGTAAGAATAACCCGGCACTTTCCAGCATGTTGGTGCAAATACTCTTGTATGGCGGTTATGCATTCGTGCCCACATCCGGGGCTTCGATAGATGCAGCCAACAACTATACTTGAGCTTTTGGTAATAATTTTACAAAAACTGCCTCAGCATCTGCTACTTCCGAAAGGATGATTAGTGGGATTGATTTCTTTATTACTAACGCCACGCCTCCACCACGCGACTGGCGGTCTTTTCTAACAAGTACATAATTTTGGGGAGCAACTTCATGACTCGAGATGGATGCCGATTACCACGTTTCGGTAACTGCCACTATATCGGGTTCTCGATCGAGTAGTAGGCTTTCAAATGGCTGTACCTTATTCAAGATACTGCGGGCGTTCATGTTCAATAACGTTATTTTTTCTTGCGCTGGCTTTGGCGCGTTGCAAGCCGGCTTGCTTCGTTTTTTTCTTTGTTCCACTTTGTCGTACTTCTCTATTTCTACCCTTTCGTTCTTTTCGTCATCATAGGTGAACACACGGCTGTTAATTAACAGCTTATTATATGCTAACGACACTTTATCTTTATTTTCACGGTTTTGCTTAGCACTGTCCCAGAGTTTTTTTCTGGTTTCTCTGAGTTTTCGGCAAAAATCCTCTCCTATAGAGAAATCTGTGCCCTTCAGTTTAAAGCCGTTTTTTAGTACCGCAGTTTTTTCTCTGGCATCAAGTAATTTAAGAATGACTGGCCTTGTCTCGTTTGGTCCAACTCTTCCTAAGCTATGAATGCGCTCAATGGCCACAGGTTCAAGTTGAAGAATTTTGTAATTATGCCGTCATTGACTGCCTGTTCTAGGGTTTCACTTGTTTCTCCTTCCGGTTCCGGTATGCCATAAACGATTAGGTTTGACCTCCTGCTGCGGTTTTCCAAGTCGTCTATTCTTGCTTCAAGGCCCCTGATTACCCCCTTCATAGAAGCCATTTCTTTGTGGCATGCCGCGATTTCAGCCTCAAGTTTTGTAATTACGTCAAGCTTGTTATCAATATCCGAGAGTCGCTTTTCTTTGATATCCTTAATGTCTGCAGCGATTTCCGTCAGTTGTTTAGCAATCTTTTCGAGCTCGGGGCCGGGATTGCTTTCGATATCTCCACCCTTTAACAGTAGTTTCTTGAATTATGTCATGCATGATTCACGCACAGCGCAATACTGCCATGGGCATGGCAACACCAGCAAGAAACGGTCACTTGAGCGGATGCATTTTCCATATTGCTTTCTCACCTGAAAAATGTAGACGAACGGGCAATTTGTGAGCCGCATGTCGACGGTGCCACCGTGCCCAGTGACAGGGGGTTCC
The DNA here is from genome assembly GCA_013436015.1 of Rhipicephalus annulatus. Taxonomy (NCBI): domain Eukaryota; kingdom Metazoa; phylum Arthropoda; class Arachnida; order Ixodida; family Ixodidae; genus Rhipicephalus; species Rhipicephalus annulatus. The sequence continues at coordinate 40,130 of WOVY01003637.1, read as the reverse complement.
CTGAGGAACGCATATATAGTCCCGGACAGCGCAGACGCCAGGTGGCGCTCCAGGGCAGATGGGTGGATGCATGTGCCTGCAAGCTGATGCAGTTGATAGTCGAAGAAGATCCGTGTCGGCAGCGTCGGCACGTGGTCGCTCTTTGCACGCTGGTCCAGCGCAGTCGCAGTCGCCCCGGTTGTTCCGAGGCCCACATCGCCTGCGCTGTGCAGCAGGCCGAAGACGAACTGAAAAATGTAGACGAACGGGCAATTTGTGAGCCGCATGTCGACGGTGCCACCGTGCCCAGTATGGTCCTGCTCTAACACACACACAATTGTTTTCTTCAATATATATAGTTGTTAACGCAATATTTATTATTTATGCTTCCTCCTTTTAGACCTTCCCATCGCAGCGACGATCACGTCACGTGGGTCAAGTTTCGATATCGTGACTCGTGCACCGGGTAATGCCCGACAGGCCACTCATTCGCTCGGAAGTTCTCCTGTTGCAAGCGCGAACTGTGTATGCTAGCTAGTTCTTGCAACTCGCCCATGTGATTACGCACATCGACGACAAAAAAAAGTGACCTGCCGACGACTCACACTGGAAGTTCTCGCAAAGCGTGGAGACAGAACGGAAGTTGAAATAAACAGCTTTTTTGTGTATTTTCTTTTTGCCACGTCACGTTGCTCGCCTGAAGGTACACACCCCACCCCTTCCTTTCCGCAATGCGTATCTATTTATCTATCTATCTATCTATCTATCTGTTGTGTTCCAAGCACCCCTGTGTCACGAGCGAGCTTTGAACCCGCGAAGGACCGGTTGCGGAAACTACTTCCAGATGTTGAATCCTCCCCTTCCCCCGCTCGGCGCAAACGAGCCACCGTCGTTTCCCCCGGCAGTTCGGCCGCCGCCTCCATCCGGATAGGGCCCCGCCGCGGTGGTCTAGTGGCTAAGGTACTCGGCTGCTGACCCGCAGGGCGTGGGTTCGAATCCCGGCTGCGGCGGCTGCATTTCCGATGGAGGCGGAAGTGTTGTAGGCCCGTGTGCTCAGATTTGGGTGCACGTTAAAGAACCCCAGGTGGTCTAAATTTCCGGAGCCCTCCACTACGGCGTCTCTCATAATCATATAGTGGTTTTGGGACGTTAAACCCCACATATCAATCATCAATCAATCCATCCGAATAGGAATAAACTTGTTTTTAACCGTTCGAGGTTGTCTGAGCTTTTTGGACTACCGCGACCAATGCGTACGTCTATGGGCCGACGACAACACCGAACATAACAGTGGCGACGAGGAAGTGGATTTGGACCAACGCTACGCAACGATATTGACAAGCTACAAGCTATGGCTACGCACGGGCTCCCAAATCGGCTACCCGAATTCAACGGCTCATCATGGTCATCGTGGTTTGGACGCCTGTAATTTTACTTCGAGGCTAACAACATTACTGATGCAGTAATGAAGAGGGCCAACCTGCTAACGCTGTGTGGGGAGCAGACATACGACACAGTCTGTGCCCTGATTCAGCCACGCACTCCAGCAGCCGTTGACTACGACGACATCGTAGCAGCGCTACAAGAGCACTATGACCCAAGGCCATCGGAGGTCTACTGTCGAGCCCGCTTCCAACGGCGAGACCAACTAGAAGGCGAAAAAGTGGCCGAATACGTAGCGGCTCTCAAAAAGCTCGCTGCTGACTGCAATTTCGGGACGTTGACCGCGACAGCTGCAGCTACTGCGCAGGAGGGAGGATCGACTTCCACACTTGCTAACACCACTATACTCCCCTTGGACGTTATGTTGCGTGACTGTTTTGTGTGCGGACTGCGTGATGCAGGTCTACAACAACGCCTGTTCGCGGAGACGGGTCTCACCTTCTCCAAAGCCTACGACATCGCCTAACGAGCAGAGAGCGCCGGTCACCAGCAGAGGGATATTCGACGGAACGTCGAGCCGGTGCATCACACCAGTCAGCAGTCAGGTCATTCCACGTCTAAGGCGAAATCAAGCAGAAAGACACAGCGCTGTTGGCGATGCGACGACATGCACGATCCCCAGGTATGTCGATACAAGACAGTGACCTGCATTTTTTGCCAAAAACTGGGACACATTGAAAGGGCATGCATCTCGAAGCGCAAACAGCTTGGACCGAAGACTTCAGTGCAACGGAACAACAATGTCGACGCACAGGAGGGCCAGACGCAAGATGCAAGCCGAACAGAACTAACGTCATCGGCACTATATGACTTAAACGCCGTTGTGAACCTCGGAACGAGACCGAAGATTACAACTGAAATTATGGTACACCAACGCCCTATCAGGTTTGAGGTGAATTCTGGAGCAGCATGTACGCTCATCAGCGAGGACACTTTTCGCGCTACTTGGCGTGAGAACGCGCCAGCTCTCCAGCAAGACGACACGCAGCTGAGAACGTGGTCCGGACATTCCCTTCCACTGCTGGGCTGTGCCAACGTAGACGTGTACTACAATGGGCAGACCCATCAGCTCCCCTTGCTAGTCGTCCACGGTTCTGGATCAAGCCTTTTAGGACGAAATTGGTTCACCCCCCTTGGAGTGGTCATTGGCGGAGTTCACCACACACTCAGTTATCCGTCAGTGGAGCAGCTTCAAGATAAGTACAAAGCGGTTTTTCTCCGAAGAAATGCCAGAGAACAACGGACCTCCAGTCACACTGGAGCTGCGGGAGGATGCGACGCCGAAATTTTTGAAAGCTAGGTCGGTGCCTTTCGCCCTACGAACGTCAGTCGAGAATGAGCTTGACCGACTGCAGGAACAAGGGATCATCGAACCTCGGACGCAACATTCGCAATGGGCTACACCACTCGTTGTCGTCCGAAAGAAGAACGGTACCCTACGCCTCTGTGGAGACTACCGGATCACTGTCAACCTGGCGACAAAGGCATCTTCCTACCCACTGCCGACACCGGAAGAGGTTTTTAGCGCGCTTTGTGGTGTAAAAATCTTCAGCACCTTGGACTTGACACAAGCCTACCAGCAACTGAAGGTGAGCGAATCAGCATCTGAACTACTCACAATAAACACTATTAAGGGTCTTTACAAAGTTAAAAGGCTAACATTCGGAATATCTGCAGCACCAGCAATCTTCCAGAAATTTATGGAGTCTACACTTAGCGGGATCCCAGGTGTTTGCGTCTACTTGGACGATGTTATTGTCGGTGGCGCCTCCAATAAAAGCACACAGAACGCTTGGAGCTCATTTTGGAAAGGCTAGCAGATGCTAATTTGCGCATCAGTAAAGAAAAATGTGTTTTTGCGGTGCCTGAAGTGAAGTTTCTTGGACATCAAATTGACGCGCAGGGTATCCATCCTACTGAAGACAAAGTGCGTGCAATCACCGAAGCACGAGCGCCTACTAACAAGCAAGAACTGCAGTCGTTTTTGGGGCTATTGACGTTCTACGACCGGTTCTTAGAACATCAAGCTACAGTGGCCAACGATCTATATCAGCTCCTGCAGAAAAGAAGTCCCATGGACTTGGTCGCCACGCCACCAAGAGTCATTTGTTGCCCTTAAACAACTACTTCGCAAGTCTACTGTTCTGTGACACTACGACGAAAGGAGACCCCTACTGCTAGCCTGTGACGCATCACCATACGGAGTGGGAGCAGTCCTCTCCCAAGTTGACGACCAGGGACGGGAAGCCCCAATCGCTTTTGCTTCGCGCACCCTATCGCAGGCAGAGAGGAATTATTCCCAGCTAGATAAAGAGGGACTTGCCATCGTCTACGCAGCAGATCACTTTCGGCAGTACATTACCGGCACGAAAGTAACTTTCATAACAGATCACCGGCCCTTATTGGGTATTATGGGTCCCCAGAATCCAATGACACAGACATTGTCGCCGCGAATGACACGATGGTGCATCAAGATGTCGGTGTACGATTACGAACTCGTACATTGCACGGGAAAGAAACACCAGAACGCCGACGCACTAAGCCGCCTGCCGCTAGACACCACAATAAATGAACCACCCCCGCCGGGTGATATACTCATGTTCGAGGCGCTGCCGAACCCTCCGCTAACAGCTGACACGGTAGCAGCATCAACGCAGGAGTGCACTGTCTTGAAGGAAGTCTACGCAGCTATACAAGAAGGCAACGAGCAGAAGCTAAAGCGTGAACACTTCAACGCTTACCGCAAGCGAGCTGCGGAGTTGAGCACTCATCGCGGTTGCGTCACCTTGGGATCAAGAGTAGCAATTCCAGCGGCACTTCGCGAACAGGCCATGTCGCTTGTCCACGCAGGTTATCGAGGCATTGTTGCCATGAAAAAGTACGCCAGAAGTTATATGTGGTGGCCTGGTATCGACCATGATATAGAATTAACAGTTCACGATTGCCAGCCTTGCCAATGCAACCACAGAAGCCCGCCAAGAGCCCCTATTCCTGAATGGGAAAGACTAGACACGCCTTGGCACACCCTGCACATTGATTTTGCTGGACCTATCGAAGGGTGTTCGTTCCTGGTGGTTGTAGACGCATACACGAAGTGGCTGGAGGTAAAACAAATGGCTACAACGACATCGGCAGCAGTTATCGACACTCTGCGGTCGTGGTTTGCAACGTTTGGCCTACCGCGCAAGGTGGTCTCGGACAAGGCACTCCGTTTGTGTCCGCGGAGATTCTAAGTTTTACAGCGACAACGGCGTCTCGTCTGTTACATCTGCTCCTTACCACTGTAGCGATCAAGCTATGCCTCGACCCAGCGGGTCATTCGCCACGCTGGATTTGTGCCAAAAGGATAGTCTCGCCACGCATCGTTAGCGCGTTAACCAGCAGACGACGACAGCGCTGGTCAAAGGGCTCTCCCCAGAGGATTCCACGAACCTGGCACCTCTCGAAAGGGCGCGCTAAAAGCTTCCCGTGGGAAGGTAGCGCAAGGCTGGCACCGAAGGGGTCGAGGCGCCCGTGTGTCTTCCGCTCTCCCCCTCCCTGTTCTACGGCAGCGCTGCGACTAGTGACAAGGGTGTGTGTGTGTGTACGTGCAAGCCAGTGTTGTGCCTCTATGAACATACATGACGGGCGGTACTTCGCTGAGAGGAACTTTTACATCACCATTGGTCCGCATTGTTGTGTGTAGTGATCCCCAACCTAGGGACCTAGGGAACTGGGGTCAACAAAAAGCGCGTGCAGCGCCTCGCCCAACTCTCTTCTTTTCTGTCTTCATCTCGACAACTCACTGTAAAGATGTAAATAAATCCGTTAAGTTTGCTCAAAGTTCTCCCCTAGTCCTTGGCTTGACGGAGCGACGGTGACCGGCCCCGCTACCGCAGACTGCGGTCGCCACAACCCGCAACAACTGGATGGCAAGCGGTTGGATGTGAGCCTGGAGGACGGAGAATGAACAACAAGCCGAGATCATGGAGACTGGCAGCTGTGGACTGGTGAGTGCTGGCTTTGGTTTTTTGGTTGCCAGGCTGATAAGATAGAAGTGCAATCTTTTCGCTGGTAGAGGCTACCACAGAAGCAGTTATTTACGGAACTTCTGGGTAGAGAGTGAGCTGCACCACACTAGTTCTCTGTCATGGATTGGAAGCGTTTGTTGAAGAATCAGCTCCTGATTCTGGGGGAGGAGCTGGGAGCAGAAGTAGATGCAGGGATGAAGAAAGTCGCAATTGTTAGCGCTATCGATGGCTTGAACCTGAGCAGTGAAGATATTAAAGAAACGTGGAACGAGATTCAAAAGCAACAGGAACAGGAGCGCGAGAAAAAGCGTGAGTGCGAAAGAGAGGAGCGTCGCTTAGAATGCGAGCGTGAAACAAAAAGACAGCAGTCTGAGAGAGAGATACGCCGCTTAGAAAGCAAGCGTGAAATTGAAAGACTGGAGCACGAGATTGCTATCTGCAAACGAGAACTTGAGTTGAAGAATAGGTCGGGCAGTAGTCCCCAGCAAGTGGTACCTTATCGCAACTTGAACGCCGAGTTCTGGATGTCTAGGTACATACAGCCATATACAGATTCAGGGGATATAAGCTTGTACTTTATGATATTTGAGCGGAAGTGCAAAGAACTATCATTTAAACGAGACACATGGTGTCATAGGCTACTCACGGTTCTGCCTTGCGAGGCAGATGAAGCTGTTGCGCGACTCAGCGAGCAGGACGCGAACAACTACGAGGTAGTTAAGGCAGAAATGTTCAGGATATTTGGAACTTCTGCCTGTAGAAAAGAAGAGCAGCTCAGGCAAGAGTCTGAAAGAAAGCGCGAAGCAGAAAGACAAGAGTCTGAAAGCGAGGCGCGTCAAAAAGCGCTGGACGTTGAAGTGTGTCAGGAAGCGCTAGAACGAAAGATCGTGCCAGAAAAGGGCCCGCGTATTCTAGAATGCATCAAGGTAGAGTATGCTGAGAACGAGGCCTTGGCCGGTCTGGATGTAGAGACGATGTCGAGAGACGCTCCTTGCGTGGATGAGGAGAGTGCCAGCAGCCCTAATGGGCCCAGTAAGATGCTGGAAACCTTCTTTGTGCCTCAGGAGCATGTTTCGACATCGTCGAAAGTAGGCATGGGTAGTGCAGTGGCTAATCGAAGCAAGAACGCGATGCTTCAGGAGTGCAGCGATGCTATCGGAGAGGGCCCAGCTAATGATTCTATCAGCGTTAACAAAGATAATTTGGCCCGGCAGTCCGTCGTGACACCGAGTTCAAAATGTTTGAGCGTAAGTAAAAATGTAGCACAAGCTCCAACGAGCTTCCCAACCCCTCAGTTCCCGACGCGACATGATGATGGCATTGAGAGAAAGGGGGCAAGCAAACATCACCGAAAACGAAAGAAGCGGAAGCGCACCGCACTGTGTAAGCCTAAGGCAGATCCCACTCCATCTCGAGAAAGACGAAAAACTAGGCCGTTAATTCGTTTCAAGAAACGTCAAAGGTGGCGTTCCGAGAGGTACAAGCGGCGAGCCAGGTGTAGAGGGGGGAAACGAGGTGCGTTACCCCAACGAAAGCGACCTTGCCCGGTGGGTCAAAGTCGAAAGCGCAGAGTGGCTAAATACCGCGTAAGGGAGAACACAAAAGAAAAACGAAACAGGTTTCACCCCTGCTCCTCACGTCCCTTTCAAATTCCTGAGGGGAACAGGCCGAAGTGGAAAATGAGGTGTGACGGCAGTGCACTGCTTAGATTTTGTGCATTTTGTAGCATCTGGCGTGCTCGAAAACGGCCGGGACCACGACCCCATCGGGTGCGATTCGAAAGAATCTAGTTGAGAAAGGGGGAACGGTCAGTTCGAGTAACTTTTGCACAGGCGTGTTAAATATTGTTACTCAGTGGTACGTCAAGATGCGTATTCAAGTCTTTTAAATTTTGTAAGTTACGTGATGCGGTGTAATTTTTTCAAAAGAAAAACCGCCGAACCAAAGGGTGAAAGATAGCATCGAAGCTTTAATCATTTGTACGAATATACCAAAAAAAACTGAACAAAATGTTTCATTTTTTTAGTGTTTCAAAGGTTTAGTCTCATATTGCGTGCCTTCACTGCCATGTCGATTTGGAGTGAATGAGCATTTGAGGGAAGATGTTAGAATAAACCAAATAGTTAAACCAAATAGTTTGGTTAGAAAAACCAAAAAATAAAATGATTAAACTTGGCGTGACACGGTGTAGTCGTTACGCGCTATGAGAATTGAGAACAATTGGCGCACGGTTTTAGCATAAACCAGTGCAAGTGTTGTGGGGTGCTTTTGATAAGTATTGCACCTAAGATTACTTTTGTGTTCAGTTGAGGGATGTTTTTCCGTAATGGTTTTAAGTGGCCTTTGAGTAATCGAAGTTTTTAGCTATGAGCAAGACTATTAGTGTGGTTGCCATTTAAGAAAAAAAGCGTAGGTGCATTGTGGCACATTTGAAAGACCGGCCTGGTTGCCGAAAACTCATTGCCGGCCCTTGCTGGTTCTGGTGGTTAGTCTTTGTGGTTTCAATGGTGTTGGAAGACTGCGGTTACTGTGATCTCTCCCGTCGAGCAGCTGATACTACCCAATGTCCGAGATCTTCCCGTCGGCGGAAGAGCTGTAGCGATCAAGCTATGCCTTGACCCAGCGGGTCATTCGCCACGCCGGATTTGTGCCAAAAGGATAGTCTCGCCACGGCTGGACGGAGGAAGCAACAGAGGCCGACTACACGAGAGGGCGCCCACTGATTGACAGCGGCGACAACTGTGTGGAATGTTGCCAAAAAGGGTTATGGAGCGGCGGCTCTATCTCCCGCCTGGGCCACGCATCGTTAGCGCGTTAACCAGCAGACGACGACGGCGCTAGTCAGAGGGCTCTCCCCAGAGGATTCTACGAACCTGGCACCGCTCGAAAGGGCGTGCTAAAAGCTTCCCGTGGGAACGTAGCTCAAGGCCGGCACCAAAGGGGTCGAGGCGCCCGTGTGTCTTCCGCTCTCCCCCTCCCTGTTCTACGGCAGCGCTGCGACTAGTGACAAGGGTGTGTGTGTGTGTACGTGCAAGCCAGTGTTGTGCCTCTATGAACATACATGACGGGCGGTACTTCGCTGAGAGGAACTTTTACATCACCATTGGTCCGCATTGTTGTGTGTAGTGATCCCCAACCTAGGGACCTAGGGAACTGGGGTCAACAAAAAGCGCGTGCAGCGCCTCGCCCAACTCTCTTCTTTTCTGTCTTCATCTCGACAACTCACTGTAAAGATGTAAATAAATCCGTTAAGTTTGCTCAAAGTTCTCCCCTAGTCCTTGGCTTGACGGAGCGACGGTGACCGGCCCCGCTACCGCAGACTGCGGTCGCCACAACCCGCAACAACTGGATGGCAAGCGGTTGGATGTGAGCCTGGAGGACGGAGAATGAACAACAAGCCGAGATCATGGAGACTGGCAGCTGTGGACTGGTGAGTGCTGGCTTTGGTTTTTTGGTTGCCAGGCTGATAAGATAGAAGTGCAATCTTTTCGCTGGTAGAGGCTACCACAGAAGCAGTTATTTACGGAACTTCTGGGTAGAGAGTGAGCTGCACAACACTAGTTCTCTGTCATGGATTGGAAGCGTTTGTTGAAGAATCAGCTCCTGATTCTGGGGGAGGAGCTGGGAGCAGAAGTAGATGCAGAGATGAAGAAAGTCGCAATTGTTAGCGCTATCGATGGCTTGAACCTGAGCAGTGAAGATATTAAAGAAACGTGGAACGAGATTCAAAAGCAACAGGAACAGGAGCGCGAGAAAAAGCGTGAGTGCGAAAGAGAGGAGCGTCGCTTAGAATGCGAGCGTGAAACAAAAAGACAGCAGTCTGAGAGAGAGATACGCCGCTTAGAAAGCAAGCGTGAAATTGAAAGACTGGAGCACGAGATTGCTATCTGCAAACGAGAACTTGAGTTGAAGAATAGGTCGGGCAGTAGTCCCCAGCAAGTGGTACCTTATCGCAACTTGAACGCCGAGTTCTGGATGTCTAGGTACATACAGCCATATACAGATTCAGGGGATATAAGCTTGTACTTTATGATATTTGAGCGGAAGTGCAAAGAACTATCATTTAAACGAGACACATGGTGTCATAGGCTACTCACGGTTCTGCCTTGCGAGGCAGATGAAGCTGTTGCGCGACTCAGCGAGCAGGACGCGAACAACTACGAGGTAGTTAAGGCAGAAATGTTCAGGATATTTGGAACTTCTGCCTGTAGAAAAGAAGAGCAGCTCAGGCAAGAGTCTGAAAGAAAGCGCGAAGCAGAAAGACAAGAGTCTGAAAGCGAGGCGCGTCAAAAAGCGCTGGACGTTGAAGTGTGTCAGGAAGCGCTAGAACGAAAGATCGTGCCAGAAAAGGGCCCGCGTATTCTAGAATGCATCAAGGTAGAGTATGCTGAGAACGAGGCCTTGGCCGGTCTGGATGTAGAGACGATGTCGAGAGACGCTCCTTGCGTGGATGAGGAGAGTGCCAGCAGCCCTAATGGGCCCAGTAAGATGCTGGAAACCTTCTTTGTGCCTCAGGAGCATGTTTCGACATCGTCGAAAGTAGGCATGGGTAGTGCAGTGGCTAATCGAAGCAAGAACGCGATGCTTCAGGAGTGCAGCGATGCTATCGGAGAGGGCCCAGCTAATGATTCTATCAGCGTTAACAAAGATAATTTGGCCCGGCAGTCCGTCGTGACACCGAGTTCAAAATGTTTGAGCGTAAGTAAAAATGTAGCACAAGCTCCAACGAGCTTCCCAACCCCTCAGTTCCCGACGCGACATGATGATGGCATTGAGAGAAAGGGGGCAAGCAAACATCACCGAAAACGAAAGAAGCGGAAGCGCACCGCACTGTGTAAGCCTAAGGCAGATCCCACTCCATCTCGAGAAAGACGAAAAACTAGGCCGTTAATTCGTTTCAAGAAACGTCAAAGGTGGCGTTCCGAGAGGTACAAGCGGCGAGCCAGGTGTAGAGGGGGGAAACGAGGTGCGTTACCCCAACGAAAGCGACCTTGCCCGGTGGGTCAAAGTCGAAAGCGCAGAGTGGCTAAATACCGCGTAAGGGAGAACACAAAAGAAAAACGAAACAGGTTTCACCCCTGCTCCTCACGTCCCTTTCAAATTCCTGAGGGGAACAGGCCGAAGTGGAAAATGAGGTGTGACGGCAGTGCACTGCTTAGATTTTGTGCATTTTGTAGCATCTGGCGTGCTCGAAAACGGCCGGGACCACGACCCCATCGGGTGCGATTCGAAAGAATCTAGTTGAGAAAGGGGGAACGGTCAGTTCGAGTAACTTTTGCACAGGCGTGTTAAATATTGTTACTCAGTGGTACGTCAAGATGCGTATTCAAGTCTTTTAAATTTTGTAAGTTACGTGATGCGGTGTAATTTTTTCAAAAGAAAAACCGCCGAACCAAAGGGTGAAAGATAGCATCGAAGCTTTAATCATTTGTACGAATATACCAAAAAAAACTGAACAAAATGTTTCATTTTTTTAGTGTTTCAAAGGTTTAGTCTCATATTGCGTGCCTTCACTGCCATGTCGATTTGGAGTGAATGAGCATTTGAGGGAAGATGTTAGAATAAACCAAATAGTTAAACCAAATAGTTTGGTTAGAAAAACCAAAAAATAAAATGATTAAACTTGGCGTGACACGGTGTAGTCGTTACGCGCTATGAGAATTGAGAACAATTGGCGCACGGTTTTAGCATAAACCAGTGCAAGTGTTGTGGGGTGCTTTTGATAAGTATTGCACCTAAGATTACTTTTGTGTTCAGTTGAGGGATGTTTTTTCCGTAATGGTTTTAAGTGGCCTTTGAGTAATCGAAGTTTTTAGCTATGAGCAAGACTATTAGTGTGGTTGCCATTTAAGAAAAAAAAGCGTAGGTGCATTGTGGCACATTTGAAAGACCGGCCTGGTTGCCGAAAACTCATTGCCGGCCCTTGCTGGTTCTGGTGGTTAGTCTTTGTGGTTTCAATTCAATTCAATTCAATTCAGTTTATTCCGACATCACAGGAGACATTACAAAAGTCACAACAATGGTGTTGGAAGACTGCGGTTACTGTGATCTCTCCCGTCGAGCAGCTGATACTACCCAATGTCCGAGATCTTCCCGTCGGCGGAAGAGCTGTAGCGATCAAGCTATGCCTTGACCCAGCGGGTCATTCGCCACGCCGGATTTGTGCCAAAAGGATAGTCTCGCCACGGCTGGACGGAGGAAGCAACAGAGGCCGACTACACGAGAGGGCGCCCACTGATTGACAGCGGCGACAACTGTGTGGAATGTTGCCAAAAAGGGTTATGGAGCGGCGGCTCTATCTCCCGCCTGGGCCACGCATCGTTAGCGCGTTAACCAGCAGACGACGACGGCGCTAGTCAGAGGGCTCTCCCCAGAGGATTCTACGAACCTGGCACCGCTCGAAAGGGCGTGCTAAAAGCTTCCCGTGGGAACGTAGCTCAAGGCCGGCACCAAAGGGGTCGAGGCGCCCATGTGTCTTCCGCCCTCCCCCTCCCTGTTCTACGGCAGCGCTGCGACTAGTGACAAGGGTGTGTGTGTATGTGCAAGCCAGTGTTGTGCCTCTATGAACATACATGACGGGCGGTACTTCGCTGAGAGGAACTTCTACATCACCATTGGTCCGCATTGTTGTGTGTAGTGATCCCCAACCTAGGGAACTGGGGTCAACAAAAAGGGCGTGCAGCGCCTCGCCCAACTCTCTTCTCTTCTGTCTTCATCTCGACAACTCACTGTAAAGATGTAAATAAATCCGTTAAGTTTGCTCAAAGCTCTCCCCTAGTCCTTGGCTTGACGGTGCGACGGCGACCGGCCCCGCTACCGCAGACTGCAGTCGCCCTGACGCGCAACACCACCCGGCTACGAACGGACAAGCCGAGCGCTACGTGGCTGAGATAAAGCGCGCCCTTACTAAAGACCAGACTGGGACAATGCAACGCTGCATCGCGTGCTTTCTCTTCAGACAGCACAACACTGTTCAAAGCACTACTGATCAAACGCCAGCGAAATTGATGTTCGGACGAGAAATGAGAACCCAGCTGACAGCAATTGTCCCGGAGCCCTCAGCGAAAGCACCGTCGGAGGAAGAAAAGCTCCCGAATAGCAGGAGAATTGAAAGTGGACAGCGCATATACGCCCGCCAGTTCCACAGAAAGCCCGGCTAGGTTGAAGCGACGGCTCTCAAACGCATAGGTTTGCGGTCATGGCTCGTCGACATTGGTGGAAAGGCCACAAGCCGCCACCTTAATCAGCTACGCCGTTCAGGTAATTTGCCAAGAGAACCTCCCATTCAAGCAGCCACCTCGACGGAAGCTTCGTTCCACTTAGCCTGGCATCTCGCACCAGATGAATCGGCGCCGCCGCCCGCCGGCCCCTGAACACACGAGAAATGACACCCAGCGAGTGGAGGCTTCTCCCTAGTGCGTCCAGAGCGTCCACGCGCCCACGGCTGCCCCCAGATCGCTTCCAAGTGACAAGCTAAGGAGGGAGGAGATGTGTTCCAAGCACCCCTGTGCCACGAGCGAGCTCCGAACCCGCGAAGGACCGGTTGCTGAAACTACTTCCAGATGTTGACTCCTCCCCTTCCCCCACTCGGCGCAAACAAACGAGCCACCGTCGTTCCCCCCCCGCAGTTCAGCGGCCGCCGCCTCCATTCGAATAGGAATAAACTTGTTTTTAACCGTTCGAGGCTGTCTGAGCTTTTTGGACTACCGCGACCAACGCGTACGTCTATGGGCCGACGACCACATCGGACATAACAGGTTTGACGTCCAAAAACCACCATATGATTATGAAAGACGCCGGAGTGGAATACTCCGGAAATATCGACCACCTGCGTTCCTTAACGTGCACCCAAATCTGAACACACGGGCGTACATCATTTTCGCCACCATCGAAAATGCTGTCGCCGCAGCCGGGCATCAATCCCACAAAATACGGGTCAGCAGCCGAGTACCTTAGCCACTAGATCACCACGGCGAGGCAATGCCAAATGAAAGGTGCGCAAAAAATGTATATGATTGGTACTCCTTCGTTAATTTTCTCAGTTGAAAGTCGGCACTCGTGTTGTGCCCTTCCCTTACTCTGTGTTCGTTTTTGTGCGCTGTTTACCTCGGCCACCTATGAATCGTTAACAATTTGCCCAGTTTATAATAATACTCAAAGCCATTTCTAGTACACAGGGCTCCTTTTATGTCCTAATAGTTTGCTCATCCAGATATTTCAATGACCATGATCACTTTATGTGTCATGGTCGGTAAAATATCTCGATGAGCAAAGAAGAGAGCAGAGTGGATTAGAGAACAAATGGGGGTTAAGGATATCGTAGCTGAAGTCAAGAAGAGGAAATGGACATGGGCCGGGCATGTAGCACATAGACAGCATAACCGCTGGTCATTAAGGGTAACAGACTAGATTCCCAGAGAAGGCAAGCGGGTTAGGGGGAGACAGAAGGTTAGGTGGGCAGATGAGATTCAGAAGTTTGCGGGTATAAATTGGCAGCAGAGCACAGGACCGGGTTAACTGGCGGAACATGGGAGAGGTCATTGTCCTGCAGTGAACGTAGTCAGGCTGATGATGATGATGATGATCAATTAATCAATTATTTGGCATTGCATGACGACCACTTCGAGAACTAAAGCGGGCTGACAGCTCCTTCTAAGAGCGAGCGTTCGAACTGGCAGAGAAAAATAAGAGGGGGCGTTAATAAAGCACCTTGCTTCTCTCCTCCTTAATGTGATTTAAGAGATTTGAAGGCAGGCGAGACCGAAATCGATCGCTTGTCTTATTTTCAAACTCGATGTGGTTAGAGACCCCTGAACTCCCGGCTGCGGCGGCTGCATTTCCGATGGAGGCTTAAATGTTGTAGGCCCGTGTGCTCAGATTGGAATGCACGTTAAAGAACTCCAGGTGGTCGAAATTTCCGGAGCCCTCCACTACGGCGTCTCTCATAATGATATGGTGGTTTTGGACGTTAAACCCCACATATCAATCAATCAATCAATCAAGCCACAATCCACGATGCCAGCAGTTTTTCACGTGACGTCAGAATGAATTAAGCTCCCGACTGGTCGATATACGAGAGACAAGTGTTGTGAATTGTTCCCTACCCTGCTTTGCCACGCAGTCGAATTTCTGTTCTGCCTCGCCACTCATGGCTGTCACACGCGATAAACTGATTTCGTTTCGTTCTGTTCATTTACCACATCGCAAGCGGAGATAGCAGCATGTTGTCAAAAAGCCAGAAATCAGCATTTGCTCAGCGTTTAGTGTTGATATACGGCCCGGTTTATCACAAAATAGGTACCGAGAAGACAGCGCTTGCAGGAATGGCAGTGACGGCGACGAAGAAACTACTGTCTCGCCTTTTAATTTGGCGCGGTTGAGGGACCATTCTTCAGGACTGATTGATTGATTGATTTGTGGGGTTTAACGTCCCAAAACCACTATTTGATTATGAGAGACGCCGTAGTGGAGGGCTCCGGAAATTTTTACCACCTGGGGTTCTTTAACGTGCACCCAAATCTGAGTACACGGGCCTACAACATTTCCGCCTCCATCGGAAATGCAGCCGCCACAGCCGGGATTATCCCGCGACCTGCGGGTCAGCAGCCGAGTACCTTAGCCACTAGACCACCGTGGCGGGGCCATTCTTCAGGACCCTCACCAGCCTTGCGACATACAAAGTAACGAGCGCATGATTCTCTCCTCGCGTTTTTCGTCTTTCCTGCTAACTTTAGTGACGCGGACAGTGATTACTGTGAAGTGTACATGCTCTTGATGGGTCCATATACGCGAAACACGAAATATTGTTTGTCGCCCCGCCGCGGTGGTCTAGTGGCTGCAGGGTCCTCGGCTGCTGACCCGCGGGGTCGGGTCCCCGGCTGCGGCGGCTGCATTTTCGATGGAGGCAAAAATGCTGTACGCTGCAGTGTGCTCGGATTTGGGTGCGCGTTGGGGAACCCTATATGGTCTAAGTTTCCGGGGCCCTCCACGGCGGCGTCTCTCATAATCATATGGTAGTTTTGAGACGTTAACCGCCACATGTCAATGATATCAGATGTTGTTTGTCATCTGCATTGCTTTGCCATGAAGCCGTTCATCCGTTCTCCCTTCTTTCACAGGACTATATTGCGCGATCAACTGGTTTCATTTCATTTTTGTGTGTTTACAGCGGTGCAAGCCGGTGTTGGCAGCATAGAGCCGAGATGCCCGAAATCCTGATAAGTCCGAGCGTTCAGTGCTGACATTTTTCACTTGCTTTTATGAAATATGTGGCAGGGAGTATGAGTCACATGTGCGAGAGTTAGTGAAGGAGAGAACTATTCCGTTGTCATTGAATACGGGGCAGTGAGAAGCTCCTCTCTAACTTTTATTCACAAGATATCATCGCTAATACCGGGACAACAGCGGCCCAAGCACCTGCCTTTTCATGCATGTACAGTGTTAAGTAACTGTTGACAAAGTCGTACTCTGAAAACTGTAATCCCTACTGCATTTCATGCGAAAGTTACAAAATATTCTGCAGGCTCGATAGTTGCATGCTTTTTTAAACGTTAGTATTTTTGTTAGTTAAGATAAACCGTAATGTTCTCCTGTCCAACCTTGTGATTATTCGTTTTAAACAAAATGTGGAGGAATTCCAAAACGGTTTTGAAAATTGTCACCTTACCACTCTATGACCGCTGTCGAAAAGTATTCTTTTCGTATTCCATTCGGTTCTACACTACACCAGTAGCCCAACTCTACAGAGTAGTACTTAGTACTCCTGCTTTTCGCGTCACTTACTGTTAAAAGTTTGAAGCTGCCTAAATGCCGAATTCTCTGGCATTAGCTGCAACAAGAGAACAATGATTCGGCTGTCGGCTATCTGAGGCGCTCCAACGGTTCAACCTGAGTATCTGCCTTGTTTTTACCCAGTGTCATACGAAACGTGGTTGGATAACGTAATAGTATCTAACTGCGGAAGAGAGGACAAGAAAGAAACCTAGATGAGCGCTGACCGACAGCTTGAGTTTATTTTCAAAACGAACCAAATATAAAGACAATGAGGTGTCAAAAAAGAGATTTCCAAGCATTATTGGCTGTCCTCTTTTAGCCCTCCGCGGCTGTTGGAAACCGTGGTGATGAGCCCAAATCATGTTATTCGTTTCGTGGCAATACGAGCGATCGTTTGTCCGTTACAACCGATCGCTTCCGATCAGCATACTGAGAACGCAGATGACTTCAACTCTTAGAATGACCTGCACGATGGCTGTTTTAATGAAAAAATCGACCTTCCCGAGAGGGACATGTCCTTAGGGGATGCGCCTGCTCCCAATAGGGCAGCAGAAAAGGAGTACGGACTTTGATGGGGGAGAGCTGAAGCCCGTGCCCTCCAAGAATTGCACGGCTGCTGGCATTCCTCGACCCTACCTTCACTGCCGCCGTCGCCTCTCACCGTGATGACATCGCCGCAGAGAGCATGATTAACGCTGTCTAAGTTAGAGAAATGGGTGGACACATGGCGACTTTGAAGAGAAGCGACGAGATCCTGAGGAGTGTCTCTCGCCCTTAGCTGGAAGGGATCAGACGTAACCTCGCCGACCCTGAGGGTAGCGTGCCTGCCCCGAAGGAACGACATCATGATCCCTTCAAACTTGCACCCAAGGCTTATGTCCGAAATGGAAGTGAGGACGTGCCTGTGCAGAACCTTTCGACACCCAGCGCCAGAATAGCCCTGGCGTCTCTTCAGTTATCTGGCGCTTAATACGTTTCATGATGTCCTCAGTAAAGAAGCACGGGCGAAAGTCCATCATCTTATAAGGGAAGAGTTTGCGTTCGTCAATATACCTGTTTGCTGATGACGCGTTCCGCGGCTTTTCTACCGTACAAAGTGAGCGAGGTCGGCCGCAGGGTTTTTTTTTTTTTAGATCGGGAGTTCAACATGGCTTATGTATTTGAACCACTCACGCTATTTTCTAATCAGTCGGGGCGTCACCCACTTTCCACACGTGATTTATTTCATCTGTTAAGGTGGAGACGGACTTTTCATTTATATGGTGAACAGGAAGTCTAGAGTTCAGGAGCAAACCTTACGTAACCTAACCTATATAGTAACATAATCCTGTGTGATGTGCTATCTTTCTGTTCTCATTCTTTCAATCTCCCCCATGCCGTTTCCATGCGTAGGGTAGCAAACCAGTTATACTAGTCTGGTTGGCCTCCCTGCCTTTCCGTATCTACCATTTTCTCTCTCTTTACACTGCCTGCACGCAATCTTTAAATAGGAAGGCTTCTGGATACCTGCGCGAGACTGAAACGTTTGCAACAGGTCCGTAATCAGGATTTTCATTCCGGGGGAGAGGGGGGTACTTGTTGAAGGCCATGAGAAACCCTTATTTTTATTATTGTTGCTCGGCAAAACACCCCGATTCATTCGAATTTCAGGGGGGGGGGGGGAAGAGGGCGAGTCTCTTAGCCTTTCTCTCATCTGGCTGACTGGCTATGAGCCTGGTTTGCAAGCGCATAACCATAAGACATACCGCATCTTTTTTTTCAGTCTTCTTACAGTACTTTGTTCCCAATATGCAGACTTTGACGGTTTACGGCACAACTCGAAACTACATTATCCAGAGAGATTCTGCACCCGGAATTGATGATTGAAAAGACGACACTGGGTGAAAAAATAAATAAATAAATACCATTTATTGAGTGTACCTAGTTTTTTGGCATGGCAGAGGGAAATGACAAATCTTTTTGTGTTATGGCAGCAAAGAAACTTAAAAATTCGCTGCCTCTGCCAAGAAGTTATGGCTATCCTCAACTAAAATAAGTATGATTATATTTCCAAATCAGCAAGACTTTTAGGAAAGAACTTTTAGGAAGGAATTTAGGTAGGAACATCCTGAAAGCAGCACCAACAAACTCAACAGAATTCAACATCAGGCCTATGCCTCACTCTCGATGCCTAATTCACACTTCTAGCAGTACGACGAATGGCACGCACGGGCTCGACATGGAGTTGAGCCCAACTGCACACACTGTCTCGTGTTGCGCACGATAGCTTCTCAATCTGCAAAGAAAAAAAAATGCACCGGTGCATAGAAAACAAACGACCACGCCCGGCAATTCCTAGAATTCAAAGCATTTACGTGAACATCGCAGGGCTAGACGCGTTAGTTTCTTTAAAGTGGGGATTAGCGTGTATTCACCCATTCAATGATGACTGAGACCGAAAAATAGATGTCAAGTTCTAATTACGTTTAGCAGAATTTCTGAACTTTGTGTCATGGCGAGGTACCCCGTAGCAACGCTCCGTAGAAACCGCAATAAATGGGTACCCAAAAACTTTAACCGGTAACCAAAACAATGATAACCCAATTTTCAGAAATGTCATATTGTGCCACTAACAACTATATAGTTACAAACCCCAAAACGCCAATTCTACTGTTGCACTAACCCTAACAAAAAACTTATTCTACCGGGTTGAAGTTACTACTGGGTGATTCCACGAGAGATCGACACGGGTCCAAATGTTTATATTTTAGATTTCATTGAGTATTTTATATTTCGTGCACCTCTCACCAGGTAGCCCGAACGTCAACTTCGTTTTATGATTAACGGCAAAATTTACGAGAAAAAAAATCAAACTTCACCAACACGGAGGCACCAATTTCGTCACCTGTCATTTTCAAAAATTGCAGATGCTATAAAAAGACAAATATTTGTGTTTCAAGGAAGATATTTTTTACCTGAAATGCATGTCTAATTAAGAATAAATTCATACGGTTTCACGTTTGTAGATCTTAAGAAAATAGCTTTTAAATATGTCTAATTTTGCGACAGTTAAAATAAGTTACGTATTCCCCATTTTTTTTCTCCGAAGGTAATGCAAGCAGCGTTTTCAAACTTGACACGTTTTAAGGATATAGTGTGTTCATTAGGTACATAAATTATTGCTGTCGCAGGGCAAATTTAAATTTTTATACATTGCCTCAAAGCTCTATTATGGCAAAAGTGTACTCCACTAAAATTTGAATAATAAAAAAACCATCTTCGATTTTTTTTTTAAATCTCGTAAATAGACAACCGAAGGCCATCATACAGTAATATAGAAAAACATGTTGCATTATTTTGTTTTTAGCGACAATATTCGTGGTACAAATCAGAGCTTTTCGAGAAGGTGCTGATAAGTTGAGAAATCTAGAAATCGGAACGGAAAAAGCGGCAATGAGCTTCAAACGCGAGTAAATGTGACCGCATTTGGGGAAAAAAGGCTGTTTTAGCAGATAGGACTAACTATTTTGAACACGATATTCTACAGTATCTGAACTCACTCCTATATATACGTAGAGCACTGAGACTTCTAATATGTGGTGCCTCTCCATTACTGACACACAGATAGAGGTGTTGTGACGGCCATGTGTTTGCAACACGTTGGGTAAGAGAATTGAATGTTGTATGAGTTTATAAATGATTCATAACAAATTTTTATCATTTGGGGCACGAAGACTGCCGCATTAGACTGAACAACACGCTTTAGGGCAAGTTTTCATCCATCGTCTGCTCTACAAATGAATTACTGTGCACCGCATCTCGGAGGCAATGCTTTAGATCATATGGTTCAAAGTAGGGACAAAGATTACGCCTCCCGTAACTTTATCGACAAAAACATTGTGAAATTCGTTTTAAAGTACTATACTTCACTTTTGCATTCGCACTGCGGATACTTGCGCACGCTGGTTTACATCTGCTCTCATTAAAGGTGAGAGACATAGAAACAGACGACAGATAGATCACATTCGTGCCGCTAGTTTCACGCATAGTTGAATTGCCAATAATTTGAGCCTCAAGGAGCGTGGCGATGGCTGACCACTTGAGCCGGGATAGAGTTTTTTATTCAGATTACCTCATGTTGCATAAAAAGAAAATACCTTATCAAAAAAACTTCCGCAAGGTCGAAGACACCGGTCTGTTTGACCTCCAGAAGCTTTTGCCGAAAGCTGCCCGCCAGGCACATAACAACGACCACGTCTGCCAGAACTGCTTCAGACGCCTCAGAGATATGCTGTCTTCGTCTAATGGCTTCTCAGCTGAAGTTTTTGCCGGAAGAATTAAGAAAAAGGCAGAAGTCAAGAGCGGTGCGTAAACACGCCTGAAGCATTGTCACATATGCGACTGGAGAAGCTGCATGCGCAAAATAGCAAAGTTCATGCAGAGCCAAGACAACTTAGCAATTCTACAGTAACCGTGAAATGCCACCGTAACGTGTGTAACTGCCACTTTCAACCATGAGATCTAAAATGCAGTGTGTGTGTGCCCAGTGGTTCAAGAACTTCAAGCAAGCCTATGAAGCATCATATCTATGAAGCAAGCCTATGAAGCTCTTCGTATCAAGAGCGCATGCGTTTGTGAACACTGTTGCCGAGTGATATAGAGCGCCGAAAACTCCAAGCGCTTACACCAAACTTGTCAGCTTACATGATATACAGATCCCGACGCTGGCGCGCGAAACACGGGATATGGTTAGCACCAAATGCGGTAAAAAGGACACGGCTGAACCCAATGGACGTCCAGGCAGCTATGGCTTACTACTCCAAAGATGAGTATAACTGCTCTCGGCAGAGTCCCAACAAAAAAGATGTAGTATCTGTTATCATTGAAGTAAAAAAGGAGCTTGTTTCGAAAAGGTTTATGACCAGTTCGGTGCGAGAGGCTTACCGTCTCTTTAGAGAAGCCAATCCGAACACGTCTATTGGGCTCTCAAAGTTTTATTCACTGAGGCCGAATTGGGTTCTTCTTGCACCACACCAAGAAGTGTGCCTTTGTATATACTGTGCTAATGCCATGGAGTGTGTTTCTGCCCTACAAGAAGTCGCCGATTGTGCCTACACGGTGAACTTCTTGAAAGAACTATGTCTTTGCAGCTCCCCTACAAGTGATTGTTTTTTAGGCTATTGTGACTATTGTGCTAAGGAGGACGCTCTGAGAGCCACATGTTTAGGAAACCTTGAAGATATTGAGGTAGACTATGCAGTATGGGAAAATGGCGATCTAGTAAAAAAAAACAGCCCAGGCAAGTGCTTTTCTGCGAGAGCTAAGTCTATGGTTCGCCAAGTAATTCATCCATGATTACATAAGATACATTCAAGACTCAGCAATACGCCAGGCGAAAGAGAACCAAGAAAAAGAATCTTGCATTTTTCACTTCGATTTCAATGAAAATTGGACAGCCATTTTACCGAATGAGGTACAGACGTATCACTGGCACAAAAGACAGGTGTCTAAATTCACGTGTGTCGTCACAAGGAAGCAATCAATTCAAAGTGTTGCCGTTATCAGTGATGACACATGCCATGATGCTGCACATACCTGTTTTGCTTTACAAATAATCCACAACTATATGAAGGAACAACTTAAGCCTGACATGCATGTTACTTATGTTTCTGATGGTGCATGCAGTCACTTCAAAAACAAGTACCAGTTGTTCGAGTTATGTCAGAAAGATCATATATCAAAAAAGTGGATTTTTTCGGCCACAGGACATGGCAAGAACTCTTGTGACGGCGTTGGTGGCCTACTAAAGCATCAGGCTACGCTCTACAACCTCAGAGAAGCAAGCTCAGCTGTGATTATGTCAGCATCCCAAATGGTGGCGCAAATGAGCGCGAAGCTCAAGAATGTCAAGCTGCTGTGTTTAAATGCAGACGAGCTATAAACATTCCGTCAGTTTAAGAAGATCCAGTGGAAATCGTTGCCACGTGTTCCAGGGATACGTTCTTGGCATGTTTGGCTAAGCACATCTGAAGGCACTGATCGTGGTCGTGTTTTGTTAGCGACAGGTACTGCTAAATGTGATCTGCAAAAGATGCATCCATTTTGAGCGCATCTCTGGTTTCACGCATTCACCACCAAAATACCAGTGAGGGTACTTCAAGCGCATATGCTTTTTCTAGCGAGACCCAAAACTTGCGTTGGAACATTTTCATGTTTGAGTTTATCTGCAAATATAGACAGATGTTTTGCAACTGAGTTACAGTGTCGACGATTTCCTCCATTAGAGCTGTGTTATCAGGACCATAAATGCGCCTTCATGAGTACGTATTTGTCACAGTGCTAAAACAGCCTTTCTTCACCAAATGCAGTAACGTTTACTCGCGTTTGAAGCCTATTGGCGCTTTTCCGTTGCGATTTCTAGATTTCTCAACTTATCAGGGCATTCTCAAAAAGCTCTGATTTGTACCACGATTATTGTCGCTAAAAACAAAATAATGCAACATGTTTTTCTATATTACTGTATGATGGCCTTCGGTTGTCTATTTACGAGATTTAAAAAAAAATCGAAGATGGTTTTTTATTATTATTTAAATTTCAGTGGAGTACACTTTTGCCAATAGGAGAATTTTGAGGCAATATATAAAAATTTACATTTGCCCTACGGCAGCAATAATTTATGTACCTAATGAACACACTATATCCTTTAAACATGTCAAGTTTGAAAACGCTGCTTGCACTACTTTCGGGGGAAAAAAATGGGGTATACGTAACTTATTTTAAACTGTCGCAAAATTACACATTTTTAAAAGCTATTTTCTTAAAGTTTACAAACTTGAAACCGTATGAATTCATTCTTCATTAGACATGCATTTCAGGTAATTAATATCTTTCTTGAAACAAAATCGTTTGTCTTTTTATAGCATCTGCAATTTTCGAAAATGACAGGTGACGAAATTGGTGCCTCCATGTTGGTGAAGTTTGATATTTTTTTTCTCGTAAGTTATGCCGTTAATAATAAAACGAAGTTGACTTTCGGGCTACCTGGTGAGAGGTGCACGAAATATAAAATACTCAATGAAATCTAAAATATCAACTTTTGAACCCGTGTCGATCTCTCGTGGAATCACCCTACT
Source organism: Rhipicephalus annulatus (assembly GCA_013436015.1). Lineage (NCBI taxonomy): Eukaryota > Metazoa > Arthropoda > Arachnida > Ixodida > Ixodidae > Rhipicephalus > Rhipicephalus annulatus. The sequence continues at coordinate 16,813 of WOVY01003637.1, read as the reverse complement.
GTGCTTTTGAATGATAAATCAAAGCGCATAGCGGCACATAAAGATGCAATCGATATATCGTTACATTTAGACGACTTGGTCAGGTATATCTTGATGTCCGCACAGCAGGCCTCTCGTTGACGGTAGCCAATGACCTCTCAAAAAGCTCAAACTCGTCGTCTGACTTCTGGTAGCCGTGGGAGTATAGCCGTCTTCATGACGATGGAACTTCGGAAGTACTTTTCGATCGCATTTTGCCGGTCAGAAGGCTTGGACATCGTCGCTTTCCGCACCTCCGGTCGCAAGCGAAAGAGATCACGCATGCTACAGCTCCACGCCAACCGCCAACCGAGCAGAAACGTCCCCAGCGGACGCCGCGAACGAACCAAATAAACTGCGCTCGAAAGCGAGAGGGAAACAGAAAAAAAATTGTGCCCTCCCCCCCTCCTCTGTCTCCAGCACGCTCCGGCGAATCTGATGTTAGTGCATTTGTCATCGAGGCGAAGCCCTGCGCTGAGGGATTTCTTGATTGATATGTGGGGTTTAACGTCCCAAAACCACTATATGATTATGAGAGACGCCGTAGTGGAGGACTCCGGAAATTTAGACCACCTGGGGTTCTTTAACGTGCACCCAAATCTGAGCACACGGGCCTACAACATTTCTGCCTCCATCGGAAATGCAGCCGCCGCAGCCGGGATTCGAACCCGCGCCCTGCGGGTCAGCAGCCGAGTACCTTAGCCACTAGACCACCGCGGCGGGGCGAGGAATTTCTTGAGAAAACAGTGTCACCCCGTTCAAAGCTTCGCAGCGCTGCCGTCAAACGAAGTGAGGAGAGTTCAACTGTAGGACGGTTTGTTTTAACCATGGTAATAATAGAATGTCAGATATGCATTTTTTCTGCGGTTGATTAAGATAAAGGTGGTGGGCTACAGGTTATGCTCAAAAAGCAAGTAGGTAAATACGCACTTATGGACAAGTTTCTGTAAAATATTGTAGCATAATCTATGCGTGTGACAAGACCTAATAGGATGGCCGCAGGAGGTTGACTGAATGAGCTCGTTCAATAGACAGCCACTTCCATACAGCAACAACAGATAGGTCTCAACATTAAATCATTGGGACGGCTTTAAGCTCTCCCATAGTAGAGTACCCTGTGCTCTAAATCGTTACCCCCTTTTTTATAACCCCCCCCCCACCCCGATTTCTCCTGAGACATGTTGACAGGGCCCAATGAAATAGTAGGCCCAGGGGACGGGTTTCTGCTCTCCCATACTAGAGTACCAAGTACTCTTAATTGTTAACTACTTTTTTAAACACTTCTTAAGGGACAGCTTAATACTCTCCCATCATCGAGAATGTCGCACTATTAAGCTGTATTTCACTGGTTTTATACTCAGCTCAGCTAGCGGCCGCAGCCAACAAGTTCAATTTGTTCATAGTCGGGACAACGAAGCCTGTACAAGCAGTGAGAGAGAAGGGGTTGAACAACATTTATTGAGTGACGCTAGACGTTTCCGAAATCTCAGATATGAATCACTTTTCAGAGAGATTTGGCTGTTTGTGGTGCTTTTTGTGGTGCTTCAGGAACAAAAAAGAAATGCTTCAGGCCACTCATGACCACATAGCAAACTTGAAGAAATCTTTAACAATCAAAATAGGCAAAAGTTATAATGCATGTGTACCTTGGCAATGTCAGAAAATTTTAGTCTCAGAGTGATTTTTTTTCTGAGACCATCACCCAGGCATTCCGTACAAATGGTTGAACAGCGAAAAACTAAGCGTTCAGCCTAGGTGTTTAGCAATGTGTTCAGCCCGATGCGGCACAGAGGCCGTTCACAATAATTCGTTTCGTGTTCGTGCTTGTAATGAAGTGTGACACACGTTTGGCTTGGGTTTTACCACAGTAATTACTTCACATGCCCAACAATGGACTTCGCATGATCATGGTCATGGATGAATGTTATGAGCGGCTAATTGTGTTTCGCAATGCGTTAATCACAGTAGTTGTTCTCAAACTACAGGCGGTCAGAGACGTCGCAGCCGAAGAGCCGCTGGACAAAGTCGCGCCGAAAGCGGGCGTTCGACCCGGCGAACGTGCTCCCGCAATCATCATCACGTTGACGCAGTCGTGTCCGCAACTGGGTTTGTTCGGCACGGCGTTCTCGGAAGCGTGTGACATTGCACGTCAAATCTCGGGACCATGGTTTTTAGGATCCACCTGTCACCCGCGCTTGTTTTCTCGGTCGCGATTCAGCATGGCTTGGAAGGCTGCTGCATTATCCATATGCAGTTGCTGCAGGCACTCGGCCTATCGAGCCTGTTTATGTGCCCAGACTGCACTGTCGGCCCGGCGAGTGCGAGCTCTCTCACTTTAACACTGTCGGTGCTCTTTCTAGAGTTGTCCGTGGCTCACCCATGAGTACGTTTTCAGCAGAAACTGATGCGCATATGCGTGGGGCCACGACTGTGGCGGGATGGATGACGTCACTCACAGTGCAGCCAATATGGCGCGCGTGCTTGGGTGAGATACTGAGAACGACGTAACTGGTAGTACAGCCAATGGAGACCACTCGTGACACCAATGACGTATTGTTTTTCATTTCTTTTTTCCATATAAACCTCTCTCGCTTCAAAATCTGGAACGGAAACCATGATCTGCGGCCGCGGGTCACGTGTTTGAGACTCCTTCTGTAAATACTCGATCATTTGTTCTGAACACATTCCATTGATATATTGTACGTTCACCTACCCACAGCGGGCAACATTCGCTGCGAATTTCCGTAGAGCCGCATTTATTTCTTCTTAAATAATGTTACAGTACTTTAGAAAGTACTCTGCAGCTCTTGGCGAGGCAATTGAAAAAAAGCGTCGTACTAAATGAGTAGCAAGCACGCTACAGCTTCTCCAAGCTAACAAAAAAGTTTTCTTGTAAGATAGAACTTGTGAGAGCATCGACAGGCCTTCATGCAAAGCGTAAGGCCGCACCTTCCACAGCAGAATTTCCATTTTATGTGAGACAGGGTGCCTTAATTGTCAAAGGTTCCGTGAAGATGCTATTCAATAACTGGAAGCGGCCGCTGGAAATTTCTTGATAATTCTATTTTGTACAACAAAGTGCTGGTTGTGTCTTATATTGCGGCTGAATGACAGCAGTCACTGTATGAAGGGTATAATATCCAATAACTTAGCAAAGTTGTCTAGTATGTTGTACCAGAAAGCCTGCGAAGCTTCATTAAAGAGACACTGAAACACTTAAAAAAAACGATCATATGCATGGTGTTATGATACGTAATTTGGTGCGGCGAACTCAAATATCAAGTCGAAAACTGGCATGAACACATGCCAATAACTTTATTTGGCCGAAAACAAGCAACAGGCGCCGCAGCCGCCGTCGCCAGTCTCGCCGCCGCTGGGATTGGTCGGATCTTTATGACGTCACTGTCAGGGAGGTGAGGACAGCTGACTGCGCTCGCCGACCATCAATGCCATGTTAATATATTGAAATCGGGTAGTTGCTGTAAGTATGGTCAACTGCGGAAGTCAGAACGAGTTCACTGTACACCCGTACTTGCTCGAGCCGTTTGCCACTATATAAGGGCGACGGCTGAAGCGGCACAGAAAAGCCAGTCCCAACCAGCCACCGTCACCCGCGTCGCAAACATAGACTGGCACACATAAGATGCATGCCAGTGCTCAGTCTCACTGCAGTAGAGTATCACAAATGATACGATTATCAGTGGATATCAAATTCAATAAGCAACAGCAGCATCGGCACTCGCTTTCAGCAGCGTAATGGCACGGTCCGCGCTATAGGTGGGGGCAGCGCGCAAAAACATCACCTGTCAGTGTATTCCACAGGGGAGAGTGCAACGTTGTTAATGCAGTCAGTACTGTACTTCGCAGCGCGCAAGGCTCACGCGATGAGTCAGTACACTACCACAGAAAAAAAAAGAGCCAGACGAGTGCCGCTCTTGCCGCAGTGGTGATATGTGCTCTGAACTGCGCCGAAAATCGCGCAAGAATAGCTTAGCTCATATATTGCATGCCGTTCTGTTTTTTTTATATTACCGTCGCTTTTTGGAAATTCTGTCCAGTACTACAATGATGATGTGTTAAAATGCAAGCGGTAAATGAGCTGTGCTAGAAGCCTGCGACTGTCGTGGGGAATAGCTGATTCCTATTATGCGTGTATACTGATACCTTTGTACGCGTGTTTTTGCCATAGGTGCTCGTGTATGTTCTGTATCAAAATGGGAAAAGAAGAAGAGTGCTGCTGCTGCTTCGAAATTCGGCAGATTCGCGCCCACCACAGCGCGCTTCATCTCTTAAGCTTGAAGTATTTTCTTTTATTAACTACAGCGGTCTATTTAGCACCCATCTTTTTATCCCTAAAACACTTGTGAAAAGCGACCTCATCGTGATCGTAAGTGCTTCGGCATCCATATTCCGTGCAATAACTAGGCATCGCAAGTCCACTTCAACCTCGCACTACACAACTTGTGAATGTGAAATGACAAGGACCTCTAATCAGAAAAGAGAATGCCCCGCCGTGTTGGTCTAGTCCTCTAAAATACTGGGCTGCTGACGCGCAAGTTGCGAGATCGAATCCCGGCGAAAATGCTGTAGGCCCGTGTGCTCAGAATCGGGTGCCCGTTGAAGAACTCCAAGTCGTCGAAATTTCCGGACCTTCCAGTACAGTGTCTCTCATAATCATATGGTGGTTTTGGGACGTTACCCCACATAATAATCAATCAGAAGAGAACGGTGCAATGGCATGAAATCCCTACGAACTGGCAGAACAGATGCTTCGCCAGGCAGCAGATTGCAGCAGAAACAATGCACAACGACGCAGTAATCAAACTCAGCTTACATAGCGACGCAGGCAGCCTGGCGCAAGTTTGCCCGCCAAGCGGCGGCTCGACCCTGGCGGTGACGTCACCTCCCCACGTGTCTAACTTTCCCGTGCTCTGCCCCTGCGCGCGCGCGTGCAAAGGGAAGGGGGTGTTCCTTTAATCAAAGTTTGCTCCTTTTTATAGCCATTGTTTATTTGAATCTCGGGGGAAAAAACTCCGTAGACATGTTGTAAGTGGTCGCGGATGCTGAATTCGAAATGAATTTGCCAATTCAACACCTCTTCAGTGTCCCTTTAAATCCCAGGGAACCTCCCTCAGTCTCCGCCACATTTGTGCAAGCATTTTTCATTCCGTTCGCCCTAAATAACCGTGCAATAAATTCAAAAGCAAATATTTGTGAAAGATATTTATCGTAAACATGCAAATGAATTCACTTTCCTTACACAAACAAAGATACGCGAGTCTCAGTAACCGCACAAAGGCAACCGTACGTCTGGTGCTGGTTTCAGCCGGTTCCTGTATATGTCAATATTCACATTCACAAATTCTCGGGCGTCCTGCATCTCCTTCTGTCTGATGTCCTCTGACACACGAAATCCAATGTATATTCTATAGGCGCCTGTTGAATGTCTCTCCCTTGAAAAGTCGAGGCACCGCGTCACAGCTGCTCATGCTCCTTGCTTCGAGCTCTGATAAACACGTCATACAGCCCTATGCCATCTATACCTTAATGGTAGCAGGGGACCGCTGAAAACCATGCACAACCTAATGGAAATTTTAGTAGACTGAACTTTCAGGCCAGTTGCACAACCAACATTGCTTTACGCTGCAAAAGACACTCGTGATTGGTATGAAGCAAGCCGAGCAATGAAAACTGGGCGCCAAGCACAGCAAGTGTTGTAGGAGCTGGCAACGGTCGCCCCGCTGCATTGTGCAGCCTGTTGGAGGCCGACGACGCGACGTAAAAAATTGCGAAGATCGGAGCACACGGGTGCCGTTTTTTTTCTCCATTGTATTTATCGCCTCGTTACGTGCTAGAATGTATACGTGATGTGTAGGAGAACGGAGTGATACAAATTTACGTGCAACTGTATAGTGACATATGCGCAGTTACCCCCACCCAATATTTATTTTAAGCCAGTTTTGTCACAGCTGCGTGGACATACTGACACATTCAAAATCACGTTTCAGTTGTTTTTAGATGCGGAAGCATCTTATACTCGCGCCTTGTAGTGCGCCGTCCGCGCCGTCCACACCGCTTCTCGAACATTCGACAGCTGACGCGCGCGCATGCGCCATCGCGCCGTCGCCCACCATCTGTGCCGCGCGCGCTTCTCCTTCGAGAACATTTGACAGCTGACAGCGCATGCGCCGTCGCGCCGTCGCCATCTGTGCCGCGCGCGCGCTTCTCCTTCGAGAACATTCGACAGCTGACAGCGCATGCGCCGTCGCGCTGTATATATACTCAAGGTCGGCGCTCGCTCGCTCAGTTGCCGCTCGTCCGTTGGTTTGTACTCACTCTTACTTTACCGACCACAAAGCCATCGTCCTCAAAGTTCGTGGCAATAAATAAAACACCGCCCTTTCGCATACGTGCCGTACGTGTTCACTCATTTAACACCCCATTTCACAACCACGTTAACCAATTTAGCCATCGACTCAAGTAAGTCGCACTTTAACACCCCGTTAACCAATTATATGCTCCGCATCCTCCTCAGTGTTCCCCCGAGGGAAGCTGCGGGCAATTTTTTTTGGGGGGGGGGATTTCTTGGTAATCTCCTTATTCTTTGTCCTCCCTGCTAACCTTTAGTAGCGCCAGGACACCCGGGCAGCTTCTTTATGAAGAACCTACTCGCCTATCGTCCTTCAAGCAAGACGGTTGCAGTTCGCTCTCAGGAGTTTCAAGAAGAGGTGTGCCACACATATGTAGTTATATACAGAAAATAATCGTCAGGCCAAGATCCACAGAGATTTCGCAGCTCGGTACATGTTGCGCTGCAAAACTATGCACGCGAGCAACAACAGCACGCACATCCAGAAACCAACGACAAAAAGTGAGTGTCATGGAAACCAAGTGAAATGAAAATTAAATGTGAGAGTTTCTGTAGTGCGCTGATCGTTATCTGCGGGCCCGAAGGTGTCAGTTCCACTTCAGACATAATAAAAAGTGACCGGCAACGTTATGCGCAAAAACTTTCTCCAGTAATCACGCTAAAAACCATGCACTATAGTCTTCAGGGCTGACATAAACATTTCCTAAATCATTAGTGAATGCCCAACGGAGCGTCTACCTCACAAAAGCGGGAATCTGAGCGGACACTGAGAGTCTTGGCTACTTGCTTTTCCATGCCCAGCTGCCAACACGGACAGGCACGGGACTCGCTCAATGGATTCCATGCCAACCGGTTGTGCCCTCGCGATCTCCAATGACAGCGTAGCTCTGGCTGACTGGGCGTGCTGGACTGACGGCCTGCCTCCTGAGAGCCAAGGTTCGCGCCCTCACTGACACCGGGATGTCCGTCTCCTTCCACTGGCTGCCCTCCCACGTGGGCATCGCTGGAAACGAGAAGGCGGACACCCTCGCCAAGGCTGCCCACCAGCCTGGTACTCCCTACTCCTGTGCCGTGGTGGCCAGGGACTATTCACAGGCCCGTCTCAAGAGGCTTCTCATCACAGTCCACCCAGACCCGAGGGTGGCCAGCGGGCGAGGACCAAAGCCTCTCCCAGAGACGGGCCTCACCAGGAGAGAACGGGCCTCCCTGTTGCGACTGCGGACTGGCTGCGTGTGGACGGCGGCCCGCCGCCACGCCAAGGGCCTTTGTCCCTCCCCGGCCTGCAGTCGTTGCGGAGACCCAGAGACCCTCGAACACCTCCTCTGTGCCTGCCCTGGCTTAGCACAGGAACGCTTGAGGGCCTACACGGCCTACAGGAGACAGGGTCTGCCCGTCTCCACCCTGAAAAACCTGCTGTTCCCGTCTCGTCCACATCCAGCAGCACTCCGCAGCCTGGCGGAGTTCGTGGAGGAGTCAGGAATTGCTGCCTACCGCTGATCCCAAGAGCCCTGCTGCCCTTGCCCTTGCCGACGGCCTGCTGCTCGCGCTGAAGCGGACCGGACATCCCTCCTTACACACCACACACTATTTCTCCTATCCTCTTTCATCCACCTCCACCCCACCCACTGCGCCGTGTCGCCTGTAGGCAGACAGAAATTAGGTGCCTTCTTCCTTTTCCTCATGAACCACTAACAACAACAACAATCCTACGTCAACTCCTGCCGCCGGTCCCTTACGACGACAATAGCGTAGCTAAGGCCGACTGGATTAGGCCTATGCAATCTTCTGTTGGCGACAAGAGCTCTCGCCAGTGGTGCCTTCCATGTCCTTATTTCCTGTCTTCGCCTTCCTTCCGTCGCTCCCTGTCCTTGCGCCTCGCTCTCTCCTTCCTCTCTCTCTATACCTTTCAATCCCTACCTTTTATGCCCTTATCTACCCACACTCTCGTGAGCGACGGTTGAGGTGTCCTCCCCCTGAGAGACAGTTAGTTATTGGGGCTCACTTTTCTCTTTTAATTTAAAATCACTTGCGAGCTTCAGTCTGTCCTTCAAGAACTACGGAACTGTCGCCCGTCTAGACAGAGTGGGTAACAATTTGGAATACTTCGGGAGAGCATGGAGCCGTCCCGCGGGCAGACCAGGGCTAAAAGAGACTGCACCATTCAAGCGCCTGCATGAGTGTTAAGAAAACGTCTGCATTGCCCTTTCATAAAATATGCGTAACAATTTTGAGTACTTCGTACTCAACTATGGGAGAGCACTGAGCCGTCCCTCTAATGTAAGGGGGGTTACACAAAGGGAATGTTTATTGGCGAGTACCTCTTTGGTTACATCAATCGAGGTCACATGGACATCTCGAAACTCATATCTATACTAGCAGAGTGCCCATTAGAGGGGCAATTAAACGGTGAACAGAGACTGTGCCAGAAGGCTCTCGCGACATCATTATACACTGTTACTAATGTGCATGATTGAACTATTGAAAATGAAAAGATAGACGAGTGGAGATCCAGTGAACACAGACTGCGCCGAAAAAGGCGCTCGCGACATCATTATACAAAGTTATAATATATCATTAGAATACAGCAAAAAAAAATTGGGGAGCGGAAGTGTGTGTGTTAGAAGGGGGAGACCGGGGTTCGTAGCCTGCCCTGCCGCATCAAAAAGAACCGTGTGTGCCAGCGGCGCAGAAACTTCTCCTCGCCGCTGCTCTCAAGTTGTTCCGAGAGATGTCGCCAAACCATCTCTCGGACGCGGGACACCGTTGGGTAAGCCGCTCTCGTGGGTGTTCGCCTCGCCTCTGCTAGGCAGCGGCGTTTCCAGATGGCGAGCAAGGTACACATCACTACTAACTTGGCGAACGCGCCCTTGTTCCTGTTCAGCGCCGGAGGGGGACGGATTTTGAAGTCCCTTGCTACAAGTCACCATACGGGCTTGACCGCGGGGCACTCCGTGAGGGCGTGCGCCTGCGTTTCGTCGGCTCGACAGTTAGGGCAGCGCGGCGAGGGAACTATACCGAGCCTGTGAAGCCGCTGACGGGTTGGTAGGACCCCCCAGTTTTTTCGCCATGCAATGTCCTGCGCTGATCGGGGTGTTTCCCGCGCATTCTTGGAGGCCTTCTTTTTCCACTTACGGGACATCAGCAGCTCGTCGTCGCTTATCTGGTGTAGCGCGACGTCCTCCGCGATTCGGGCCGGTGGGGCGTCGTCCACGTCGCAGTCAGGAGCCTCCCTCTGGAGCATCCGCATCGTGCTGGAGGCTGCCTTGTAAAACGGCGAGGGCGCCTCCGCGAGGGGGCCAAGTGGTCGGTCGGCCTCAAGGAAGGCCGCGCTTGTGCTGCTCCAATAGCGCATAAGACCTCTCCCCACATAATCACTGGAGCGAAAGAGGGCTCTAGGCGTTTTTAGAGCAAGAATTTTGCTTACTGTCAGTGCGTGAGTGAGGCCGAGGCCCCCCTCACTCATTGGGAGCTGCAGGAGTGTGCGTCGCACGGGCGCTGGCTTGTTCTCCCATAAAAAAGACCCGAGGATTTTTGACAACTGTGTGGCCGTTTTGGTGGGCATGACTGCCACCCTGCTCGCATAGTAGGCAAAGGCGCAGATGGTGGTTTTCGCGGCCACAGCCTTCTCACGAAGTGTGAGGTCTTTGGAGCTGAGACTGGTAATCGCCGCCCGTGCTCGTTCCAGCGCCCGCTGCCACGTTGTCTCTGCGACGCCGGCACAGCAGAAGTAGATGCCCAGCACCTTAACAGCTTCGACGACTTGGAGATCGCCGAGGGCTCCGCGAGGAAACTTGCCAAACAGGAGTGCCTTGCACTTTTGCCCGTTCAGTTCCGCGCCCGAGAGCTCCGCATATGATGCGAATACCGTCCGGAACTTCTGGAGACTTGCTGGGTCTCTGACGAACAAAGAAACGTCATCCGCATACGCCAATACTTTGATCTCCTCCTCGCCAGTCAGAGGAAAGCCTCTAATCTGCTCGTTTAGCGCCAAGTTCCTTATGAGTGGTTCGAGTGAGAGAATGAAGAGGGTGGGCCCTAGCGGGCACCCCTGCCGGATCCCTCTCTCGTAGGCAAATTTGTCAGTTGGAGTGCCGTTCACAATGACGTGACACGTCAAGTCGCTGTATAAAGCAGAGATTATGTCAACAAGGGGGGTGCCGTTGTCAGATAGGAAGGAGACGCGGCGCCGAAACGCTTTGTCCCAGAGTCACACTTAACTCATCAACCCATCATCATCCTATGTCTGTCCCGGCACCACCTCCCCCAGGGTTGTGTGGGGGGAAGATTTGTTTCGGGCAGACGGCCATGCCCTGGCAAGGGGGCCACCGTTCGGCGCCAGGCGCCAAACAGACGCGGCCTGCCTCCCGGCATACAAGCCAGGGAGGCCCGACAAAGGGACTACCCTCCGGCGGAGCAACTTCAGTCGCAACGCGCAAAGTGAACGTACCCTGGCAGGGTGGGCTATCGCAGCACGTGGGATGTGCTGCGGTTATGGCCCGTCTCCTGACCGCTAGGGCCCAGCGAGACTTGACACAGGGGCTACCCTTCGGCGCAGTAGCTCTCGCCACCGCTCGCAAAGCGGACGTACCCAAAAACATGGCAGCGGTGCTGCCCTCGGTCGCTGTTACTTCAGTCACCACAACCAAAGTTCCCGTGCCCTCACACTGTCGCGCGGCTGAGAGCCTGCGACAACACCCCCTCAGGGTGGATGGGCTATCGCTCGGCGCGAGGCGCTTTGCGGTCATGGCCCGTCTCCTCGCCACAAGGGCGCAGTGAGACACAATCCGTCCTGTGGGGTCTACGGGACTACTATTTGGTGCAGAGGCCAGTGCCGCTGCACGCAAACCAAACGTACCCACGGAAACCGGCGCGGCTGAAAGCCGGCTTAGTCCTTCTCGAAGAAGGGAACCACCTTCCGCCTCGACGAGTAAAGTAGCCGAGCCTACAGAAGGGGCCAACACGGACCTTGCGGGTAAAGCCCGACAAGGTGACAGGATCACCTTAGCACATGCAAAACTCGGGTGAAAGACCATACAGACCAAACTCGGGGGCGACTGGCTCACTAGGCCTAGTCGTGGAGCCTTAGAGAAAGCCATCATTAAAAGTTGATGGTTATCTGCCCTCCTGCCTCACTGAAAATCACTGCCGGACGGTGCCATGTCTCATAGAACTTCTTTGCGCCTAGGCGCTGCCACTCTCGGTGGAGAACGAACCAGACCTCCTTCCGTACTTTTGCAAGCACTTCGTGAAGCCCGGGTCGCTTGCCGTCAAAGACGGCACAGCACCGTGCCACCCACACTTGGTAGGAGCACTCAACAAGCAGAAGCACGTATTGCTTAGCCGCTTGTCGCGACAGGGGATGAAGAAAACGAACGGTGTTGAAAGGAACACCTGGGTGGCCAAACAAGCTAGCTATCCTTCGATGGAGGGCAGCTGGTAGTGCGCACTGAGAGAACACGTGAACCAGGTCCTCCGTAGTGCCACAAAAAGGGCACGCTCCTCGTTGAGCAATTCTTGCGAAAGGCCTGAACCTTAGAGGCAGGCGATCTCTGGCCAGGCGATACATGAATGTAGCGCGTTTGGCGTCCAGGAAACTGGCAGTAATTAACCGCCAGTTAGGACTGTATTGGGACAGGTCGTGTTCTCTATAGCGTTCAGGTAACTCCGGAGCGAGTCTATCGACTAACTCACGGAGTTCGATCGAAACTAAATCTATCTCGGGGTCGACCTCTTGGAGACGGGCCAAAGTAGAAGCGGCCCCTGCATAAAAGGCAGAAGGCGTTCCCGCCCGAGGCACGGAATTCGAAAATGCCCCAGGCGAGAACAACCTCAGCCTGGTGCTCAGGAAATACGACGCGAAGCTTCTAGTAAGGAGCATATCTGACTCAAGAGCTACTCGTGTCCATTTAAAATGTAATGCCGTGGTCACAACGCTAAGGTCGGGAATACCTAGTCCTCCTTCGTCCCTGCGCAACTTCAACACGGGGCGCGCCACAAAAGGAGAGGCACGATCCCAAAAGAATTTGAAAACTTTCTTTTCCGAGATAACTTTGGTGTGGGGTTTAACTGGCATAACCGAACCTATGTACGTAAGGAAACTGAACAACAGTGATTGAATTATCGTGGCCCTAGCTGTAAGCGGACAAGACAAGGCACCGAGTTCCTTAATCCTATCAGTCAGCTTTTGCCTTGCTAACCGCCAGTTTTCGGTAGTCGGACCATCTGGCTGGGTTACACCTGGATTATCGACCCACCATTAACACGGTTGTCTTAATGCCGCAAACGCATGAGACTCGTCAATAAGCCTAGAAAAAATGCGGCCTCCAAACGTGCGGTGGCCACATGCAAGTTTTTAAGCCTTTTTTTTTCGGAAACTAATGCTTTTTCAACTAAAAATTGACCGATTATCAACCAGTTTTATTAAGCTAACGTGGTCTTTTATCAGAACAATTGCCATTTTGTGATGCGAATGTTTGTACAGTTGTCTGTAAAGAACATAATTTTTTTAGTCTCGTTCACTAGCAACCGCGCCTGCACGCGGATTGGCTGTTTCAGCACAAGACGCCCTGATGTCATACCATAGCAACGAGAGGTGAACTACAACTCGACCACACCGCTACTTCGTACTCCTTTTTTTTTGGCAGTGTTTCAGTTCGGCAGTGTTTTGTTTCACCTGGTGGCACGAACGTTTTGAAAGCCAAAATGCTCCGTTCACCCAATAGCACACGGAGGAAGGAAAGGTGACAGCAGTGTACCGAGCGTTTCAAGAGGTAAACCATTGAAAAACGCTCCATTCACCCATATAGCCGCCTAAAACCCTCTCGACTTGACTTGAAGTGTATTATTAGGTGGCGCTAAAAACGTTTAGCTGAAAGCTTTTTTTCGGTGGTTCAGGTTGTGTAGTTTCTCACTAGCTTGCTAGAAACTCTAAGGTGGTTACAGCTGTAGCAAATGGTAGTGTCAGTGGCGTAACTAGATAGGACGGCGCCCAGGGCAAATATATTTCCGCGCCCCTCATTATGCCCGTGATAATGTTTGTTATTATTATTATTATTATTATTATTATTATTATTATTATTATTATTATTATTATTCTTGCTGTTGTACTACAGTGTACTATAGCCGCCTTGTACGTCCATGCATCACACAACACACCAGAAGTCCACAATGGTAGCAAAAAAAGTTTAACAAAAAATGGACCTTGGTGGTCACTTCTTGTCATCTCGCTTTACTTAAAATATGCGAAATTCATGAAATCCATATAAGCACAGAAAATAGAATCACGAACTAGGCATATGTAAATAGTCCATACCATTTCTCGCTACATTACCGTGAAATGTATCATTCAAAATTAATTATTGCGTACGCCAAATCTGCATATGATGCCTGCATTTTTTCATCAGTGCTAATGATGCGTTAAAAAACTCGTTCCGGCAAACCCTGTTGTCTCCCTGTTATCGCATATTGTTGCCTTTTATGACGTCAGTGCTGTAACGCTGATCGTGAATAATTGTTGTCAAGAAAAACCCGTTTTTTTATTTAAAACACTTTATTTACATCATTTGGATATTAAGACAAATATAAAATGCACTATACACTGGAACACTCCGTAAAAACTAGAGCTGCACTTTCCTTGCTTTCGATGAAGCAAACTGTTCTATAATGACGTCAAAGTTCGTTTTTTCAGTTTCTTCTCTTTCCACACTCAGTAGCGCAAGGTCAGTAAGTCTGTCTTGGCCCATTGTGGCACGCAAATAGGAGAGTATTAGCTTCAGCTTGCTGAAGGACCTCTCACAGCCAGCGATGGAAACTCCAATGGTTAACATCATCTGAAGGGCGACGCGAAGGTTGGGGAATACGCCATCATCACCATACTCCACAATAAATTTAAGAAGTTCCTCCGGTCTTGATACTGTCTGGTCAATACGCCGTGAAAGCAGCAGCCTACAATCTAAAATCTCTTCATAGAGGTCTTGCGCGTTAACGTCGGAACTGTAGAAATTGCCAAATGTGTTGCAATTTGTTTTTAGTTCGTTTTTGTCTTCGCTGTAGCACAGCTTGTTGATGTCGAGCAGAAAGCCAAACTTGAGGTCGGTGTCCTGCAGGCGAGTAAACCTCTGGTCGATTTCCGAATGAAGACGATCGAGTGTGCATTTCATAACCCTTTCTGTTTCCTGTTTAGCCGTCAACGCCTCTCCTTTCGACTTTTCACCAGGCATCTGTTTTTTTCGTCGTGCACGCCTTTCAACGTCGACATCATACGTCTCACAGAGACGAAGCCCTTCACCAAGTGACTCACTTACCAGAGTTTCCCTTTCTTCATGAAAGTGATCTCTGAGAGCTTTCATGTCTAAGGCAGCATCGTGAAAGTTCATTTTAGGATCTTGCAGTCTTTTTTGAACACGGTCTATGCGAACAAGTACCTTGTTCCAAAAGCCCAGCAAAATCAAAAAATCATAACTTAATATCCGCTTCTGCAGTAGTGCAGCATCACTTTTCGTCTCGCTCGTTTCTTGGTCATTATTTGACATTTCCTGAACAACTTCAAGTATCTTCTCAAGGTATCTACCGACCGGCTTCACTGCTTCGACCCTTGCACTCCATCTGGTCTCAGACTCTGATTTCACAACAACAGGCACTGCATTTTTTAATTTCTCCCAACGGTACGTTGAGCGAGAAAAAAACACGTAAAGTGCTTCGATGGTCCCAAAAAAAGTCATCATCATGGCTTCTTCCTTAGCAGCATGTACACCAACCAAGTTCAGTGAGTGGTTGTCGCAGTTTACAAAGATTGCCAGTTTGTTTTTTTCCGCGATTCTTTGACTGACACCACTTTTTTGTCCAGCCATCACGGCAGCGTTGTCGTAGCATTGTGACCGACAGTCCTGTAAGTTCATTCTGTCCTCTTCCAGCTTGCCAAGTACTCACGTCAACGAAGCTCTCGGCGTCTTGTTCTTTACATGGATAAAGCCGAGGAAGGACTCCTGAACATAACAGATTTTTTATCAAAGTCAACTTCCACATATCGCACAACTTCTGACATTTGCTCACGGTGTGCCTGGTCGGGAGTGGTGTCAAACATAATGCCATAATATTTGGCTTTACGGATTTTTCGCAGCAAGGACTCGCGAACTGTGACAGCCATCATGTGAATGAATTCATTCTGTACAGAAGGCGATAGGTACGAAGTGACCCTGGATGACTTTCAACGTATGTGAGGTGTTGCTTCATAACGGGGTCAAAAACGGCAATTAACTTCAAAAGACCAAGAAAATTTCCGACATTGTTCTCGCGGCTGGTTTGAAACTCTCTCGATGCCCTCGTAATGCCAAGTTCTGTGTAGCAAGAAATTTTATGCAGTGGAGGACTCTCGTCAAAATTTCACGCCACTTGTGCTTTTTCTTTCTCCATCTGTGACTGAAGGTCAGCGTCAATTATTCCCGTAGTATGCATCAAATTTCTTTCCATTTCTTTCCACTGTGAGAAACACATTCGGTGATTCTTTGCATTCTCGTGAAGGGTGATCTTCTCGGGTGCCTTCCATTTGGTGAATCCCCCCTCTTGTTCCAAAGATGATAGGTGATCTGAGCGGGAAAAAAGGAGGCAACAAATGCAAAATGCTGCCTTTTTGGCAGGAGAGTAGGCCAGCCACGAACGGGTGACTTCTTCACCACGACCATCACCTAATTTCTTTCTTAAACCAACTCTTAGTCATTGATCGGTTGTTTGTTGGCAAGAAAGGTCCTTCCCGATTTTGGAAATACATGGCCCCGAGTTTAACAATTTCCGTTCGTACAGCGTCAGACACAACGGCTTTTCCAGTACCAGTGTCAAATTTTAAGAGACCTAGGTCATGCTTCTGAACGAGTTCTGAGATGATAGGTTGAGGGTGCTTCGTGGAATCCAGTTTGCTTAGCTTCAGAGCAACAGGCTCAACCAGCCGAAGTCCAATGTCGGTTCCGTTGTCCTCCTCCTCTACTGCAATATCCCCGGGATTGTCTGCGCATAGCATACTGTGTTTAGAAGTTTCGTGAACGACTCCTTCGTCAAGTTGTACGGACATTAAATGAAGTGGCAGGAGATGGAGCTACTTCCAAAGGACATGATGAAGTACTTGCCCCAGGTTTTTCAAAAAATGGCGCGAAAAACTTTTTTGACTTCTCAGCTTCCTGCGCCTGTAGCCTTCTCCTCTTGCGTCCTTCAGCTCCGCTCTCTTTTCTTTTTGTTTTTGTCACCCGGTCCATGGCTTTGCTTGCTGAAAAAAATTTTTTCTTCCCCCCTGAGGAAGAAAAAAAAGAGCAGCAAGCAAACCGCTTTGCCTCTTGTCCGCTGAAAACAGCAGCGTCCGCATTTTGACAAGGGTGTTCAGGCGCGCCAACATGCGTTGCAAGTTTGCAGGAATTCCTTTCGCTCAACTGTATGTCA